>CM053574.1:51199062-51311536 GCA_028646485.1 Cryptoprocta ferox
GGCACACTGCAATGTCTTTTTTTTTTTTTTTTTTACTGATATTGCTGTGTTTATTTAAAATGGTTTAACTATCCAATGAACATTCTATACGTTTTATTTTTTTTTTTAACATTTATTTATTTTTAAGAGACAGAGAGAGACAGAGCATGATCAGTGGTAGGGCAGAGAGAAAGGGAGACACAGAATCCGAAGCAGGCTCCAGGCTCTGAGCTATCAGCACAGAGCCCAACGCGGGGCTCGAACCCATGAACCGTGAGATCATGACCTGAGCCGAAGCCAGATGCTTAACCAGCTGAGTCACCCAGGCATTTTATTTTTTTAAATTGGACACAGAAAAAGGAAGAACCGTGAAAATGGTCAATAGGAGGGCTGAGGACAGAATCCCAACTCAAGCACCAAGTGGGTCAAATCCCTCCTCCTCTCTGGGCCTCAGTCTCCTGGTCTATAACATGATATTCACCACCCTTGTCCTCCACTGTTGTTGTGGAGGCCTGACCTTGATAGAAAAGGGTGCACCTGTGCCCAGCACTTAGCAGGTGTTCAGTACATATTGCCCTCTGCCCTGCAAGCAAGGGAGACCCCAGCCCAGGATCCAGGGTCCTTCCAACAACTATAGTCTAGCAGGTGGGCAGGGAGTGGTCCCCAAATCCTTTGGATCTGGCACCCCTCTGTATAAAAGTGTCGGTGCATTCCTCTGCAATAACACACTTACCCATGTGTTACCATATCTGTACATCACTCACGTTATAAACACAGACAAAACTAGAAAAAACGAAAATGTGATAGAAAACAAACGTAAGCTAAAGCTCTTAATATTTGTTTCCATCCTCTTCCTCACAAGGCTGTCCTGGGTGTGTCACCCACACCCCACTCTGGAGACCACCGGCAGAGACCTCCGAGGTCTCTGTCGGCACAGAGCGCCAGCAAATGGCCAGCACTCAGTCAAGGGTAGTTCAGAGGGAGGTCTGTGGTTTGGGCTGGTTTATCTTTGAACGAAACTAAACAGCAAAAAGCAAACCACTCAAACCAGAGCCTGACCCCTCAGGTCTGGGGAAACCCTGGCGTCTCGTGGGACGTGGACTTTCCGTCTCTCTGGGCACAGTCTCCCCACCTAGAACCTGAGGGACCTGTGCCATGTGGCCTCTGAGGGAGGGTCCTCTCTGCTGTCCACAGGCATCATCCCCGTGAGCCCCTTCCCACCCATGTGAGGGAGGCGGCCCCTCCTGGGAGGCCGCAGTGATTTACACCCTCCTGGGGCCCAGCCTCACCATAAAATACAGCTGTGCCCGTGCCTGTCCCCTAGGACCCCTGCCAGCCAGAGCCAGCCGCCCAGAAGCCCCCAGACATAAATCTCGAGGCCCAGTTCCTTCAGCACAGAAGGCAAGCCGTAAATCTGAGGCTCCCGGGTCTCTGGCAGCAAAGCTTCCTGGGAGAATTCATTTTTCTCCCCAGGATAAATTACCCTCACTGGACTAGTGAGGGGAAGCATTTGTTCATTCAGTTGAAAAATGGTTGTTCAAAGGGCACCCCTCCATGGGGTTCCCCGGCTGGGCTGCCAGCTCCCAGGGCCCTCCAGGACAGGGCCCTCTTGGCAGATCTCTCACACTCAGCCCCCTCAAATCCACCCCCGCATGCCCCACCCTGTCTCAGTTCAGTGGCAGGCACTAGCATAACTCCCCAGGCCAGGAGGAGTCCCAGCCAGGAAACCCCGAGTGTCATCCAGGCTGGACCCTCTACGTCTGTCCACTGCCATGTCTGGACTACTCTTGCCTACATCCTCCTGCTCTGGGCTTTACAGTCTCAGCCCTGCAGAGCAGACAGGCCAGAGGCCAACCTGAAGCCACCGTCCAGCCCTGCGACCTTGAACAAGCAAACCCACCTCAAATCCTTCCCTCTTTTGTAAAATTACATGAATCCCAAAGGGGAGTACAAACCTGAATAGCCATTTTGGAGAGCTGGGTCCTGGGAGCAGTGTATTTCTCAACCCGTGGTCTTATTGTTGCTCTTTGAAAAATACAAATGTTTTAATCACTTCTCGTTGTGAACAACATATCCCATGATAAAAGAAAGCGCTGCAGACAGTCTGCCACTATGCGTGTAAAAAGAAGGGAAAGAATATGTATGCGTAGTGCTGTGAACAGTAACACTAGGTACCTTCAGCAGAAGGGGTGGGGGCTTGGCCAATGGGAGCAGAGGTTAGAGAGAGACTAGTTCATCTGAACCACGTGACCCTTGCATTCTCATGCCAGTCTGCCAAATAACGGACAGTTGGTTTATTTCCTTTTTTTCCCTCGATTAACGTCTGAGTCCATGTTGCTGTAGGCATCTGTGCTAGATTTTTCCCTAGACTAGAAAATACTTACGATACTTAGAAAAGGAATGGCTGGGTCACAGGGTGTAAGCATTTTCCACATTGACAGATGACTTGTCCAGCTGCCCTCCTATATGCCCCCCCTTCCTGCGTATGTCAGCTTCTGCCTCCCCCGGGATCTCGCCAACACTAGATGTTAGGACGTTTTTAACTTCCCCTTGAAACTGGTATTGTGTCGTTATTCTGTGAGCATTTTCCTCATGGCAATAGAATAATCCCCTAAAATGTTGAGGTCGGCCTTCTTTTCATTCACTTTCTGGCTATTTGTGTATCTTCCAGTAACTTCCTGCTTGAATTCATGACATCCCTCCTAGATTGTGTGTGTTTTCCTACGGATTTGCAGGAGATGCTGCTATATATTGGCTATGAGTCTTTACCTGTGATATATGTTGTGAATACTTTCCCTCCTGGTCCATGGTTTGTCTTGGAACTGTGCCTTTGGTCCTATATACCTTCTACATTTTTATTTAGTTCAATTTTTCAATCCTTTCTTTCATAGCATATGCTTTTGTAGCTTCTGTTTCCTCACCTGATAAGGCTGATAACCTGACCACGCACGGTTGTTAGGAGGAGCAGATATAGTGTGAGTATCTTGCTGGGCAAGTGCTCCTAACACGGTCATTTTGGGGGTCTCTCTGCCTCACCTTGCCTCCCATCCCCTAGCAGTCAGCAGATGCTTCCTGAACATGCCACCCTCCTGCTTTAATACCCTTCAGCTGGGGGCGCCTGGGTGGCTCAATCAGTTAAGCATCCCACGTCGGTTCCAGTCACTATCTCACAGTTCATGAGTTTGAGCCCCACACTGGGCTCTCTGCTGTCAGCACAGAGCCCACTTTAGATCTTCTGTTCTCCTCTCTCTGCCCCTTCCTTGCTTACATTCTCATTCTCTCACTCTCTTTCTCTCTCTCTCTCAAGAATAAACATTTTTTAAAAATTAAGGGATGCCTGGGTGGCTCAGTTGGTTAAATATCCAACTCTTGATTTTGGCTCCAGCCATGATCTCACAGTTCGTGAGTTAGAGAACAGAACGAGGCAGGGATGGCACACCAGGCAGAGAGAAGCTGTTCCGCTCGAGAGCGGGCCCCGAGCACAGCAGGAGCTCTGGCCAAGTCGCAGCTCCTCTGAGCCTCAACATCCTTGTCAGCAGGCCTGGCGAGTGAGGGGTACAAACACGGTCAGCCCGGGGCCGAGTTCACATGAGGTGCGCAGAAAGATTAGTCCTTCCCTTCTCCATTTCATTTCCCCACTCACTTAGTGGGCACCTACTGTATGCCGGCCCCTGAGCTGGGTGCTGCACACCCACAGATGGACTGGACAGGGCTCCTGCCCCAGGAGCTCTGTGTCCGGCAGAGGAGACCGGTGAGTAAGCCTAGTTAGGCGCCCACAGGACAGAGGCTAGGACAGAAACACAGTGGAGAGCCAAATTCTGCCATGTCAGGCAGAGGGACACAGTGCCTTGGCCTGGCCTGGGGCTGGAGCCAGAGGAAGCAGCACTTTGCTGGGTGAAGAAGACGGCGGAGGAGAGGCACTCCAGGCAGAGAGGCAGCCCAAGCAAAGGTTCAGATGTGAGGCAGAACAAGGTCTGTGCGTGACTAAGGAGGGAAGAAAGGTGACCGCAGCCAGATGGCAAAGGGCCTTGAATACGAGAGGCCTCCAACTCCAAAGGGAGGGACTGCTTGGCCCTCAGAGTCTTTGTCTGAATTGGAGTTCAACATTTTGAAATTGGGAGGTGGCATGTAAAACTCTGGGTTTTTAGCTTCCCTCGAAAAATCAGACCTGGCATGCTGAGCCCGAGCTCCTAGAAAGTCTATACTCTCTGTCCCCCAGACCCATTTCACTCCCTTCATCCACAAATATTTACTGAGCAAGTATTATGTGCCAGGCAATGTACTGGTTACTGGGGATTAAACAAGATAGACACAGCCACAGCCCTCACGGCACTTGCATACTAGTGAGAGAGAAGAGCAATAAACAAGGATATAACATAAGGTCAGGCAGCACAAAACGCTGAAAAGAAAAAGAAAGTTATGGGGCTAAAAAGCAGCTATTTTAGATGGGATGGTCAGGGAAGGCCTCTCTGAGGAGGAGGCAATTGCATAGATCTAAATGAAGTGAGTGAATCATGTACATGCAAGACCAATCCAGCAGACAGATCAGCAAGTACAAAGTCCCTGGGGCCTTCTTCACTCATCTTTCAGGTCACTTGTCTTGTCCCTTTAGGCATTTTAGTGTGAAGCCCCTCCTGTAAGTAATGGAGCATAGGAGTAATGTGTAAACAGATGGAAACCATCCCCAGATATATGTTTCAGATAAAACACCTCTGAGGGGAACATGGGAAACAGACATGAATAAAAGACATAGTAGGATTTGTTTCCAATAGGAAACAGGACAGCATTTTTTCCCCAAGGACAAAGAGGCAGAGGAGGCTCGTCATACATGGAACATGGAACATTAAAACTTGAGCAAAGGACAGAGAAACCAAGGGCGGGGGCGGGGAGCAGGGAGCAGGGAAATCCTCATTTCCTCCTCACTAGCTGGATCATTTTCCAAACTCTAAAAGGTGGGAGGCAGGAGTGGGGGAAGAGAAACTAAGAATGCTAAATCTTCCACCGTTGTTGTTGTTGTTGTTTTGTTTTGTTTTTCCAAGCCTATCTGGGCCGCTGCTTTAGAAAGTCAGGTGCAAAGGAAACACTTTGGTGGGTTTTGTTTGTTTGTTTCCCAATCCCCTTCCTAAGCAAAATTCAAGTGTGGACCCCTTGTCCTTTTACCCACAGAGTAGAAGAAAAAGAGATATTATTGTTCTAAAGAAGAGAGGAGAAAAAAACACAGACCTACAACCTTATACCAATCTCAGCTGGCATGGGGGAGGCGATTCTGCAAACTGACATCACAGTCCATGTCACGGGACATAACTTCCGCCACTCGAAGCTTTATTTGCATTTTTAGAGATACAGGGAAATGTTGAAAATCAGCTCCAGGGTTGACACTGCAGTTATTAAAACCAAACAAAAGATGCTTTCCCAAGTCTAGCTGATTCTTCTTAAATTTATCTGGGCCCCCAGTACCTGATTTAAGGCAATAAGCAGATGTTTCCCAGCAGGAAGTGCATTAGGCCCAGATGCCGTCGCTTTGTTCAAGACCTGCACACACATTCCCTGGCAACCACACACACACACACACACACACACACAGAACTTGGGGCAACAAACATTCACAGCTCCCCTTCCGGCACTTGGCATGCCCGCATGGACCATTTGTAACCTCTGCCTGCAGTTCTGACAGAGAGATGAGCAGCGGGAGTGAGTAGCCAATCAGATCCCACCCTATCGTCTTCCTGTTGTCTCCTAGGTAACCAGCACAGGGACACATCAGCTAGCTGGGTACCACGGACACACACACACACACACACACACACATACACACACACAAAGTCCACAATTGCAGAGATACCGGATGCTCCTGTCAGAACCCTAGACAGCTCCCCAGAGCGGCATTCAATGCCTTTGGTTCCTGCCTGTCTGGCAGCCTTGGCCCTTACAGCTTTCCCACCTCCACTCCTTTACTCATGCCATTCCTCTGCCTGGCATGACTCTCCCCAATGCCATCTCTACCACTCAAAACCTTGCTCATCCTCAGAACCAGCCCAAGTCCTTGGTCAAGACTTCCAACGGCTCCCAACACAGAATAAAATCTACACTCCTTTCCCTACAGTGATCTGGTTCCTCCAGTCTCTTATCACTCCCCTCTCTCTCACTCCATTCTCTTCCTCCAACAGGTCAAACTGGTCCTCTCCACACTACACCCTGCAGACCAGGGCAGGTACCTTTTCTTGGTACCTGCTGTTCCCATGCCTGCTAGCTCTGCCTTCTGTGCTTAGCATGCCTGAGCTCTCCGGCTCTTTAGTCTTAGCTCAAAAGTCACCTTTCAGAGATGCCCTCCCTGACCACCCTTGGCTGCCCTATCTGAAGATGTCCCCTCCCCTGGGACTCCCCACGACATCACCTACTCTGCTCTTGTGCTGTCTTCATCTCACTAATGACTCTAGAACTGTCCCATCCCTATTTATAGTTCCTTGTCCTCTGTCTCCCCCTCCTAGAATGTGATATCTGTTACAGCAGGGTCTTTCTCTTGCTCTTGGCCATATCCCCAGCCCCCAGAACAGGGCCCAATAAATATTTGTTGAATGAATAAAAAGTCATTTCCTCCTCACTGCTTCTGTATTTCCCCATCTCTCTAATAAGACGAGATGACTTCTATTAACCCTCCTGGCTCACATTCCAAGAGTCCATTAGAAAGCAGAAACGACTGGCATAAGGAGGAAAATTAATCAGGCCACACCACGGGAAGGATCTGCCGGTGGAAAGCTGACCTCCACCGGGTTGCAGCAGCCCCCTCCTCTGAGCAGCCTGCCCACTCAGGATTGCTGCTTTCAACTTCAAGTTCCCCAAGCACTGGGCACCTTGAACTTTTGTTATCTGACAGACTGGGGGCAACTTAAAGCTGAGGACTGGCTTTCATTTTTTTTTTTGATGTCACACAGAGCCTGGGGGTGGTGGGGGTGGGGGGTGGGGGGTTCAGGAAGCATTTACTGCCGTGAATAGAAGAAAATGTGTCACTGTCTACAGGACCACAAACATCAAGGTGGAATTTCATTAGAGCACAAGTCACACACGTGCACGCACACACACACAGAAGCATCTTGAAGCTGGAATGGGAGTTCCCCAATCCCAGGGGCTGACCAGGTCTTTCTTCAGCAGACATGACTACTACTTTAGGTTCCAAAAACTGCAGCGTGATCTGGGCACGTGTGCCGTCCAAGCGTGTGGGAGCTTCACCACGCTCTCAGCCGACCTCCTTGGGTAAGGCCGGATGGTGGATTCAAGTAGCCACACGGCAGACACAACTCAATCAGATCTCCCCCAAACCCTAGGAGTGGAGAGCCTCAAGGCTCTTAACCCAGAAATCTACACCGAGTCCTGAGGTCTCCACTGACCCATGCACCAGATTATTTCCACAAATACAAAGTTAAAGTAGATGTAAAAATCAAGAAAGACGAAGAATAGGATTAGCATTTCTTGAGCACCTACTACATGCTACGTTTTATACTATGTTAACATTGATTCCTCGAGACCACCCTGCAAGATCGCCCTTCCCACTTGTTAGATTGAGAACAACCACTACAACTGAAACCCAGAAGGAGTAAGTTGTACACCTGAGGTCACAAAGCTGGAAAGTGGAGAGGCCTAAGTCTGGGACATGAGTCTGGTCTCCAAGTCCCCTCTTCTCCCTCCGGTGCCTTAAATTATACCACAGAATAAGCAGGTAAGCCGGTTTTATTCAAAATATCCCTCCCGCTGGCTCTTCTCTGGGCATGACAGGTCCTTAGCCCTGCCTCTGCATATCTCTCTCTGTCACTCTTGGGCTTGAATGACCTCTCACCATGAGCCTCTTATCAAGCCGGACCCATGTCCCAAAGCCTCTCATTTGAGACCCAGCCCACAGGAACCAATGTTCCCGTGGCCCAGAGAAAGCCAGGGATTTTGTCTTTTTAAAGTAGTAATTTCCTGCCAGCGCGGGTGGATGCACCAGCCACACTCTGATTTAGTGCTAAGCTCAAGGATCAATCTCAAGTAAGATTTTCCAAGGGAAACTCAAATGCTGGGTACCTCCTGGCACTGAGGAAAGGAGAAGTGGTTTCCTCTCAAAGGACGTGGCCAAGTGGCAGGCAAAATGACTGTAGGTATCACGAGACCCACATGCCTCATACATGTCACATGCGAGCCTCACTGACACCCACGTGCATCTCAAACATGACACCCACATACCTCTGTGCACACCTCACACACACACCACCCACTTGCCTTGCCCATGCCCCCCCACACACACAGCATGGGGAATGCTGGCAGATGGGGAGCAAAGGGGCCACATCCTCTCTTCCAGGACATCAAAACCCCCAGCTTCTGAGCCTGCTCTGGGCTATGTGCTATGCCAGGGCTGAGACGTCATTTCAGCCCCTGGAAATCCTGCAGGACACGTGAGACCCTCCCCTTACAGATATAGAAGGTGAGCCTCGGAACAGAGGGAATGACTCGTCCAAGATCACAGAACATGCCTGTGGTTTAGCTGCCCCGTTTCCTGAAGGGCCAAGCTCAGACTGAACGGTGGTCATGGACCACCTGCAAGATTACCTTTTTTTTTTTTTTTAATGTTTATTTATTTTGATAGAGAGCTAGCACGCAGGAGCAGGAGCGGGGCAGAGAGGGAATCCCAAGCTGGCTGCACACTCAAACTCACGAACCGTGAGCTCATGACCTGCGCTGAAATCAAGAGGCAGACACTCAACCGACTGAACCACCCAGGCGCTCCAAGACTTCCTTCTTAATGTCCTCTGCTCCTCTGGGGGCAGCTCCACTGAGTAGGGGCGCTCCTCCGAGATCTCCTCCTTGCTGGTAGCCTTATCCGTCTTCTTCCTCCCTCTACCCCAGGGAAGGAAACCTGGGCCCCCTCTGTGCCGACTCAGGCTGGAGGAAGAGTGGAAAGTCTGCCCGATCCACTGGGCAGAGCTACGGGCCTGCCAGGGTCTGGCCGACACCAGCGAAGGCCGGATGAGGGTCTAAGCAAGACTCTCCACGGGCTCTGCTTCCAGGCGCTCAGAACCAAGGGCCACAGTGGGACTGAGGTTACAGACCTGACTTAACCCTGGGGACAGAGCAGGCGGAGCAGGGACGAGCTGTCACCCTCCTCCTCCCCTCCCCCACGCCCCACACGGGGGCGTCAGGCCCACGCTGGAAATGAATCCTTTCCTATGAACTGAGCCAGGCGCAACTTGCGGAGGCATACAAGGGAGGCCTGGCCCACCCAAATCTTGCCGGCCACAGAGACTTGAGTTCGCATCCCAGCTTTATTACCTACAGGCCCTGTGACCTTGGGCGGGAGGTTTCCTCTCTCTGAGGCTCAGTGTCCTCACCTGTAAAGTGGAAAGAAAAACAGCGCCCTCCTGAGGGGGTGCCCGTCAAGGTTAAGGTCAGAAGCAGATGTTAGGGTCCAGGGCGCACAGTCCGCGGCACCCGTAAGTCCGCCATTATGCGCCCCCCTAAGTGAGCAGAGGGGGGAATGCCGCTCCCACCTCTCTCTGCCCCTGACTCACAGGTCTGGCAATTCTTAATTAGCACTGAACCGAACTTTCTTCGGCAGTGGCGGGTCCTGGGCGCGGGTCCTTCCTCCTCCCTCCGCCACGGCGGCGCACACAACAGGTACCGGGGTGGAGCAGCCCCGGAGGCGCCCCGGCGGAGGGGGCTGCGCCGCAGCGCTGCGGCAGGGCCGGGCCCGGGTCGGGGGCAGTGCGGCCGAACCTTTCCGCCGCCCCGCAATCCCTCCGCCTCCAGCCGCTTCGTAACTTTGATGAACTGCAGACTGTGGGGTCGGCGCGGGGGGTGCTGCCGGGCATGCGAAGGAAAAGTTAGGTCCCGGCGACGGCAGCGTCGGCAACCGAAGTCCCCCACGGTGAGTACCCGCACGTCCCGGCCCCCGGCAAACTCGCCGGGCGCCGGGGGGCACGTGGTCGCCGCGCCGGCCAGGGCTCGCCCCGGGAACCGGACTCGCGAGCGGGTCGGGGGACTGCGCCCTCGAGGGCTCGGAGCCCGCGCCCCCGCCTTGCGCGGCCGCCCTGCCCCGGGTCCCCCTCCGCGCGCCCCGCCGGGAGCCCCCGCAGGTCTGGCCGGCCGGGCTCCGCTCCGCACCGCGTGTCCTGCGGTGACCCTGCAGGCGCCGCGCCCGCCCTTCGCCGCCCGCGGACACCCTACACAGGCGCCCGCGGCCGGCCCCGCGCCGGGTCCGCGCCCGGCGCCGCTGCTCACCGGCCTGGGCAGCGGCCGCGTCCTACCTTCGTCCGGCAGCCGCTGCAGGCAGAGCGCGAGGTTCCTCCGCCAGCCCCGCATCCCCGCGGCCGCCCTGCGGCCCGGCGCCTCGCCAGCCCGACCCCGGCCCCGCCCCCGCCGGGCCGGGCGGCGCCGCGCAGCGCTGGGGAGGGCCGCGGGCCCGGGGCGCGGCGGGCATTGGCGGCCGCCGCGGGTCGGGGGTGTCCCGGCGGCCGCCGGGCGCTCGGCTCGGCTCGCGGGCCCGCGGCTGAGCAGCGACGCTCCCCGAGAGCGCGCGCTTTCCCCGGCGCTGGGGGCGGGGCGGGGCCGCGGGCGGCGGGCGGCGGGCGGCGGGCGGCGGGCGGGGGCGGGCGCGGCGAGCGGGGCCGGAGGAGGACCCCGCGGGGCCGGCGCGCTCTCGCTCCCCCCGCCCCCGTTTCCAGCCTCCCCACCCCAGCGCTCTCCGGGTCACATCCTAATGACGCTAGTCACCACCAATTAGTGAGTGAATGCGTGAAACAATGAACGCGTAAATAAATGGGCGAAGGAAGAAGTGAGTGGATGAGTGAATAAACGGGTGTAGAGAGAAGTGAGAGGGTGAGTGACTGAATGAATGAGCTAGTGAATTGCTGAATGAGAAAATTAATGAGTGAACTAATGGGTGAAGGAATATGTAAATAAGCGAGGGAATGAGTGTATGAACTCACGAATCAATGAATGAGTGAGTGCACCCTGGCCTTGGGCCTGTTAGAGGCCTGGGACCCTCCACGGAAGCCCTCCCCGGGGCCTCTGGGTGGCGTCTTGCAGAGGAGGCCCAGAAAGGGCGGGGCCTGTCCCTGAACACACGGCGTGCTGGAGGCCAGTAGGGAGCAGGTGGTCTCTATTTAGCCCTTGTCTGCTGCACCTAATCACAGTTGCCCTCCCTCTGCCTGGTAGCCATGGAGCTCACCAGGTTCCAGAGAGTCTGGGAAGAACAGCCAGGGGAAGGGCCACAGGAGGGTCCCATCCTCAGAAGTCAGATTTGCTTCTTCCATGAATGGAGGGGGGTGGGTAAAGGGGAGGTGGGTGTACCATCCACACAAGGGAGTACTACGCTGCCATAAAAAAGGAAGGCGACATTCTTTGGAAAAGGGCAAAATGAGGAACAGTGTTTATCAGTGCAGAGAACAGGAGGGAAGGCTCTGCATTCATATTTGCTCAAGTACATGGAAAATTATCTCCAGTGGAAATGCTGGTCCCTTGGAGAATGGGAATCATGTGGCCAGGGCAGGTGGGAGAGACTGACTTCTCATTGAATCCCCTTTTGTGCCTCTTGAAATGTATTACTTGTCCAAAAAAAACCTAAAATAAAAAAATGCTTTTTAATTATTTTTTTATTTTATTATTATTAATGTTAATGTTTTTAATGTTATTAATTATGTTATTTTTAACTTTTTAAAATTAAAAATGTTTTTTAATTTTAGGTTAGTTTTTGGGAGGGAGAGAGACAGAGTGCAAGCAGGGGAGGGGCAGAGAGAGAGAGGGAGACACAGAATCTGAAGCAGGCTCCAGGCTCTGAGCTGTCAGCACAGAGCTGGATGCAGGGCTTGAACTCACGAATCACAATATCATGACCTGAGCCGAAATCTGGTGCTCAACTGCCTGAACCACCCAGGTGCCCCTAATCTAAAATTTTTAAATAAATTTTTACAATATTAAGAAACATCTGGGACGCCTGGGTGGCTCAGTCGGTTGAGCGTCTGGCTTCGGCTCAGGTCATGATCTCACGGTTCGTGAGTTCGAGCCCCGCATCGGGCTCTGTGCTGACAGCTAGCTCATGAGCCTGGAGCCTGTCTTCGGATTCTGTGTCTCCCTCTTTCTCTGACCCTCCCCTGCTCACGCTGTCTCTCTCTCTCTCTCTTAAAAATAAATAAAATATTTAAAAGAAAAAAAACATCTAAGTCTCGTTAAAAGCCATCTCCTCCCTGACCAAACAAGTCAGCTCATTTGCCTGGACACCCTCTCTCCAGCATCTGGCTCAGAGAAGGAGAGGGTCTTGCTAGTCATCAGCAGAGTGAAATATGAATGCGGTGGCCAGTGCAGAACACCTTCTCCCCTTCGTGAGGCCTGGGACCCTCCATGGAAGGTGGAGGGAAGCGTTGGGAAGAAAACGAGCATCCTCTGCTTGGATCCTGGGTTTATCCGTCTTTAACTGTGTGTCTTTGGGCAAATCGCCTGAGATTCCCCATCTGCAAACTAAGGATCATCATACTGTCCTAACAGGGCCCAGTAAGGCTGGGGTCAGGTACTTATGTTCCAAAAGATGGTTCAGTGATGGCACCCCAGGCATCTTGACGAGGTCAGTAAAGCTACCTAAATTTTGCCTTCAGAAGTACCCCTTTTGTAAGGTACGGGTATGCTTTTTATGTGACCTTACATCCCCAACACTTCAGCAAGGTTGGTCTAATTAGCCCCATTTTACCAAGGAGGGTGCTGGGGTTCAGAGAAGTTAACTGACTTACCCAAGGTTGCCCAGAACTGGCATTTAAACCGAGATCTGCCCGTCTCCAAGCACCACCAGACAGCAACGCCCACACAGACCACCTGATATATTTATCACCTGTTCATGCTCCTGAGACCCTCAGGTGGGTCCTATCCCAGCCCTGTATTAATTCTGAATTATTCATCACTTCAGTAACTAGGGTGCGGGCCCATGGGGTTTCGGGCAAAGGAGGGGCAGACCCGCGCTCGGGCCCCAGTCTGCAGAGTGCTGACTTCAGAACTTGTCTTAATGGCTGTGAGCTTGACAAGGAAGTGAGTCTCCCCAGCAGCAGAACCGTGAATCACTGCTGTCTGCACCCAGATTGATGAGCTCCACAGCCAGGCTGCCCACTGCTCCGAGGATGACGGGGCCGGGTGGCTGAAGGGAGGGGCAAAGATAACGGCGCCAAGGTCAGGAGGCCCCGGCAGAGGAAGGCAGAGAGGAGGGCAGGGCACAGAATAGAAGTGGCGCTGGCATGGGAGAAAGAGAAGGGACATTAGGAGGATGGACATTAGGAGGATGGACTTGACTGAGAGGAAAGTATGCTGGTTACCCATTGTTGCAAATCAGGCCACTCTAACTTAAGTGGCATAAAAAAAACCAGTGTATTATGGTCATGAATTCTATGGGTCAGGAAATTTGGGCAGGGCAGAGGGGCTGTCTCAGCTCCATGATATCAGAGCTTCAGCAGAGAAGACTTGAAGGCTGGGACCGTAATCATCTGGAGGCTTCTTCACTCACTGGTGCCTAAACTGGAATGACTCAAAGGCTGGGCTCAGCTGACACTGTCACCCCAAGTGCCTGCCAGTGGCCTCTCCATGTGCCCTGGGCCTCCATGCATCATGGCAACCTCAGGGCAGATGAACCTCTTACACGGGGCTCACAGCAACCGAGTCATAGCAGGTGTGCCACAGCCCCTTCGTGAGCTAGCATCGGAAACCACAGAGCACCACTGCTGGCTAGCCTCGAGCAGTCACAAGCCTCAAATTCCAGGGAGGTGGCACAGACCACCTCTCGTGGAAGGAATGTCAAAGACTCTGCAGGTATTTTTGAAATGCACAGAATGGGAGAAATATAGGAGGAAAGGAGAGAGGGTAACAGAGGAAGTCCTATGCCCTGGAGGAGGAGGAAGAGAAAAAGTAATAGGGGTGTGGAAAAGTCAGAGAAGAAATCATTTACTAGGAGGAGAGGTGAAGGAAGTTGTTGTAGTAGAAAGAGAAGAGAAGCAATGTGTGCAGAGGTAGCATTAAGAATGGTAGTAAGAAAGGGGCGCCTGGGTGGCTCAGTCGGTCAAGTGTCCGACTCTTGATTTCAGCTTGGATCATGATCTCATAGTTGGTGAGTTTGAGCCCCGCATCAGGCTCTGCGCTGACAGTGCAGAGCCTACTTAGGATTCTCTCTTTCCCTCTCTTTCTGCCCCTTCCCCACTAGTGCTCTTGCTCTTTAAAAAAAAAAAGAAAGAAAGAAAGAAAAGAACAATAGTAAGAAACATAATAGCAGCCGACAGGAACAGAAAGGAAGTAGTAATAAGAATGACAGTAGGTGAGCAAGACAGGGGAAATGTAGCAGTAATGGGAGAAGCAGCGGGGGAGTGTGATCAGAGGAACAAAAAAAGGAAGAGGAGTGAGAATGGGGGAGATGCTAATTAATGAATGAAGGCAGGGGCAGGAGTAACTGGAGGGAGTGTGGCAGAGTGGTTTAGGACCCGGACCACTCTGGAAGCAGGGACCTGGTTTCAAACCCACCTTCAAACTGTACCTATGGTGAGTTTCCAACCTGTACCTCAGTCTTCATAGCTGTAAAGTGGGCATGGTGATACTAATCACATCTCCCTGATAGGGTTGTAATGAGTCAATACATTAAAGCATTTAGTGCCTGGCTCACAGTGGGGCCTGTGTATGTTAGATACCGTTACTAGTTCTGTTAATACTGTAGAAATGGGAGAAGTCCCCTGGGCAACAGATGCTGCAGGGGGTGCCTGTTAAGGAAGTCGGTCCAGCTGACTCGAAGGCCTGCCTGGCCTGTTGCTGCCTCACCAGTGACCAGGGCATGGCTCCTCCCCAAGGGCCCAGCCTACCACCCAGCACATTTGGTTCATGTTGCTCTCCACGCCACAGCCTCTGAGCAGGTCCGTGTGCGGGAGGTAGGGTGAGAACCAAAGCAGGGACAGAACTCAGCCAAGATTACTCACCAAGGAGTGGTAGGCCCTGGGCTGCACCCCAGGCTTCCAGACTCCCTCCTCCCAGGGCTCTCAGGGGAGAAGGGGCGCCTACATGCTCAGCATTCCAGGCGCTCAGGGCCGGGACTTTAGAACCTTCTTGACTCCCAACTCTGACTGCATTTCTTGGGAACCTAACCACCTTTGGTTGGGAGGGCGACAGAGCACAGCCGGTCTGGTCTTATGATGTATGGGAGCTGAGCAAACCATCGGGGTGTGGGAAGGAACTAGTACTACTTCTCTTTCTCTTTATTTAAGATTTACTGGTATTTAATATATGGATTGAGCATGGTACATATATTTAATGTATAAGTATGTGGACCTTCTGGGGGTACATGCCCCCAATTGTTTTACCAAGGGAGTGTGAGCCCACAAAAGTTCAGAAAACCCCGTGCGCAGGTAATCACACCATGCAAATCAGCCCTCCAGGGGAAGGCTACGTTCAGTCACCCGCTAACAATTTCTCTGCAATCACTGCAGGACCCCGGCAGGGCTCCAGAAAAGCCTCTGTGTTCTGGTCTGAGCTCCCGGAACAGGACTTCTCCGTCACGCTGTGAGTCTGGGGTTGGCCCCCACAACTTCCTGAGCTTTTACTTTGCTCCTCCCCTGATTGCTGCTAATCAAAGAATCGGTAGTCTACATTTTTATACATCCTTCCTCTTTCTAGAAAATTATGTAGGTAATTCCGGACGGGTTGCCCGCAAGTGGCATTGAGCACTAGAAAGAATAAGAGCTTCAGAGTCACTCAGGCCTATGTTCAAATTTCCACTCCACCGTTTCGTTCATTCACTCAATGGTTATTTGTTGAACACATACTATGTGCAAGGATTCGACAAAATCATTGCTCTTACGCAGCTTACACCCTATGGGAGCAGCTTATTTGCTGCATGACCTCGGGTGGGTACCTCTCGGAGTGTCAGTTTACCTATCTGTGAAGTGGGGTTCATAACCCCCAACCTTGCAGCGCAGCTGTGATGAGAGGAGGTCTGGGGCCTGGGGCATTTGATGGAAGGCATCCCGGGTGGCTAGCCCTGGAAGAAACCTCAGCCCAACCCCCTTATTCTGCAGCTCTTTTTTTTTTTTTAATTTTTTTTAATTTTTTTTTTTATGTTTTATTTATTTTTGAGAGACAGAGAGAGACAGCTCGAGCAAGGGAGGGTCAGAGAGAGAGGGAGATACAGAATCCGAAACAGGCTCCAGGCTCGAGTTAGCTGTCAGCACAGAGCCCGATGCAGGGCTTGAACCCACGAACCGTGAGATCATGACCTGAGCCGAAGTAGGACTCTTAACCGACTGAGCCACCCAGGTGCCCCTTATTCTGCAGCTCTTGACAAATGCTGTCGAGAGAGGGGCAAGGACTTATCTGAGGCCAGTCAGTGAGGTGGGGCTGAGCAAGCACTGGAGCCCAGGGGTCTTCTCTTGTTCTTCTTTCCTCTAGTCTCAAGTTCTCTGCATGGTCCAGCCAGGGCTGAGGAAGACATCAGGTTCCCAGATGGAAAGAAAGTACTCTGACTCTAGAGCCTGACTTTGCCATGTGCCCGCCCCCAAACCCAGAAGCCAGCTCCTTCCCCACACCTCACCACCAAGTGGTCATTGCGGGAAATGTCTCCCAGCTCCCTTTGAGAAACAGCAGCATCTAGTGTCTGGGTCACAACAATGGCTTGGGAGCCCCAGGTAGCCTGGCATCTGAGTCACGTAGAAATGACTCTGCTTTAATACCTACCCAGTTCGGCCCCAGACATTCAGGGAAAGGCCCAGCACTGCGTGGGGAACGGCGAGGAGGAATATGCACGGGGCCAGGATCAGTCTTTCTTTTCTCACCCCTTCACATTCAGCTCCAGCCACAAACCTGCACCTCTTACTCAACAAAGCAAAAGGCTGATCCCTGCCCCATGCTTTGTTAAAAAGACCAGTTAGTGGGCATGCTGTGGGAAGTCTCACCCTTTCTCTGGCTAAGGGGCTCACCCAAGGATGATTTCATTGAAACCACAGAGGTCTCTACTCCAGAGAGTTGTGGGATATACCCCCAACTTTCAGTTGGGATGACTGAGGGTAAAAGCGCAGTAGTAAGGTTGGGAACCACAGGTAAACCAAGACTTAGTAAAATTGTAACCCAGACGTGAGTCAACTTAGCCTCTGATTGGCTCTAAGACAATGTTTCCCAACTCTAGTCTGTCACAGGAAAGGGCAACGTCTTATCTGGAGAAAGGTAGCAACATGAAGATCCTCTCATGTGCAATATCTGGCATTCAATTTAGAAAAAAAAAATTTTTTTTTTCTTAACCAGACACATAAATAAACCAAAATGAAAAGAAAAAAAACCTGATAGAAATAGACCCAAAGGTGACCCAAATATGAGTGTTATCAGATGTAGACTTTTAGACAACTGTGACTGATATGTTCAAGAAGAATTTTTATCAGAGACCTGGGATCTGTAAGAAATAACCAGTTGGAAATTCAAGAGAAAAACACAATCACTGAAATTGAGAACTCAGTGTGTTTACAGATGATTGTGCACGTCTGAAGAGAGGATCTGTGCACTGGAAGATAGGTCAATAAAAAATATGCAGAAAAATAGCTCCAAAATAAAGAGGAAAAATAATGGAAAACACAGGAGAGAGACGTATAGGACTCAGTGAAGAAGTCTAACATATGGAATTGGAGTCCCAGATAGGAGGGCAAAGAGCATGGAGCAGAAGCAATAGTTCTGATAATGACAAGAACTTTGCCAAAATCGATAAAAAGACATCAAACTGGGCCACCTGGGTGGCTCAGTCAGTTAAGCATCTGACTTCGGCTCAGGACATGATCTCACAGTTCGTGGGTTCAAGTCCCGCACCGGGCTCTGTGCTGACAGCTGAGAGCCTGGAGCCTGCTTCAGATTCTGTGTCTCCCTCTCTCTCTGCCCCTCCCCTGCTTGTGCTCTGTTTCTCTCTCTCTCAAAAATAAATAAACATTAAAAATAAAAAAAAAAAGACCTCAAACCACACTTCCAATAAATGCTACAAACCTAAACCAGAAGAAATATAAGGAAAACCACACACATATGCCAGTGAGAGTAAAACTGATAAAATTCAAAGGCAACAATAATAATAATAATAACTTAAAAGAAGTCAAAGGGAAAAAGACACATTACCTTCAAAGGAACAACAATCACATTGACAGTGAACTTCTTAATGGGTACATTGCAAGGTGGAAGACAACAGATATCTTGAAAGTACTGAAAGGAAACAACTATCCACTCCAAATTCTGTATTCAGAGAAAAAAATCCTTTAATGGTGAAGGTAAAATAAAGGTGCCTACAGACAATGAAGAGAAACATTGCCACCCCACTGCCAGTTATGTCAACGTATGAAATTAACCACCGCGCCATGTGAGCCCTGGGCCCTTCCGCCCAGCATGCAGGGAGATACACACAGTGTGAACGCATCCCCTAGGACTCGGGGTGACAACACGTGAACCTGTGGGGGAAAGGAACTAGCATTTATCAGTCCCTGGCAAGTTTGCAGCAGGGCTAAAGCATCATCTTATTTATTGCTTATAATCATCCTCAGGTGAAGGTTTGCATTTTTTTTCCCTTTAGAGATGAGGGAACTGAGTCTCAGAGAGGTAAAGTGTGGCAGAGCTGGAACCCGAACTTTGTCTACCTCCAGAGCTCACACTCCTTCCCCCACACCAGCCAGGGCATACAAATGACTGACACCCAAACGTATTAGTTATGGTAACATTTCCCGCTGTATCACACAGACCCCCAAGTGCATAATGGCTCCAATATCTAAGTTTATTTCTCACTCATGTGAAGTTCAAAACCACCTCCTCCCAGTAGTGATTTGAAGATGGAGTTTCTTCCGTGGAGTGACCCCACCATCTCCACCTGGTCATATATGAGAAGCTGGGGAAAAAGGAAACAGAGGAGGCAGGAATGTTTGAGAGGGCTTTGGAGTCCAGGCCCGGAAAAGGCTTACATCACCCGAAGTGTGTCCTGAGAGAAAATCCATTGTCTTAAGGTAGGTTTCCTCCAGGCAAAGCCTCAGCAGTGCTCTCCTGCAGGTGATTATTTAGGGAGAGCTCAATTGTAACCAGAAGGGGGTGGGGGAGGGAAGCAGGAGTCAGGAAAGGAATCACTCAAGGATGTCTAACCACAGCCTGAGCCCACAAGTTGCTCTGGAGCGTGAGCGCTACCAGAGGGGTTGTCCCACCATCCCACAGGAAGAGTGTGACGTCCCAGAAATCCCCCAGGGAGGCTCCTGTTGGCTGAAAGCCATTCTCGGTGGAAAGGTGCAGCTGAGAGCTGTTAGCAGCCAACCCTCACAGAAGCCAGGGAAGGGGTGAGGAGGGGCGTGGTGGGCCACTTTGGTGACCGAGGTCTGGGTGGAGCACCGGCAGTGTCTACTGCGACAGGAGAGAAAAAGAAGGTCCCCCACAGCAGAGAGCACTGGGCCAGGGTCGTGAGAGAGAAGAGTGGGGTCTCCAAAGTATTAATTGGATCCCTACTGCGAGATAAGCACTGCCCCCACACCTGAGCTCGCTTTGACCCCAGGAGGGCATTGTCATACCGTATGTTAGTGACCAGACCTTCACTGCCTCTTGAAGGCAGATTTGGGTCCGTTTCACTTTCAGTCAGTTCTCCTTTCCCCGGCTCCTGCACGCCAGGCCCGCAAGTGCCGGAATCTCTCGGACGAGGTCCCAGCACCCTGGGAGAGCAGCAAGGGGCACAGACAGCTAGGTAAATGGGTCACCACAAGACAAGACTGGCAGAGAAATGCCTCAAGAGTGTTCCCTGCACTTGGCCCCATGCTCCTGCAGAACAGATGCTGGGGGTTTGCTAAATGAAGAAGAAGAGGTCCCCAAGGCCTAGCTTGGTCCCTGGCATAGCATAAGCTGATCAAGAGAAATTTGTGGAATGGATGTCCCTGGGGCTGGATTTGGGCTCAGAAATTACTGTGCTTTCTGGTCATTTATCCATCCTGGCTAAGCTGCATGTTGAGCTGCGGAATGTGTCTGTACAGACCCCAGGGCTGCCATCCTCTCGGTGGCCCCCACCCTAGTGGACAGGCCTAATGCCAGACCCCCGCTGCGCTCCAGCCCCCTCCCACCTTCTTCCTCATGTCTTTGTAGGAACAGGGTATTAAGAGCCTTGAATGCTGGAAGAGAAAATGTTAACGTCGTCCTTCACCGTGATCATTGTCTTTGCCAGCTAGGGCTGCCACAACAAAATGCCACACACTGGGTGTCTTAAAGCACCAGATTTATTTTCTCATGGTTCTGGAGACTGGAAATTCAAGATCAAGGTGCCTCTGGGATCAGTGTCTGGTGAGGGCTCTCTGCCTGGGGTGCAGATGGCTACTTTCTCACTGCATCCTTAATGGCTTCTCCCCTTAATGGCCATCTTTAATGGCTCCCATGGAGAGAGAGTGCTCTGGTGTCTCTATCTCGTCTCATAAGGGCGCTAATCCATCATGAAGACTCACCCTCATGACCTCATCCAACCCTAATCATCTCCCCAAGCCTGCACCTCCAAATACCATCACATTGGGGTTAGGGCTTGAACTTAAGAATTTTGTAGAAATATCCTGTTCCTGCAAAGACATGAGGAAGAGGGTGGGAGGGGGCTGGAGAGCAGCTGGTGGCTCAGTCAGTTGAGCATCCCACTTCAGCTCAGGTCCTGATCTCACGGTTCATGAGTTTGAGCCCCGCATCAGGCTTGCCTCAAAGCCCGCTTAGGATCCTCTATCACTCTCTCTGTCCCCCCACCCCGCCCGCCGCTTGTGCACTCTCACTCTCTCCCTCTCTCTCTCAAAAATTATAAATAAACATTTTTAAAAAAGAATTTTGTAGAGGGGACACAATTCAGTCCATAGTCTCTATCTACTATGCATTCCCTCAGGGCATAAAAGGTCGACAAGAGGGACACAGTCCCTCCCCTTCTGGAGCTTATATTCTTGTGGGAAGGGGAAAAGAAAATGGGAGAAAACAAATCAGGAAGACGATGAGGCCAGGCCTCTCGGCAGAGCTGGCATTTACGCTGAGATCTGAATGGCGAGAAGAAGGCCATCATGAGACACGTGAAGCTCTAAGTGAGGATCCTGGCAGATGGAAGATTAGGAGGCAAGTGATGGTGGTCAGCAACCAGACAGAAAAAAATGGCAAAGCCTCATCCCAAGGGCTCTAGAGGTCCCCATAAGGCATTTGGATTTCGTCCTAAGTGTAACAGGAACCCATAGAGGGGTTTTAGGCAGGGGAGAGACATGATCAGATTTATATTTCCTAGAAGATTCTTCAGGATTCTGGGTGGGATCCATTCTGCAAGGGAGTGGATTTCAAGAGGGATGGAAGTAGGGTGGCAGTTGGAGGCTAGATAGGGGTCTAGAAATGATCTGGCAGCCTGAGGCAGCAGAGCCAGTAAGGATGCAGAGATGGTGGGCAGTCAGCACCATTCAGTCCTAATTCTTCACCCCTCCCGTAGCCTCACCCTTTGCGGTGCCCTGCGCCTGCACTCTGGGCTTGGCCACATCACATGACTGCTCTGATTGATGGCATGTCAGCAGATGTGGCATCAACAGAGGCTAAAACAGGCCCATGAACTTGCGCTAGCCCTGTGCCTCTGCCATTGCCACCCACTGGGCCGGCCTGGTGGAGGATGAGAGACATGTGGAGTTGTCCCAGGCCAGGGCAACCTAGATGCACCCCCCGCCCCCAAGCCAGCCAGCAATCCCCAGACATATGAGTGAGCCCAGCTAAGTTTAGCAGAACTGCCTAGCCTACCTCTAGCTTATCTTAGACACAGAATGTTTATTGTTATAGACACTAAGGTCCATGGCTGTTTGTTACACAGCGGTATCATTATACTAGGGAGCTGACACAAACATAAACAGATTAGAGAGTACATTAGAGGCAGAGCCAGCATGCTGATGGTTTGCATGTGAGAATGAGGATGAGGGAGAGGTCAAGGAGGGCTCTGGAAGGGTTTCTGGGTGCACAGGGTACTCTAAATCTTGACAAGGAAGAGAGGGGCTGGGAGGTTAGAAAGAGAACAAGTCTGGTGGAGAAGATCAAAAGTCCCATCCTATTTGCTCTGATAACAACAGGGAGTCATTGAGGGCTCTGCAAGCAGGACAGTGACCTGGTGATGGTAACAAAGGGGGTGTCCTGAACCGAAAGTTCTCTTCACCAAATACCTTCCCTGCTGTGGGACTTTCCCCAAAGGTTGAACTTAAACAAGTATCTTTTGTCCATTCTGTTTCCAGAGAGAAACAGACCATATCCCCCCTTTTCCAGTTGCTAGGACACTAATCTGTTTGAGAAAGGCGTGGGAACATCTGGTTGGTGGGAACGGGGCTTCTGGGAATTTCCTTTGTATCTGTGATTACGCGCTTCAGGGTTCTCCAACGAGGAAGGGGCGGCTCCCAGCCAGGCACCAGGGCAGCAGTGAGGAGAGCTGGCAAGTCAGGGAGGGGAGCCCCTTTTAGTGAGCACCAACTGGATGCTTGTACTGGGGGCACCTGTGGTTGTATCATGATGTACCCCAGAGAAGCCAGAGCTCAGTGAGAAAAAGAGGCACCTTCGATTTATCTTTTTCAAAGGAAGATACTGGTTTTGCATGGGTTATCCTCCATCTCCTCACTCGAACATAAGCTCCATGTGGCTGATCCTCTGTTCGTTCACTCCTGTACCCCTGGTGCATGGAGAAATGTCTGACAGGCAGTAATAATGGTACTTAGAATTTGTGGGGTGGTTACTGGCTGCATGGCACGGTGGTAAGTTCTTTAGATGTACCAATTCCTGTAGACTTCAAAATGACCTCAGAAAGCGGGTATTGATCGTTCCCATTTTACAGGTAAGGAAACTGAGCATGAAGAAATGAAAGAACTGGCCCAAGAAGCAGCAGAACTGGCAATCCCAGGCAATCTGACCCCCAGAAGCTGTGCTCAGAGCACTAAGACGATTCGTTGAATGAATCAATGACCTTGCCCCTGTTGCACAGAAAATCTGTGCTCCTCACTAGGATGCCTCATCCCCCTCCCTCATACACATAACAGCTAAGGCTTCGTCTTTGTGGGGTGTGGACTTCCAAGGGGGTTGGGGCTGGGTTTCCCCACTGCTCCACCCGGTGGGGAGACCACAGGTGGGCTCTGCTCAGAACCACCCAAGTACAGGGTTGCAGGCTTCCTTCCAGGCCATGAGAGGCTTGCCGGGCTCCAGGCACTGTCGCCACGGCAGATGGAGTGGGCAGGTAGGGGGCTGTGCACAGAAGTAGGTCAGATAGAGCCGAGAGATGCCTCAGAGCACAGTGTCCTTCCTGCTTCTCTTTCGAGCACTGGTCTTCATAGGGTACCAATGAGGGCAGCCAGAACCTTCACCGTTGGGACCCTCGTGTGGACCCTGCTAATCTCATCCCTCATCACGGCCTCTCTTCCTCAATTCCGAAAACTTCAATAGTCTGAGGCCCAGGTCACCTGGCTCTTCATCTGTTCTTCCCAAATCTATTGATCAGAACATGAACCTGTGCTCTGACTCAGGGTTTCAATTTTTGAAACCCAAAAGGCCAGACTCAGAAAAATCAAAATGGCATTTGAAACTTATCAGTTTTGGCCTTGGAATTTAAAGTTCCTAGCATTTGAAACTCAAAAGTCTTCTTTTTTTTAATGTTTATTTATTTTTGAGAAAGAGACAGAGTGCAAGTAGGGGAGCGGCAGGGAGAGAGGGAGGGAGACACACAATCCGAAACAGGCTCCAAGCTCCAAGCTGTCAGCACAGAGCCCGTTGCGGGGCTTGAACTCATGAACTGCCAGATCATGACCTGAGCTGAAGCTGGACACTTAACCAACTGAGCCACCAGGCAGGTGCCCCTGAAACTCTATAGCGTCTTAACTTTTCAAACTAAAAGATCTTAACTTCTGAAAGTCTTGGCATTTGAAACCCAAAAGTCTATAGAGTTTAAGACTAAATGAATAGCAGTGGAAGATGGGGAGGGAGTAAAAGATTCAGGGATATGGCAGATGTGTGAATGTGTGTGTGTGTGTGTGTGTGTGTGTGTGTGTGTGTGTTCACGTGTATGGGGGAAATAACACTAAACATTTGTGAGTAAAAGGTTAACAAAACTCTTTCCTTCTCTTTTTCTATTTATTTTATTTATTTTGAGGGAGTGAGCAGGGGAGGACCAAAAAGAGAGGGAGAGAAAGGATCCCAAGCAGGCTGTGCACCGTCAGCACAGACCCCGACAAGGGGCTCAAACTCACAAACTGTGAGATCATGACCTGAACTGAAATCAAGAGTCAGAGGCTTAACCAAATGAGCCACCCAGGCGCCCCTCTTTCCCTCTCGTAAGAACAGATTTGTCCTTGGGTTAACTTACTAGCTCTGTTAACCCTAGAAACCAGAAAAAAAAAAAAAGGTAGAATGTTGATTGCGTTGCCAGGCAACATTGCTTACGCCACAAATGGCTCTTGACCGGTGAATTGCATCCAGACTAGAAGGACGGTGAATGTGCCTGATGAGGATGCCGTAATGCTGAGCTTCCCCATGTACACAGACTCCTGGGTGTGTCCTCTGCAGGCACCCTGGCTGCTTTGTATATGGAGCTGTTATTATAAGAGACACTGGCTAGTATGACATGAGTCTCGAAGCCCACACCTGCCCAATGTAGATCTTATTTCCTGGACTTAAGTCATCACCTGAGGACTGAACATGACTAGCTCTTGGGCTGCTATGGGGACTCCTAAGAATAAGAAAGTCTTGGTGCTACCCTTAGGCAGGCTATTTCTTGGACTGTGTCCTGAGTGACAAGGATGTCCTATGGTCAGGTGTGAATTTCATTGCCTAGATGAATGCAAAGAAGGTCCCTCCCCCACGGCCTTCCCCCATTAGCTCATGCCTTTGCTCAGTCACAGCAGGTAAGCACTTGGAATAGTCAGCTTAGCTAGAGCAACAGCTAAAGGGAGAAGAAGGCAATGTCCACTACTTGCCCAAGACTTCTGCATACTGTACAAGAATTCATACCATCTCACATCACTCCCTTCAGGTGAGGATAATCATGTGCATGTTACAGATGAGGAGACTGAGACCCCCATAGGTAAAGAGACTTGCCAAAGGTCATGCAGAAAACCAACGGCAGAGCTGATGTCTGGAAGACTCAGATTTAAGTACTAGTTTGTTGGGTATGAGCTGACAGATCTTGCAGGCTATTCTAAACCTCAGTCTCTCCGTTGGGATAAGCAGATGTAATTATATTACCATACAAGGAGGCAGTGAGGCTTGAGATAGTCCACTTTCAGATGTCAGGTGCAAGTGCAGCAGAATTTAAAATCTTCCCCCTCTGTCCCCATCCTGCCTGCTGCCAACCGTCCCCCCACCAAGGGCTGTACTATCTAGCAACAGTTTCTAGTTGCCAGTGGCCACACGGCAGATGTCCCCAGTTCTGCAGAGCAGCACAGATTATCCCGGGGCACAGCTAGAACAGAGGCCCTGGCTGTGTCAGTCGCCAAATCTGATTTAAAATGGGGAGCCTGATTGCCAGCATTCTAGAATCACCTCTGGCAAATGTAAGTAAACATAGCTCTTGTTAAAGCAGTTAGAGGGAGTCCATCCATTCAATAAATATTTGATGAACACCTACCACATGTCAGGCATTGTGAATACCATTTTCTGTGAGCACACATAATCCTTGCCCTTAGAGTTTCAGAATAGTGAGGGAGACGGACATTAATCAAGTAACTACTCAATTTTTTTTTAATCCAGCAAATGTTACAAAGGCAAATGGCAGGGTACTAGGAAAATTTGTAACAGGAGGTCCGTTGTAAACTGTTGTTATTGCCCACCCAGCCTCATTCCCTCATTTTCTCAATTTTCATTCTTTTTCTAAATGCTTATTTATTTTGAGAGAGAGAGATGGGGGAGAGAGAGCAGGGGAGGGGCAGAGAGAGAGGGAGAGAGAGAGAGAATACCAAGCAGGCTCCACGTTGCCAGTGCAGAGCTCCATGCAGGAATTGATTCCACAAACCGTATGATCATGACCTGAGCTGAAATCAAGAGTTGGGCACTTAAACGACTGAGCCCCCCAGGTGCCCCAACATGTTTCTCTTTCATCAGCCCATGTGATTCAGGTGGGGATGAGATGAAGGTAGGGGCATGATCCTGGCCAATCAGAGCATTCCACTTCCTGACCACATCAATGATTGGTCAAAGATTTGCATACGACCTAAATCTGGCCAATGAGATTCAACTCTGGGACTTTTGTAAGGACACTTCTTTTCTAAAAGCAAGTCCTCTCTACGCTGCGGTTTCTAAACTGGAAAGGTAGAAAATCTGGGTCTGCCATGGGGGCACTTCTCAGGACAGCCTACCTGAGCCTGGAGCCCCACAAAAGAAAGTTGAGAGATTTATCATTAGGCAGCTTGCTGGAGATGTCCTTTGAGACCCTAGGTACAGCTCTTTCTGAAGCCATTATCCTTGGGCTTTTCTGTTATCTGAACCAACAGTCACTGTTTTTGGCTTAAGTCAATTTAATTTTGTTTTTCCACCACTTGAAATCAAGAGCTCTGCCTAGTACAGGACCAAAGGGTCTTGGAATACTTCCCTGAGAAGTGACATTCACGCTGAATGCTGAAGGACAAGTAAGAGTAAACTAGGCAAAGAGGCCAAGTCTGAAGTCAGCAATTCTGGGCCTTTTGAAAACCTTGAGAAATTCAGGAAAGGGGAGGGCCCTCATCCTGTGTTCAGAAAAGGCATTCATGAAGGGAGATCATCATGAGGAAAAGGCAAATCACAAATCACACCGAAGCCTTCAATCACTCATGGTTTCATTCGAGCCAGACATGTTCATCTCTATTCACTTGTGATAAGACCTACATTATAACAATGAGCTCCTTTTGCAGACAGAAAAATCCCCTTCCCTACACTGGCCATTCCCAAGAGGGCAAGGCCCATGCTTGCCTTTCAAGCACCCCTGCTTCTGGCTTTGGAGGCAGAAGTAGTTTTTGGTTTTTTTTTTTAAAGGGAGGGGATAATTGAAACAAAAAGTAATAAAGGACTGAAAATGGGGCCTATTTTTAAAGGCAAATAACCATTTCTTAACTTACTAGTTTTATAACATTCTGTGGTTTTGTGTTTCAGATTTTCTTAATTTTTAAGTGTTTGCTTTTTTTCATTAGGAAAGTAATATAGCCACGTTTTGGGAGATGCAGAAGAGAAAAAAAAGAACCAACTCTTTATTATTCCCTCATTTTAACCCAACCAAAGTTAGTGGGGTTTTTTTTGTTTGTTTGTTTGTTTTTGGTATTTTTCTTCTGCCTTTTTGCTTGGCTAGCGTAGAGCCTAGTGCTTTTCAAACTTTAATCACCTAGGGATTTGTTAAAATGCAGATTCTGACTCAGTAGGTCAGAGGCAGGGCCAGGGATTTCTAATAAACTCACAGATGATGCTACTGTCGGTCCTGGACCACGCACTGAGTGACACCAAGTTTAGGTCAACTCCGGGCTGTGTGGCCTTGGGCAACCCACTCAGACTTTTTGCTTGAGTTGATAAGTCTTGGTTCTTAGGGGCTGACAGTAGGAGCTGTCCAAGGTCATCTGCTACTGCACTGCGAAAATGTCACCGGGAGGACTCTATGTGTTTGAGAAGCCACTGAGGTAGGGGTGAGATTTCTGAGAAGCCTGCTCCAGGGGGAGGCACCAAGGAGGGTGTCCCAGTAACTTGAGGGCTCTGTCTTCCCAGGGTCAGAGTGGAACTGCTCGGGGTGTGGGGCAGACACCGAAGCCGCCACCCACATCTTCCATTCCCCTTCCTCCTACATGCCCGCCCCTCTACCACGTGAATGCTAAACCCAGTAGTTAATTAATCTTGGCTGCTGGGGTGGGGCAGATGATTAGCTTCTCCAAGGTATTGCAGAGCTCAGCCTTGCCCCTGCTCACTGAGTGCATTCCCAGCTATAATCTTAGCATATTAAACCCTTAAGATGTCTGCTTGGGAGGGGGGCACTTTCGACAAGAGGCATGCAGTAAGTCTCCACAGCTCGAGTGAGGCCTCATCCGCTCTCCTTCCTGCCTACCACACACAAGCATCTGCTCCTCGCACCCAGCCTCCCACTAGAGAAATGTCCCTCCCCCCTCTCCCGCTCTCCCACACTCCCCTCCCCACAAGACTGGCACTCAACAGTCTATAATCTGACCCCGTGTAACTTCCCTGCCTCATTTTCCTTTTCTTAAATTTATTTTTACATTTTTACTTTATTTTATTTTTGAGAGAGCGTGCAAGTGAGCGAGGGGCAGAGATTGGGAGAGAATCCCACGCACGCTCCACATGGTCAGCGTGAGACCGAAGCAGGGCTCGAGCTCACAAACCGTGAGGTCATGACTTGAGCCGAAGTTGAATGCTTAACTGACTGAGCCCCCCAGGCGCCCCCTGCGTCATATTCTTATGTCCCACACTCCAGCCACCCTGAAGCCGCTGCCAGGTCCCTTCCTTTGCCTCGTCCCTTGAAGAACAAACTTCAGTTTATCCCTCAAAACCTGAACCATAGGTCTCTTTCTTCAGAAGCCCCCCAGACCCTTCCACGCAGTGGCTGACCTCCTGCCCCAAGCCTCCTTTGGGTGCGGCGTGGAGCTGATCAAGGGCATGAGTCTCCGTAGCAGGTGGCTTAGGAGAAAACAAGGGAGAGGATTCATTGGTTTGTGTATTTTTTCTTAATATCATTTATTGTCAAGTTGGCTAACATACAGCACATAGAGTGTGCTCTTGGTTTTGGGGGGTAGATTCCCGTGATTCATCGCTTACATACAACACCCAGAGCTCTTCCCAACAAGTGAATTCCTTACCCTCCTAGCTCCAAGTTCAGTGGAGGCTTCACTCTTTCAGGAGCCCTACAAAAGCCACAGAGTTGAGTCTCATTGGTCTGGCTTGGTCTCGTGCTGACCCTTGAGCCAATCACTGTTGAACCAGGGGATCAACAGCTCTCATTGGCCCAGCCTGAGTCACGAGGCCACAACAGCTGGTGCTGGAGGGCCTAGAATGGGGAGGAGCAGCTTCTAGAGGGAAACCAAGGGTCAGGAACCAGAGGCCAACCAAGTAGGGGCCCCGCAGCCAAAACCCCTACGCGCTCACCTTAGACGTCTCTTAGAGCACTTTTCCCACTGTAGTGTTTGTTTATACGTCTCTCCTCCAGCTGGTAGGGAACAAGGGTCTTTCTAATCTATAATTCCAGAACATCATTCCAGCCTAAGGGAAAAGGAGCTTAATAAATTGCCATTAAATTGTACATTTTAGGCATTTCCTTGCTATGTGACCTACATAGCAAGGAAATGCACAGTCTGACAAAAAGTTTTGTGACATGTGTATTAAGGTAATGCTTCCTGACATTTTTTAAAGTCATAGATTGGGTTTTGCCCAGTGTCTGTGTCCAAACAGGGTGAGTCCATGGGTCTCTCGCGGAATCCTCACCGTGCTGAGGAAGGGAAGGCTCCCTCCTTGACAGGTGAGAAAACTGAGAGGCCCAAATGCCTTAAGTAGATGACCTGAGGTAGCACAGCTGGCGGGTGGAATTGCTGGGAGTTAATCCTGCGCAGGCTGCCTTTCCAGGGCTTTGCTGAAGGCGTTCTCAGTTCAGGGGGACAGAGAGAGGAAGGACCTCGGAGGCACCTTTGGGCCTTTTTGAAAATATTTCCCCCTTAGTTTGGTTTCCCTTAGAGGCCAACCCTTGAGACAAGGCTTCAAGCACATGCATGTTACGTGGGAGGGGACCCAGGGCGCGCGGGTGAGAGAGTGTCCAAGCAAGACGGAGCGGGAAGGCTGCCAAGGCAGCCAGCGTCGGACGTCGACCCGCTGTGGGCAGCTGGAGCGGAAAGCTGAGGAGACGAGCTGAGGGCCCGAGAAGGACGGAGCTCACGGTGGTCCTCCCTGAGGGGCAAGGGGTCTGCTGTGTTTTCACCCGGACCCTCCTCAGCCATTGGTTGGGGCTGCTCCCAGGGCGCAATCCTTAGCCAGCATGTCCAACAGCTAGAAAAAGGCCTCAGGCACCGCCAGATGGATGCGGTCAGGGGCCTCACGCAGGGCACTGACCGAGGCTGCTGCCCCCACCCCTGTCCTCCCAAGCTCGGACCAGCAAAACAGGCCAGAATGCTTGAGATCAGGGCCATTCCAGACCCTTAATGGTGGAGCCCGTCAGACACTGCTTCATCTCCAGAGCCTGGGGAGCCCTGAGGGGGAGGCGGTTTCTTCTTTCCCTCTCCCTTCACTTTTCTTGCTGTTTACCTCCGTTTTTACTAGAGTTGCACAAAGATGGCCCTGAAGAGAGCATCCAAGGATCTGAAAGGCAGTGGTTCGGTACACCCGAAGATCATCGCCGATAACTTAGATCTGGTACACACTTTAAAATAGACTTCCTGGGGCACCTGGGCGGCTCCGTCGGTTAAACGCCGGTTTCATTTCTTCTAAGAAAGTGATGATAAAGTATTTCAGACGTACAAAGCAGAGGAACAGTAACATAGCAACACCCATGTACCCACCCCCGAGCTTCAGAACTGGACCATCGCAAGCCGATTCCATCTTCCATCTTTTCAGAACCGCCGTCCTGCCAGAGATGTGGAGATGGGAGCCCAAACTTCCAGACACCACTCTGCCCTTGTCAGCTGTGGTCTTGCACAGTCACTTCGCTGAGCCTCAGTTTCCTTATCTATGAAATGGGGATCATGCCAGTACCGACCTTAGGGAGAATGTGAAGAGACCTGTGAGCTGATGGGTGAACATAGGTGGTCTGTGCCTTTTTTTTTTTTTTTTTTGGCAAAATGTTTCACTGCGTTACCCGATAAGCCTGAAAAATCTCCATCCTTTTCCCTCTTTCAAGGGCTGCCATCTTCATTCTGATGTTTCTAGCACAAGAGAGTGAAAAATGAGCCAAGGCAAGGCTGGCCATTTCTCAAGACTTGTCAGCAAGCAGATACAAGGATACACACGGCCCGGTATCCTAAGAGGGGTCGTGCAGGTTAACTCGGGAACGAGCACGCGTCTGTTCCCATGGGAATGTTCATTTATTTGCTTACACAGGTGTCCTCATTGATGGGGGGAGGGGGGCGGAATGTGTGCATGAACTCCATGCCAGTGGATATGGCCCCTTGACATGTTTTTATCTGGTTACATTTTTTTTTCCGGTCACAGTAGTTTTTTATCCCATTACTGTAATACCCAAATATCCAGGCACTCCTTCAGAAATCCTCTGATTTCTCTTTTCTTCTGCCTGCCAAGAAAAAAAAGGCAAAAAGGCCTTACATTCTAAGTCACACTGCCCAGCCCCACCAGGAACACCTTCAGAACAGAGGGGTGTCAGTTAGCTACTGCTGTGTAACAAACATTACGATCTGGATGGGTTGAAACAATGAACATTATTGCTCAGAGACTACAGGCCACCTGGGTGATACTTCTGGTGTCAGCTGGGCTTGCTCATGTGTCAGAGGTCAGCTGAGAGTCATGTAGCGAGCGTTCTGATCTGCTCAGGGCTCTCGTATTTTGGGGGGTCGGATGGCTGTACGCTGGTCCACAGTGTAAGCTGGGACAGCTGGGCTCCCCTCCAAGTGTCTTTACACCCTCCAGCAGACTAGACAAGGTTTGTTCGTGTGGTAGGAGAGAGAGAGAAAGCGTGCAAGTACTCACAACTGGCACACCATCACTTCTGTCACATTCTACTGGCCAGAGCAAGTCATGAGTTCAGCTCAGATTCAAGTGGTGGAGAAATAGAATCATCTCTCAGTGAGAGGGGCTGCAAAGTCACATTGCAAAGGGATGTGAGTACAGGGAGGCCATTCATGCAGTGAGTCTACTACAAAAGGGAAGCATTCTGGAATGATCAGCCTATCTCAACTGCCACAAGCCATAGCTGAGGTATGTGGGTCTCCAAATTGGCAAGTCCAACCTTGCTCCATAAAGGAAGGGAGGGAATAGGGAATAAGGAAGAGAGGACTGGGCTTGGTAATACTCTTTGCCCTCCCCATCCTAGCCAACAGCCAAGGGGCTGGGAGGAATTCACTCTGGCAATGCATGTTCCAGGCATCCAACTTGGAGCTCCTAATACTTAGTGAATCTCTGACCTTGTTCTAGAAGTTGGTTTAATAGGGCATTACTGATGCATTAACTAGCAACTAATTGTTAAGCATATTTACCCGTCTTTGAGCAACAAGATGAACACAAGAAATCTGTTCTGGTGTCATTGCTGCCATGACAATCATGCTCATTTAATATCAGTCCCTCTTTCAAGAATTATGTCCTTGTTCTTGTGTGTTAAAGGGATGTTCCTTGTGTGAATGTGGGTGCCTGAGCTTTAGGGGACTCCATCGGAGGGAGCTAAAGGCAGTCTCCCTCCAGTCTTGCTGAGCTTCCTCTGGACTCCAGAGCCGCCTCCATGCTTGCTCCCCCACCAGCTTCTGCCTTGTCCCTGGCTAGGCACTCAACTGTCCCATCTCATTACTCCACGCTGATCACTTATCTGCCTCCTTTGAGAGACACCAGCCCTGGGACTCAGATTTGGCTCTGAGTCTGGGCTCCACTGCTCTCCTGAGTTGCTTTGGGACATTTTTAAAACTTCACTGACACTCAACTTTCTCATCTGCAAGATGGGCATCAGATTACCAAGATTGCTTTTGAAGTTCACTCAGAGTAAAATTTAAAGTTCTTGCAAAGATCGTAAAGGTTGGATGGTCTGGCCGCTGTTCCCTCTCTGAACTCATGCATTATTCAGCCCCCTCCCCCCACCCCACCATCACTCATCTTTCTCTAGCTACTTGGGCCTCTTCCGGGGAGGCTGCTTTCTCAGGGCTTTTGCATATGCTGTTTCTTCTACCATTAGTGCTCTCCCCCAAGACAGCCACATGGCTCTCTTCCTCACCTCCTTCATCTCTTTGCTGAAACTCACCTGCTTCCTATCTGCCAGGTCTGTCTAGGGAACGCAGCCCCTGCTCTGTGCATTCCTCATCCTGTTCCCTGCTTGATTTTGCTCCTTATTAGCACTGTATAATTTACTCCACGATTCATGAGATTCACACGCCATCAACAGCAAGATGAGCCATTAGTTTTGTACCACAAAGAAGGAAAAAAAAATAACACCAGTTAAACCGTAAGAACAATGCTGAGACACCGTTGAATGTAGATACACCCTGATTTCAGACATGTTAAATGTGAGGGAAAAAACACATGATAGAATCAATGAAATATGGTGTATTTTATATATTTATGTTGTTTCTTTTTTTTAAGTTTATTCATTTATTTTGAGAGAGAGAGAGTGCAGGGGAGGGGTAGAAGGAGAGGGAGAGAGCGAGATTCCCAAGAAGGCTCTGCACTGTCAGCACAAAGCCTGAGGTGGGGCTCAATCCCACGAACCATGAGATCATGACCCAAGCTGAAATCAAGAGTCAGATGCTTAACTGACTGAGCCACCCAGGTTCCCCAGAAGGTGCTCTTGCAATGTTATTCAACATTAAATTAATTCTCGTCACCCCCAAGAAAGTACAAAACCCAGAATTGCCTTAATACTGCCCAAATGGGCTGTAGGAATGTCCGATGTAAGAGGGAGCATGTCAAGAAGGGGGCCTGGTGGGAAAGCAGCCCAACACTGACAGCAGGGAGCTCTCTGCACCATCCTGGTCGACGGGACGCTGTAGGAATCAGTCGCTACAGTGCGGGGGGCATCCCCTGCGGTTGAGTGGCACACTGCTTGAGTGGCCCAACACAGCCACCCTGGCTTCAGGCCTCCATGTCCCAGGAACGGACCCAGTGAGAGAAGGGTGGGAACGAGTCAACGTCGTGGCTCGCGGGACCTGTCCAAGGTTGGGGAGGGGCATTTCGTCCCATCCCCACATTTACGCAGGGCCTCACACATTCGGATTTGAGACGTTCCCGGGAAGCCACTTTCTCTGTGAATTTTAGGCAGTGCTTTGTAAAAATATTAATGGAGTCTAATTTTAAATGCAAAACCGGAAATAGTAAGAATATCTCCCCCTCCTCCCTCCCTCCCTCCCTCTCTCTTTCTCTCTCTCTCTTGTGCGCGCGCGCGCACACACACACACACACACACACACCCAGTTAGTGGAAGGAAATTCAAGAGTCCCAACATTTTCAGAGAGGGCCCACCAGAAGAATTCTGAGTCATACTTCACTGCTGCCACACGGTGGCGCCATGCCAGCCATGAACGGAAGCTGCCTCTGACTTGTCCTTATTGGTCCTGGATTGTGAGTTTTGAATTATGCAGGGTCTTCAGGAATGCTTCTCTCACATACTCCTCATTGTGTTTTACGGGTTGTGCTGTTTGAGGCGTTCATTCGTTGATTTGTACCTTGTAAAATACACCACTTTGTGACACCATTTCTTCATTGTTTGGTCTATCAGGTGCCCCCAAACATGAGAGTGGCCCAGGGCCTCTTGGCTCTGAGAGGCCCCAGAGACTGGCTTTCCTGGTGACCCAGGAGAGGTAGCATCTCCTTCCCCATCCATCCATCCCCGGAGACTTCCATGGGTGCATGCACGAAGCAAATTCCCCACAGCCCATACCTAGGAAAGCTCTTGTGCTGGGAACCAGGTGTCAGAGACGGACCAGATGGGCTCCCCAGAACCTAGCAGCTGGGAGCTCCCAGGGGAGCCATCCTGGAGGAGGTGATGTCTTGACATTCATTAGACTGAGAGTGTGGACATGAACATGAAATTATTAATTACCCTTTGTCTCATTGGCTGAACCACGAGCTCCTTGTGTTCAGGAAACACAATTTCATTCATCTAATTTTTCTGCCCTTCTATTTAAGATAGGAACCGGCAAGTGAATTAAGTATGCAAATTTCTTAGAGCTTCGCCTGATACGTAGTGAAGACTATGTAAGTGTTAGCCGCTGTCCTCGGTGTTGTCATCATGTCATTAACCAGAATCAGTGTGTACAGAATGAGTGAGTGGCGTGGTGGAAAGGGGCTCAGAACAGAGGCCTCAAGCTTGCTTTAGCGCTGATCCTCACTTCAACGTCCATAAAGTAGAGAAAACGAAACCTTTCAGGCCTGGTGTTTTGAGGGTGAAATGAAATTCGAGAAAATGCACAGAAAGTAGCCAGCATGTAGAAGACGCTTAATGCTAATTCTCCCCCTTCTCGTGTTATGGCCGCCCAGCACCTAGCACAGGACTGGGCATGTGTGTGGGCTCAATAAACGTTTATTCATGGATTGATAAGTAATATTCTCATTGCTTTATGAAGATTAGTCATGAGGCACGCTGGGGTGGCTCAGTCAGTTAAGCGTCTGACTTCGGCTCAGGTCATGATCTCGGGGTTCGTGGGTTCAAGCCCCACATAGGGCTCCGTGCTGACAGCTCAGAGCCTGAAGCCTGTTTCCCATTCTGTGTCTCCTTCTCTCTCTGCCCATCCCCTGCTCACACTCTGCCTCTCTTTCTCAAGAATAAAAAAAACATTTAAATAAAAAAGAATATTAGCCATGAGACATGTTCAAGTGTCTCAAATAAACTCTTTTTCTTTTAATTTTTTTAATGTTTATTTAATTTTGAGAGAAAGTGACAGAGCAGGAGTGGCGGAGGAGCAGAGAGAGGGAGACACAGAGTCTGAAGCAGGCTCCAGGCTCTGAGCTGTCTGCACAGAGCCGGATGCGGGGCTTGAACTCACAAACCAAGAGATCATGACCTGAAGTCGGCTGAGCCACCCAGGTGCCCCTAAACTCTTAAGCAGAAATGGGAAATACCTGACATATGAGTGTCTACTCACCACGCCTCACCCAAGGCAGACATTATTAATCAATCGTGACATTCTACCAGTCAGGACTGGCCAGCTAGGATCATGTGTCGCTGGCAAGGTGCCCCAGGGGAGGGCAGTCAGCAGAAGTGAAGAGTTGGCCCTCCTATTGGTCCAGAGGAAGAACAAACAAAAGCTTGCATACAACTCACTTTGGCTTGTCCAGAATTGGTTATGAAAAATAAACAGGCTTCTGCGTTGATTTGCTTACGTGAAGAGAAACCCAATTTCTTTATGATAAAGTACCTTTCACACTAACGAGTCTCCCTAGAGCCTATAAGAGTTGGGGTTTGATTTGGTTTTTTGTTTTCTCTAAATTACTAGAAAGGCTTTTTTTTTCCTGTAAGTGGTAGGAAGCATCATTGCATCTGGAAAAACCACCATCGTGCCTCCCTTTCCTGGGTGGCTGAGTCACTTGCTTGGCTCTAGGAGGTAATGCCACTCAGTCCAGGTTAGGGTGTGTGTGTGCATGAGTGTGCATGCACACCCATGAACCACGGGTGCGAGCACACACACACACCTGCCAGGGGCACAAATGCACCTTGCTTGAGGGGTGTGTGTCCCCCAACGCCTGGGGCCACTGACAGCAGCCCTTCTGCAAAGGCTTGTTAATTCCTAGACGGCGGGGTGTGAATATCGTCTGACATTTCTAGCGAGTCTTCTCTGCAGTCCTCTCGCCCACGCCGAGCCATGCACCTGCAGAAGGGAACTGTGAGCGTGCTTGCAGCAGATGTTGTGTGCCCTGGGAATGGTTAAATATGTACTCTAGTGAAGGCGTTTGTTACCCAAACACAGGACCCGAGGGAGGAGGGCTTGGCGGGGGGGGTTGGGGGGGGATTCTGGTTTCCCCAAGTCTATGTCTGGGTGATCTGGGTGGATAGCCTGTGAAATTCCAGGCTTGGATAAAAAACAAAAGGCTATCCTGGCTTGATTTTTTAAAACAAGCTCAGGAAGATGTTAGTTTATTATATAGAAAAAAAAAAAACCCAAATAACACATGGGCTGTGAAGTCAGAGAAACCTGATTTTGGGTCCCAACTCTACCATTTAACTTGCTAGGTGATCTTGGGCCAGTTGCTTAGCCTCTCTGAGTCTCCTCACCTGTAAAGTGGATATATTAAAGGTATTTACTTCTCAGGGTTGTGGTCAGGGCCTGTTAGGTTAGTGATTCATAAGGTGGAAGCAATGTTGGATATTATTTTCTTTAAAAACATTTTTTAATGTTTATTTTTGATAGAGAGAGACAGAGACAGAATGTGAGCAGGGGAGGAGCAGAGAAAGAGGGAGACACAGAATCCAAAGCAAGCTCCAGGCTCTGAGCTGTCAGCCCAGAGCCCAACGTGGGGCTTGAACTCACGGAGTGCGAGCTCATGACCTGAGCCGAGGTTGGACGCTCAACCGACTGAGCCACCCAGGTGCCCCTGGATATTATTTTCTTTATTTGAGCTTCTAAGTTCAGGATGGCACATCAGGGCAACTTTGTCCTAAAATTAGAGAGCTTATGACCATTTTCTAGTTGCCTCTGGTTCTCAGCTTCCTGTCTCTAACTCTGGCCTTCCTGTGCCTCCTGGAGGTGGTTCCACGGATGCTTTCTCCTGCAGATCCAGCCCTTCCTCAGTCCCCAGGTCTCTCTGGACTTGAGGGGGAAAATATATTATGTTGCTCAGTACTTTCCTGGTTGCAAAGTGACAGAAAATGGGAACTTACTAATTAATGTAATCAGAAAGTTCAAGGATATAACTTCCTGAGATTAGACACAAAGTACAAACAGGCCACCTAAACTTGACTTGACTCTGTCTCTGTCTTTCTGCTCCACTGTCTACCAGGTTGGCTCCATTCTCAGGATTTTCCTCATGGCCACAAGATGGTTGCCAGGAACATCAGTTCACATCCATCCTGAAAAAGGTGACTCCCTGTCCCAGCACTCTTAGCAAAATCTTGAGACTTACTTGGATGGAGCAGAGTCAGGAGAACCAGGCACAGGTATAGTGGCCCAAGGAATGGACCACACTCACTGGCACAGACCTGGGTCACTGGCTGACGTGGGCAGGGAGACTCACCTGGATCCAGAGTATGCAAAGCTGCCTCCTCAAACAAAAATGAGGGTTCTTGCTAGCAAAGGAGGGTAGAAGGCTGACCAGACAAACCTCAGCCGTCTACTATGTGTGTGTGCCCAAAGCTGTGGTCCAAGGAATCCAGCATTGAGCCTTCTCATTGTTCTCCCCGGGTCCCAGTGTTCCTGCTCTGATCACTGGCCCATGATTCAGATAAGTGGTGGGAAAACGGAATTAAGAGTACCTGCGGGGGCGTCGTGAGCAACCAACGGGTCACGTAAGTAAACACTTAGCTCGTTGTGTGGAGACAGTGCTTTATGCCACCAAGGTCATTTCCATCTCCTGGATACCCAAGGGAAGGAGGTTTCCTGCCTCTCTGCAGGTAGAGTGGGACCTCAGGACTGAGTTCTAACCAGTGGACTGTGGGTGGGAATGGCATACATGTTATGTCCGGGCCTGGCACCTTCCATGCTTCTCTCTTCCCTGCTATTAGGTGGAAGCAAAGGGCTCTGAGGTGCCAGAGCCACCAGTTGAATTAGCCCCCACTCCTCAGTCACTGTGTGGAGGCAAGCCACCCACGACATCAGCTGGACCCAGGTACCCTGGACTTTGTAACAGCAAACCTTAGATGTGGTAAGTCAGTGGTTCTCAAAGCGGGGCATTTGATAATATCTGGGACATGGTTGTCCCAATGAGAGGTGGGGTGGGGTGAGGAAATGCCACCAGCATCTAGCGGGCAGAGGTCAGAGATGCCGCTCAACATCCCACAATGCCCAGGGAAGTCCCCCAAACAAAGAATTACTTGGCCCAAAATGTCAACAGCACCAAGGTTAGGAAATCCCACTCTAAACTGAGAGTACCTTATGGAAAAGATTTGTCATTGCCCTGTTTGGGACCTCCAACAGCTTCTCTCACAGCCAGGATAAATCATGGACCCCCACCCCCCACCCCTTGATCTATAAGGCCCTGCAGGACCAGGACCCTGCCCACCTCTCCTACCTCACATCCTATCCTCTCCCCTTCCCTTGCTCAATACCAACCACCTTGCCTTCATCTGGCCTCTTATAGACATCAGGGCCTTTGCACTTGCTGTTCCCTCTTCCTTAAATGTACCTCCCCCTGCTCTTCTAATTATCCAGGCACAATTTAATGTCACCTGCTCAGAGACACTGTCCCTGATCACACAGTGTGTGTTAGATCCCGTCTCCGTTATCACACCGCGTCACCGTTACCGGTGACCACAGCAACAAGCCCAAGCTACAGTGTGGTAACGGGCTGGTTACCTGGGAAGGGAGGGATCTGACGTCCCCCCGGAACCTGAGGGCACGAGGGCAAGCACCATGTCTGTGTCATTTATTTCTGTCTCTCCGGCACCTGGCACAATAGAGGCGTTGGATGAACGAGTAGATGAGGAATGGGCAGACGGGCAGGGTCTTTGCGGTCAGACACCCCCGGATTGGATTCTGGATCCACCACCAGCTGTGAGTCAGCTTCACTCTCCAAACCTCCATCTGCTCCTCTGTAGGATGAACATGAGGATCCCATCTCCCAGGCTGCTGTGAGGATGGAGGGCGGCATATGCAGGGCACCATCACGATTCCCAGCACGGAACGGGCACTTGTAAGGTATGCACTGAATATCCAATGCACAGATAAACACGCTTCCCTGTGGGCCGTCATTTTGGGGTGACCGCTGGGAGGGAAGTTGGAGCTGGGATGCCAGAGCCTGGTTCATCGAGGCGGCTTCCACTTCTCTCTCTCGATGATCCTATTCTGTACCCTGCCTTCTCCTTGAAGACCATGACCCTAGGTCCCTCCTGCCAAAGTCACAGACCTGGCTGATGCATTCCCTGCAGGCTGCCTGTCCCTCGCAGGATCCAGGAGTGATGCAGCCATCGTGAGGGTCCCTCTTGTGAGATTCACAGCCCCTCCCCATGCGTGCCTCCCACTCCCTGCCTCTATCTGTGTCCATCTAGACTATGCAGGAAATGAAAGTGGGCAGCAGGGTGTCTGCAGTAAGGAGCCCTGTGATGCCCTGCGATGTCTGTAAAAAGGAATGTGTTTAGGGGCCTTTTTCTCTCAAGTGTGGTCTCATAGCAGACTTGGGGCCATAAAGGAACTCGGATTCTTTCTACCTCTGAGTGTGTGGGGAGCGGGGACAGCAGGCAAGACATAGTGGAGGCGGTGAACTAGGGGAGAAACAGGTACAGGAGCCCCATCTTCTAGGAGAGGCAGGAGTGTGAGGCTGGGAGCTCCTGCCCAGCCTCAGTGCGGACACCGAGCCTCCCTGAGCCTCGTCCCCCTCTGCTGTCAGATGACATGGTGGCAGGCCCTCCCACATTGGGTTATTGTAAAAATCTGATGAGTTAAAACTTGTATGGCGCCGCTTGACAGTGGGCTGAGCCAGCGTCTTGCTTCCACAGGGGAGCTGTGCAAAGGGTTAAAGATGCTTTCCTGGTAGAGAAACCTGCACACCGGGCCTCAAGCCAGGTGATGAGTGATTTCAGCAGCTCCACTGACAGGCCTCCCAGGCGGGCCTCCCAGCAGCCTGACCCAGATGGGGGGTGGAGGGTGGGGCGTACAGACCGACTTCCTTTTGTCCCATCTCGGCAGCCAGGCCATTGGCTGCCTTTCTTCTTCCACTTCTTAACGATGCCTCAGGCAGGTTGTAACTGGGGTGCTCTCTGCACAGGAGGGAGGCCTGATTCCCTCCTCCCAGACAGCACTGTGGACCCCGAGCCATCCTTCTCGAGACTGGCAGTGGAGCCTCTTCTGGGTTGAAATGGGCCCCCGCCATCGAATGATATATTGGAATTTTAACCCCAGTATCTCAAAGCGTACCCTTATTTGGCAATAGGGTCATTAACAGATGTAATTAGATGAGGTCCTACTGAGAAAGGCGGCCCGCATCCAGTAGGCCCAGCATCCTTGTAAGACAGCTGTGTGAAGACGCAGGGAGAACGCCAAGCAAAGATGGAGGATTGGGGTGATGCATCTACAGGCCAAGGGACACCAAGGATTGCTGGCAAACCACCAGAAGCTAAGAAGAGGCAAGGAAGGTTTCCCCCAACAGACTGCAGAGGGAGTGCCGCCCTGCCGGCACCTTGCCTCCAGAAAGGCGAGGCGATGTCTGTTGTTTTAAGCTGCCAAGTTAGGGCGTGGGAAACGAACACAGGGCCAAAAGGAAGGGTCTGTTTTTCCCCACTTCATGACCTTCAATGTCCTGAGGGGTATCTCGCTCAAGCATTGCCAGGTCCCCGACTTGCCCTCTGTGCCCATCCCTGGAGCCCCTCACCTGGCTTCAGGCGACCCTGCCTCCTCTCAGCAGTACATCAGGGTGGGGGGGTAGAGAGGGGAGTTGAACATGGTAAAGCATCTTCTGCCTTTCCTCCTCAAAGCCACTGGGTTGAGGCTGGGGGCAACTGTCAGGCCCCAGTGGTAGGTGGTTTTCTCCGGGCCATACGTAAAATTCTTAGTACCTCTTGTGTTCAGCTGTGGCTCAGCACCAACTTCCCAGGCAGCAGGAAAAGCTGCTCTCACCATCCCGTTATTCCAGATTTGCAAGTTCAGGTGGGCCCTCCAGGCCACCAGAGGATCCTTGTCCAACCCCAGGGGGCACCTTCCAGCCTCCTGACATTCACCTGGCGGGCCCCTTCTGCCTACAATAACCTATGACCGGTGCCTCCTGTAGAAATATTCTGGGGTGAGCTCTTATAAAAATCTCTCCTTTCCCAGGTAGACTTACACGGATGGATGAATAAGTGAATCCATGCGAAGCTAACGCAGTCTCACATCCACCGAGGGAGGACAGCCTGAGGTTCTGGAACTCGGCTGCTTGGGTTCAAACCCCGGGACCAAGACTAGCTGGGTGACCTTCGTCAAGTTACCTTCTCTGTGTCTCGGTTTCCTCATCTACAAAATCAGGATAACAACAGCACTTTACTCTTGAGGTTGTTGTGGGGATTTAGTGAAATATTGCCAACAGCAGATTTTGTGCCTGGTGCCAGTAAAATTTAGCTTCACTGTTAACCAGGATACGAGTTGCAGTATCTCTCTGCCCCATCCCGTGCCTGTGCTTAGAACCTAATTTCCTAATCTCCTTTCACACATTGGGTTTGGCTAATTCATCCACTGCTGAGTAATTTATTATCACAGACGGTGTCTTATCTGGAGACAGAACAAAGGTTAAGATGCTACGGGCTGGACGCAGTGGGGAGAGACACATTTTTAGTTTGAGGAAACAGGATATGTAGAGAAATTGCACACATGCCAAAGCAGGGTCTGGATGAAATTAAGCCTCTTAACTGCCAATTAAAACATTACAGGAGCCGCACTAGCAACCAAGCTGCTGTGAGACCTCCTGTTGGAAAATGACTTCAGGGCCCCCTTTAAAAATAAGCATGGCTTGGTGGCCACGTCCACAGGGAAATAGCTGCTGTGTATTTTGGAAGGTCTCCTCTCTCCCCCTTATTTAAAGCACCTAGGAGATTTGACAATTAAAACCTACTAAGAGATGAGAAGGAGGAAGATAATTGGTCTCCCACCGAGTCCCACCCCCTTGGGACCCAGCAGGGGGACAAAATGGACCTCAGAACACTGCAGAATATGCACTGTCATAACGCAGACTGTCTTTAAGCATGTGCCTTTGGCTGTGAGAAAACTGGCATTGAGCAAAACTTGTGGATCCCGTAAGTGATGTGTGCACAGCATCTGTCTGCAAATCATTTCTGTGCTCTAGATCTCAAACATCCTGTGTGCCCGACTGGGTTAGGAATGTTGGGGCACTGAGGGGCAAGGCGATGTTCTCCAGGGAGCTGAGGGGGTGTGGTTGGGACAGACTCCTAAGCTCTTTGGAAGAAACCCTGCGCTCTCTTCCATCAGGCTAGAGTACCCCTGTCTGCATCTTTCTTCCAGAATGAACCCAGCTCCGTGGTCTGAGATCCGGTTGAGAAGATGACACCCTAGGAAGAGAATGGCCCCGTAAAGAACATGAGGGCTGTGGCCTCAATTTTTGTATGAGGTAGCAGAAGGCCATTCGAGAGGGACCCAGACGTTTGGAAAGCATCAAAGGAAGAACTGGAGGAAACAGGACATGGGAAAAATCACTGGTGTCCTCGGAGGGCATTCCGGTCAATCCAAGATTAAGCTTTTCCCTGCTTCTCCAGACCTTGAAGTGTGTGACGCTGAGGGAATAAAGGAGACTCCCTGGCTTTTTCTTAGTAATTTCAATGGCGTGGAAAGTAATTAAAATCAGCTGGATGCCACTCTAGTGAGAACTTCTGATAAAGATGATGGCATAAACTTGCCTAATAAGCATGGAGATGACAGCAAAGGACCATGGCAGGCATTACAAAGAGTAAGTCCAACTCTCAAGGTCTCCTGTTTACGGAAACAACTAAAGTTACTTTCTTTCTAGCTGCCCAAGATCAGAACCCTCTGAATGAGATCATTGCCAGTGGCCAGCTGGGCAAGGAAACTAACATTCATGGTTTCCGGTCTGTCTTTGGCTTCTCCTTCTCCCCCTCTTTCTTTCATAGAAGTCCTCTTCTAGCCATTTTTAGATGGTTCCCCTCTTTACAAGTAAGTAGCGTGCAGTTAGCTCAATGTCACTGAGTTATTCTTTGACTCTAGGCTCCAGCACTTGCTAGCTGGCAAAGGCCCTCTGGGGTGTCATTTAACCTCTTGTGCCTTGTTTTTTTCCTCTGTAAAATGGAGATAGTAGCTCCCACCTCTGGGATTATTTCAAGAATTAAACCAGATAACCCATGGAAAGAGATGCACACATCCCCTACATCCAGTAGTGCTGTTGCTAAAATCATCATTTCTATCAGTTTCCAATTGTGTTATAAAAAAAATTGACCTCTGTGCTTCAGAGTGCAAACGTAACTCAAAGACAGAGTTTGGAGTAAGGAGGAACAATAGTTTTACTGCTTCGCAGGGCAAAGGAGGCTGCGGCAGGCTAAGGCCTTCAAAACTGCAAGCCTGCCCAAAGTTGGGGGCTGGGGTGTTTTATAGGGACATCAGGATCTAGTTGGTTTTGACAGGACTTGTGTCCGTGCTGCCAGCCTCATTTGTCAGGGTGGTACGGGGTTCCTGAAAGGAAAGGCTAAGAATGGAGGAGGGGAGTTTTGGGGAAGAGAGGAAAAGGGTTACTTAGTTTCAAATTGAGCCTCACTAAGTCAATAGTGCAGCCGTTTTTGATTTTTCAACTTTGTGCTTTTTTTTTTTATTTTATTTTAAAGTTTATTTATTCTTTAGAGAGACAGAGACAGAGTACAAGTGGGGCAGGGGGAGAGAGAGATGGCGACACAGAATCCCAAGCAGGCTCCAGGCTCTGAGCTGTCAGCACAGCCCGATGTGGGGCTTGAACTCACAAACAGCAAGATTATGACCTGACCTAAAGCTGGATGCTTAACCCACTGAGCCACCCAGGCGACCTTCAACTTTGTGTTTTTAAGCCATTTCATAATGAATTGTTGGGCTTAAAACAACAACAATTCTCCTGTGGTTCTGGAGGTCAGAAGTCTGAAACGAACCTTACAAGGTATGATACTGTGATTTATAATAAATATGTATTTGGTCTTCAGCCCAGCTCCTGGCACTGAGCTCCTAAGACCCTTAGAATTTCCTAAGGGCAGACAGCAATAAAGGCTCCCTTTGTTCTGCTGGTGAGTGACTTTTGGAAAGCACCTAAGGATAGGGGCTGGTTGCTAGAATCGGAACCTTTCAGTCTCACCCTCTGACCTCCAGAGAGAGGACAGGGACTGGAGATTGAGTTTAATCACTAATGGCCAATGATTCAATCATGCCTATGTAATGAAGCTTCCATAAAACCCTCTAAAAAAAGACAGAATTCAGAGAGCTTCCAGATTGGTGAGCATGTAGAGATTTGTGGAGATGGATAACTCAGTCAGTTGAGTGTCTGACTCTTGGTTTTGGCTCAGGTCATGACTTCACGCTTCCATTTGAACCATTCACTCAGAGTGAGCATGGGATCTCCATCCCCCTTCCCACTACTTTGCCTTATGCATCTCTTCCCACCTGGATGTTCTTGAGTTATACCTTTTTATAATATAAACTGGTAATGTGGTAAGTAAAATGTTTCTCTGAACCTGTAAGCTGCTCTAGTAAATTGATCAAACCCAAGGAAGGGGTCATTGGAGCCTCCAATTTAGAAGCATAGGTAATAGATTGGACTTGGAATTGGCGCCTGAAGTGGGGGCAGTCTTAATAGGACTGAGGAATATTCCTGTGGAATATGAGGCTATCTCCAGTTAGATAAGGTCAGAATGAGTTGAACTGTAGGACATGCAAAAGCACTCACTATAAGGCTAAAGTCTAGGTATCAGTGCTGTTGCTTTCCTTCTGGAGGTTCTAGAGGAGGATTTGTCTTTTCTTTCTAGAAGCAGCCTGCATTCCTTGGCATGTGGTCTTTGATCCTTCTGCCTCTCTTATAAAGACCTTTTTGATTACCTTGGACCCACCCAGATAATCTCCCCATATCAAGATCTTTAATTTAATCACATCTGCAAATTCCCTTTTGCCATATGAGGAAACATATTAACAGGTCCTGTGGACTAAAAGATGGACATCTTTGGCAGGGCGGGTGATTAGTTTGTCACAATCATTAATGTTTTTTTAAGTTTATTTATTTTTGAGAGAGAGAGAGAGAGAGAGAGAGAGAGAGAGAGAGAGAGAGACTCTCAAGCAGTCTCTGTGCCATCAACAGCAGAGCCCAATTCAGAGTTAAAATGGGACGGTGAAATCATGACCTGAGCCAAAATCAAGAGTCGGACGCTCAACTGACTGAGCCACTGAGGCACTCCACAATCATTAATAGTTTTATCAAAACTAGCTCATTTAACCCTCATTAAATTCCATGAAGTACATACTATTTTATTCCCTTTTGGAAACTGATTCAGAGAGAAGTTAAGTAACTCTTCTAAAGTCACATAGCCAGTAAGCTAATTGGAAGCCAGGAAACTGGACCTCTGGAGTTCATGTTCTTACCTGCTGAAATATGTGTACAGTATTTTTTTGTGTTTTAGTGAGAGAGTACACAAGCAGGGGAGAGGGGCAGAGAGAGAGAGAGAGAGAGAGAGAGAGAGAAAGAGACAGAGAATCTTAAATCTGCTCCACACTCAGCTCAGAGCCCCAGGGGAAGCTGGATTCCACAACCCTGGGATCATATCTGAGCCAAAAACAAGTGTCAGACCCTCAACCTACTGAGCCACCCAGGCGACCCAAAACAGCTGATATATGTAAAGTGGTACATAATAAGCACTGTATTAATGTTAGCTATTATTTTATTTCTACCAATATTAATATAATAGTATGGCTTTTGTGAGAAATAAGTTAATGTGCGAGAAGCACCAGACAGTGCCAGTCGTACAGGAGGTCTTCAAATGACATTTAGATCTTTCCAGTCCCTACCAGTACACCTTCCATTTCACCGGTAAGAACGTTTGTGCTTACAAAGCCCTCCCCAAGATGGCGCCATCCCAACACCCAATCTGCCCCATTCAAGATGGCGCCCATCACGCTGAAAGCCACATTCCGCCTTTCTCAAGATGGCGCCAACACTAGCTTTTGTTACCTTCCTCTCTTCAAGATGTCCTTAGCTTAACAGTGTTCTTCGACCCTCTCAAAATGGTGGCAGGCACATTAAGCACACCATCCGACCTTTCCAAGATGGCGCCAGCGTCGCAAACTTATCCTGTGTATTTTAACAGACACTTCCGGTTGCGCCGGATGCAGGCGTTTGAGGCCTGCGGGAGTCCGTCCGTGCTTGTCTCTTTGCGCTGGGACCCTCTGGCGCCAGAATGGACCGGAGGAAAAAGCCTTTGGACGTTACAGCCTCCTCGGTGAGTGCGGGTACGGTGATACTACGGGGCCCCGAGTTCTCCTCGCCTCCACTAGGCAAGAATCTCGACCTTGTGTCCTCACGGCGGAGACCCAGACCTGGCTTTCCCTCAAACAGGAGCCCGAACCTGGCTTGTCTCAGTTGGGGACCCGGCCCAACTTTCATACTGGGTTCTCCCCTCGAACGTACACCGGACCAGGATTCCCTCCTGCGATAGGACCTGAATCTGATGTCTTTCCCCCGTTAAGAACGTCCCTGCCCTCCCTCGGCGACAACCGGGCCAGACCTCCTTGCCAGTCGTGTCTTCCTCTGTGGTCGGAGCGGAACCCTGGCCTGTGCTTGCTGTGCAGACACATTCCCTTTCCTCCTTTTCCAGTCCAGGGACCAGCAGGGTCGTCCCAGAGCATGAGAGAATGTGGCTTATTCCCCGGGGTCCGAGAGCGCCCAGCAGCCTCCGACCGGGAACTAAACAGTTGTCAGTGCACCCGTAGGTTGCGGTGCTTGCGGGTTTTGTTAAACTAGCTGCTTCTAAGAAGGAAACCTGCCCTGAGTACGTTTCTGTGCGCTATCTCGTTGAATTCTCCCAGCTGCTTTAGAAAGCAGGTGCTATTAATATCCCGGTTTTATAGCTGATGACTTTGAGGCCCGTTAAGGCAAAAGTGGCTTTCCCCAGTTTCCATACAGAATTCTTAGTGATAGAACTGGCTCACTCAATCTGGTTGCCTCCGAAGCTGTTGCTCATCAGAGCAAATTGCCTAATATTTGATTTAATCTTGAATTAAATCAGAGCAAATTACCTAATATTTGACTTAATTTTCAATACTGCAGAGTATTAAGATGCAAAGGAAAACTACGTGCTCCAGTAGTTGAGTCTCTTTTCGTCTAATATTGAACATTGGTTAATTATGTTTGAGCAAAAAGAATCAAAAAAGTATAAATAATAAAGTTATTCTGTCTTAAAATTAGCAGCAACCATAATAGGAATGCTATCTGGGAGTGGACAATTTTCAGAGCATCTTTCTTTTAAAATTCAAAAGCAGTCATAGAATAGGGAAATGTGTGGCTAGAAAATGGATGTGGTTAAGAAGGCTTAGGAGAAGAAGCTATAAAGTTTTTGTGTGTAAAAACTTAGAATACTAGGTTCTGGGATGAAACTGCCATTAGCATTATTAAATCCCTGCCAAGTCTGCTTTTAAACTGATGTCTTCCAAAATAGAAATACTTGAACTCAGTCTTTTTGATTTCCCTGAAAAGTCAATCTGTGATGCTTTGTGAGTATCCTGTGATAAATGCCCACGTGTATGCCCCTGGGTGGCTTCTTCGGTTAAGCTTCTGACTCTTGATTTTCTGCTCAGGTCATAATCTCACGGTTCTGAGATTGAGCCCCGCGTGGGACTCTGCCCCAAGTATGGAGCCTGCCTGGGATTCTCGCTCTTCCTCTCCCCACCCCTCCCCACTCGCATGCACACGTGCACGCTTTCTCAAATAAGCATTAAGAAAAAATGCCCGTGTGTATAGGGAGCTGTATCTGGACCCTTAAAAAGGAAACTGTCGTTATGTCTGTCTTTGCAAAGTAGACAGTAATGATTGGTACAGCGAGAGGTAGGCATGGATATTCACCCATCTGCCCTGCCCCCTTTGCCCTGCCTTTCCTGTCCTTGAGCCCTGTGATTGAGATAAACTTACAGTTTCTAAAACATACGTATGCTTGGAGCTCTTTTCAGTCAGTCACTTTATTTCCAGCTGTAGACATCTTGCATATCTTGTTTTTTAAATTTTATTTATCGTTTTTAATGTTTATTTTTGAGAGAGAGAAAAAGAGCATGAACGGGGGAGGGGCAGAGAGAGAGGGAGACAGAGAGAATCTGAACAGGCTCCAGGCTCTGAGCTGTCAGCACAGAGTCCGACTCGGGGCTTGAACTCATGAACCCTGAGATATGACCTGAGCTAAAGTCGCTTTACTGACTGAGCCATCCAGGTGCCCCTTACTTATTTTAAGTAATCTCTACATCCAATGTAGGGCTTGAATTCATGACCCTGACTGAGATCAAGAGTTGCACACTCCTCTGACTGAGACAGCCAGGCGCCCCTTTCCTATTCTTTTAAGGCTCAACTCAAAGCTGTCTCTGATCACTCTGGACAGAAGGAAATGCTCTTGCAGCTCAAACTTTATGCTATTTTCTTCCACTCTTTTTTTTTTCTTAAAGACTATTTTTAATTAATCTCTACACACAATGTAGGGCTTGAATTTATAACCCCAAGATCAAGAGTCACATGTTCCACCGACTGAGCTGGCCAGGTGCCCCTGTTTTCTTCCATTCTTTTTTGAGAGAGAGGGGCACCTGGGTGGCTCAGTCAGTTGAGTATCAGGAGTTTGGCTCAGGTCATGATCATACAATTCGTGAGTTCAAGCCCCACATCGGGCTTTCTGCTGTCAGCACAGAGCCTGCTTGGGATCCTCTGTCTCCCTCTCTCTGCCCCTCCCCTGCTCACACTCTCTCAAAAATAAATAAACATTTAGAGAGAGAGAGAGAGAATATCTTAAGTAGGCTGCATGCTTAGTACAGAGCCTGACTCTGGCTCGGTCACAGCTCCATCTCAGAATCCTGAGATCATGACCTGAGCCAAATCAAAAGTCGGACAGTTAACCTTAACGCTTAACCTTAATGGACTGAGCCACCCGGAGGCCCCTTCTTCCACTCTTAAAGTCATTTATTACATCTTACTGGTACTGCAAGTTACCTTTTTTATTAGATTGTAACTGTTTGAGGCAGAAGTGTTTCTATATCACGTTTATATCCTGCTCTTCAGTGCTCCCATAGTTGCTGAAGACATTTCTCTGCAGAAATAATCAATTGTGATGATTAAATGGGATTACGGTGTTAGAGAGAAGGTGTTTAGTGTTGTTAGTTCAGTCTGAATCTAACAGATGCAGACTTCATTTACTTTTAGTGATTACTCGCCTCTTGCCCAGTGTTGAAGGTTAGAGTAGAAATCCATTTCCAACAGAGCTGGAATGCAGTATGACTTGGCCTTATTTTGCACCGGATTCTACATTTAATTTTGTGTTTATTTGTAGGAATTTAAATCTTGCTTTGATTTTCAATAACTTGGAAATCTAGTCACTCGTTAGAATTAATCCAATATTTTTGTTTGCTTATTGGTTTTATTCTAGTTGGTAGACCTTAAGGCTGAACTCTTCCGAAAACAAGAAGAATTCAAACAAGAAAAACTTCTAAAAGATTCTGGAGTTTTGGGAAAACCGAAAACAACTAATAAGGTAAAAATAAGATCTAGTTATCTCCATTGATTTGAAACATGAGGGAATTATACTGAATTAGATTTTTTGAAAGTCTCCAGGTGTCTGCTGCATATAAAAGTTCAGGGGAAAATCCCTATTTTGTAGCTGAACATCCACATAAAATATATTAAAATAGAAATTAGAACATTTAAAAGCATATTATAATGCTGTAATTCTTTAGCACTTCTTTAAAAGTGCATGCTTTAATAAGTGGTTTTGTACATTTTCATGGAAGATCAGATACATAGATATTATAAATCCAAACAGAGATAAGCAATTAGATAATATAGTAATATAGCAGAAAATATCAAGGTCTTTAAGAGTTGTGAATGGTTTTCCGATTTTATAGGTAACAGTATTTATTACTTGTATTACTAATTCTCTTGAATTAGGTTGCAGTCATTCAGGAGATAAAAGATAAGTATCTGTGCCATCGTGTAAAGGAATTTTTTTAATAATTTAGGGCTTTTCCCCCCCAGCTCCAGCTTTTCCTTGTACAGTTTATTGCATGACATAGGTTGGCTGTCAGAATATCTAGTTTTCCCCATTGGTTCATAAAATCTAATCTCTTTTTCTTCTGACGTGTATAAGTAGAGATTTTTTGGCAATCATTTGGTATTTCTGTTTTGTCTTTTTAAATAAATCTGCTGCAGAAACCAAGTATCTGGAGCAAACAGAATGTAGGAGTTTCAAACAGAGCTGAGAAGGATGCAGAACAGAAGCTTGAGGAACAGAAGACTTTAGACAAATCAAGGTAGAGTTAAACTCTGATAAATGTAGTTGCCTTTGGTGCTACCCAGGCAAAGAAGTGAGAGTTCACTTTCACACTTTTGAATTTATAGGTTTAATTTTGTCATCTTTTCAGTCACATACTCCAAAAATATAAAATAGACTCTAAAAATAATATCACTGGTAATCTTAGAAGGAGATAAGACATAACCTCAGTTTGGAAGATGAAACAGAATCCCACTTTGAGCCTTTGTCAGGCGCCAAGATTATCAACAAGTGTTTAAGATGTGTTACCAGGAGGTGTGGCTCTGGGCTATTAGATATTATGACATTAGCATTTAGAAATTGAATTTTCCCTTTAACTTTTTATTTCGAAAATCTTCAAAGCAACAGAATAATAGAAAGAAGTACAGTAACTACGTTCACCAGTTATCCACATTTGCTTTGGCTTCTTTCTCTGTCTGGTGTGTGTGTGTGTGTGTGTGTGTGTGTGTGTGTGTGTGTGTGTGTGTGTGTGTGTTGCAGAGAAACTTTGTTAAACATTGTGATACTTTGCGTCAGAACACTTTAGCATGTATCTCCTAAGAACAAGGATATTCTACTTAACCGCAATAGTGCTATCATAAGCAAGAGATTTAACACTGATAAAATACTGTTAACTACTATATGGTCTACAGTCCCAAGTTTACCAGTTATCCTGGTACAATTAAGTCCTTTATAGTTTTTTTTTTTAACAATTTCAGAATTCAAAGATTATACAATCCATTTAGTTTTTCTTTCTTCCTTTCCTTCCTTTCCTTCCTTCCTTCCTTTCCTTCCTTCCTTCCTTCCTTCCTTCCTTCCTTCTGTCTTTCAGAGAGACGGTGCGAGCAAGGGAGAGGCTGGCACGGGGGGGGGGGGTGGGGAGGGGAGGAGAGAAGGAGAGAGAGAATGAATGAATGAATTGTAAGCAGGCTCCACACTCAGCGGGAAGCCTGATGCAGGGCATAGTCCCACGACCCTGGGATCATGACCTGAGCCAAAATCAAGAGTTGGTTGCTCAACTGACTAAGCCATCCAGGCGCCCCTCTTTTTTTTTTTTTAAAGAGGGAGAGATTTTGTATATAGCATGACTTTCTTTTTTCTTTTTTTTTAATTATTTTTTAAATAATCTCTGTACTTAGAATGGAGCTCGAACTCACAACCCAGAGATCGAGTCGTATGCTCTACCCACTAAGCCTGCCAAGCGCCCCAATTGTCATATTTCTTTAGTCTCTCTGAATCTAGAGTAACTCCCATGACTTTTTGTTGTCTTTTGTACCATTACTGTAATTGACGAGTCTAGGCATGTGTCTGCAGTGTTGCACAATCTGATTAGAGTCACATTAACTGCTTTTGGTAAGAATAAGGTGTAGGTGGGGCACCTGGGTGGCTCAGTCGGTTAAGCCTCTGACTTCAGCTCAGGTCACGATCTCACATTCGTGGGTTCGAGCCCCATCTCGGGCTCTGTGCTGACAGGTCAGAGCCTGGAGCCTGCTTCCGATTGTGTATCGCCTGGTCTCTCTGCCCCTCCCCCTCTCATGCTCTGTCTCTCTCTGTCTCAAAAATAAACATTAAAAAATTAAAAAAAAAAGAATAAGGTGTAGGTGGTGTGTCTTTCCTATCGGATAACAGCAGGAGAGTCACAGTATCAGTTTGAGTTATTATTGGTGACGAACTTTGATCACTTGGTTAAGATAGGCCTGCTAGATTCTTCCACCGTAAAGGTCTCTTTCCCATTTGTAATTAATAATAACCTAAGGAGGGCGACTCTGAGACTATGAATATCTTGTTCACCAACATATCTCCACCCAGTGGAACCTTGAGTTGTTAGACTGGTGATTTTAAAGTGATGATTTTTCTAATTCAGTCATTCCATTTTTATTTTACATTGCATTTCTTAGCTGACATTTCTTGCCTAAAGAAGAAATCTTTGTTATTTGCAGTGTCACCCTAGACTCAGAGGGAATCCCAAGTTCGAATGTCTGTCATGAGTCATGTGCTTTTGCATCTGTTGCATAATAAAACTCTGCACTTGGAAACCGTGGTTGCTAAGATTACTCAGCTCTTCTGGGTCTGAAAAAAGAGGCAGAATATTAGTGCGTTTGGGGAATTGATTTTTCTTAGTGTTTGACCTGTTCCCAGCAGACATAGGCTGTGTTAAGTTTTGAGACATCTTTCTTACCTACTGGAATATTCTCAGAATTCTAATTTGTTGAAAGGTGCCATAACCCTTTGTTATTTACTATGTATAACAGAGTTTTCCTGGGTACTTTGCTGTGATTTTTTAAATCCAGTAACCTACTACATAATACTTTGGCTTCATTGTGCTTGTGAAGAGTCAAGTCTGTCCTTGGTCTGCAGGACTTCTGAGTCTCCCCAGAGCTCAGAATGGGCAGGGGCAGTCCCTTGAGGATGTAAGGCCTTAGGCAAGTTACTTCTGCATTGAGATGTTTCTTATCTATGAAGTGAGTTGGTTAATGCTCAGCTCATGGAGCTTTTTAGGGAATTAAAGGAGATACATAGCGTCTGGCACATAATGGTTCCAGATAAGTGTTCCATACTCTTGCCTTCTGAATTCTTGTTCTTTAAAGTCTGATGACTTCCTCACCTAAATCCAGTGGCCATTTCTCTGACATCTTCATTGATCTCCATTAGTCATTTGGAGACTCTTCCTGCCTTCTTTCTGTTACAATGCATCCAGGCTTCTTATGCTTTCCCGTGTGTGTGTGTGTGTTTTACTTTATTTATTTTTTGAGAAAGACAGTGCCCTTGCATGCTGGGGGAGTGGGGGATGGGCAGAGAGAAAGCAAGGAGAGAATCCCAAGCAGCTCAGTGCCACCAGTGCAGACCCCTGCGTGGGACTCAATCCCATGAACTGTGAGGTCATGACCCGATACGAAATCAAGAGTTGGACACTTAACCGACTGAGCCCCCCCAGGTGCCACGCATTCTTGTACCTGCCTTTCTTTGTCCTTATTCTGTGCCCCTCTGTCCTTTGCTCAGCGCCCTCTGCCGCTCTGATCTCTGCTTGAACATATCAGATTCATTCCTACTTCATCCTTCCTCTGCCTCACTTGCTCTCTCCCCAAGATCCTCTCATGGTTGGCTTCTTGCTCTGTAAGCCTTAGCTCAAATGTCACCTTCCCCTGGCTACCCTTTCTAGCCTAGTGTCCTCCTGGTTACTCTGTCCTGACACCTGTTTTTTTGTGGTTTGTTTTTTAAGTTTTATTTTCATTAAGACAATAAGATTTTATGACAATGCAGCTTGTTACGTGAAGCCCCCTCTGAAATAGAGCAAATTAACCTTTTGGAAGTTGAAGGGCCTCCACTGGTGACAACTGCTTTCATTGCCTCCCCTTTGTAGCGCTCCTGTCCGAAATCCTCTTTCTCACTGATTTATTGCTGTCCTCCTTCCCTTCTATAACGTAAGCTCCATGAATGCTGGGACTTTGTCTTGTTTACTGCCGAGTCCTCAGCACCGGAAAGAGCTCTTGGCATAGAGGAGGCCTGGAAGAAGTCCTTAAAGGAATGCGTAGAATGGGAGAGGCATCTTTCTGACCTAGATGGCGAAGATGCAGGTGACATAGCTGACAGCACGCTCTCCGAGTGTGGTCTGGTTACCCTCCGTGACAACCCTGAGAGGCGGCACTGTTTTCTCACCTGTTACAGATTGAGGAGCTGGGGCGGGTGGGGTACAAGAGAGGCGAAGTAATTTACTCCAGAGCACACAGCCGTGTGACCAAGGGACTTTATTGTTTCGGGACGCACGTTCGGAACTGAGATTGTCCTTTATGATTGCGGTTGGTTTCTTCCCCAGCAAAAGCTCCGCTGACTTCGTTGGGGCTTCTCTTTACCATCATTAAGTATTTCTGAAACAAAGAATTGCCGGGAGCCTTACTAAGTCTGTGCCCACCAAAAAGTAAATGTCACCAGAATTAACATGAGCAGTGAGGCTGCTTTATTGAAATACCAGAGTTGATGTTTGTGGTTTATTAGCTGAGTCGTGAATAAATTATTCATGCTCTCTATAAAACAGACATCATATTTTTAACAGACTTCTAAGAAGTTGATCTTTAGCTCCCTTAGAGAAGCCTCATGGGCCACGGATGACCAGGGACTTGTGCCTTAAAACAGTCACGCACAGGATATGCGTCGAATTTGGTGATCCCTGTAGAAGGTTGTACGTAGAAAGTGTTTTTGTTTAGACACCTCTTTCTGTTTTTTTTTGGTATTTAACTTAGTTTGCATTTGGAATCTTAATTATTTTCAGATACTGATTGAGAATTTACTATGTGCCAGGTATCATTCTAGATCCCGAGGTATCTAGGGATACAGTCATGAATAAGAGAGATGGGCCTCGTCCTCATGGAACTTACATGAAGTCGGCAGTCAGGCATGGCTGGGTCTGAGGGTCCTGCGGGGTGGCCCGCCTCATCGCCAGACTGGGCCTCCCAGGCAGATCGTAGCAGTCAGGCAGCCTTCACGGAGTAGCAGGTGTAAGACCATTTCTAATACTTGTCTTTTTTTTTTTTCTCCTAGGGAGAAATTGGAAGAAAAAGCCAAATTATATGAAAAAATGACTAAAGGAGACTTTATAGGTAAATACAATGATTTATTTATACTTCTTTATTTTCTGTAAGTCATATAGCCCCCTTATTTATTAAAATAACCTTAAGAATGGGGAGAGATCTAAGAAATCATGTGAATGACCTTCTGTGCCAGCACAGAGACCAGAAGATAAATGCACAGTAATCTTGGCCCAGTGGGTGCCAGGCCACATGTTAGGTGCTGTGAGGGGACAAACCAGGGTAGCATGAGCCAGATCCTCTCTCTCGGCCCTCAAGGGGGTGGTCAGCAGTGGAGGACAGTGGCACACAGAACAAAGCAAAGTCAGGAAACGAGCTCTAAATTGGCTACAATTATAAACAATTCTACCTGTGTTAAAAAAAAAAAAAGAAATTATAGGTATATCAGGGTGTTGGAGTTGTTTCCTTGTCCCTGTTTTCTATTTTTTTTTTTTCTGTGATGTGCCTGTAATTGATTCTAAAATAATAAAAAGATCCCCCTTTCCTCATACTCCCCAGAGAAGGAAAGCTCAGCCTTACTGTTAGAAAGGATTTTGCAAGGCCGTGCATATTTTGTTGCCAGAAGGCATGTGAGGAAGTCTTTAGGGAGAAGGTAGGCTCTAATAGGATCTCATAGGCTTTGGAGAGCTGGAGAGAGGGATTCTGCAGAGTAGGGTGGTGAGAGCAGACCAGCAGAGGGAGGAGAGGGCCACTGTTGGCAGGGCAGACTAGTATGGCTGGGCCTAACGGGCTGGGAAAGGGGGCAGTGGGACAGCAGGAGAAGAGGCAAGGCCGGAACCCTGGTCATTGGCTGCCCACACAGCCAAACTCCTCCTTTCCAGACCGCAGAGGCATGTTCCCTGCATGGCAGGGAGCCCAGCATGGGAGGGCTAGGCCCTCTCAAAGCTGGGGGCAGGGAGGCTGTGTCTTCCATTTGAAGAAGCAGCAGGGTGTCTGTTAACCAGGAGGCCTCACTGTGATGCAGTCTTACAACTCTGCTCTGGCAAAGTACATCTCTTTCCCATGTGAGTTATTTTGTGGCTTAAAAAAAGTTAAAGTCTTTTTCTTTTGATTCAAACTTTACTTGTATTGTTAATACAGAAATCAGGTCAAAGGAGTGTGCCTGTGGACGGGGGGATTTGGTTCTGTCTGCAGTGGCGGGCCCACCTCCTGACAGGCATATTGGACCTACATATTTGGGCAAGTTAAGTTTTGGAGCCTCAGTTATTCGCTACTGCACCCTGGGGACTAACACTAGTACTTGGTGACAGGGAACCTAAAATCTGTTCCATAGAGCTTAATCCTGTCCTCAGACAGCAACCTCAGAAAATTCAGCATAGTGAAACTTCGTGTACCTGTTATTTGCGAGTATATCAACTGTCTTGGGTTAAATTGAATTAAAGTCACGGATTGCTATTTACCTTTCAGGGTATGCTTATACACTCAGTAGCTCAAGCATATTTGAGGCCATAAGTCTGAGCCGTCTCTGTATGAACTGCAAATCCTGGCACCATGCCTTGCCTGAGGTGTGGTGTTCATTGGGTTGAAAAGAATTCAGATGACTTCTTTTACCTAGATTATGACCCTTAAAACACCATACCACGGCCGTGTAATTAGGGTTAGTAATGATAGAGCCCCTTGACTGGGGAGGTACGTGTAGCAACGCAGGTCTGTTGCTCTGGTCTGGCGACATGAGCAATGCAGTCCTGCTTCTACGTTATGTCATTGGGTGAGCGAGTCTCTTTGAAATCACGTGGTTTTGTCTTAAAGTTGCATTCTGAAACCATATTGCTCACTCATGGTATTGATGAGGCAACAGAAGATGTTAGACTCTTGTAAGATTTTTTTTTAGTGTGGTATGTGTTTCTGATGGCCTGTTTGCAGCTTCCTGATCAGGTCCCGTGGTGGCTCTGTGTCTTTGTAAACTTTCGGAGGTGGCGAGGGTGGCGGGTACATCTACTAGTGAGCCATTCAGGGACAATGTAGCTGCCCAGGGGTGAATGTGACTGCTTCATAGCAATTCCATATGTGATTTACTTCTTTGAAAAGAATGTCAAAAATCTGAATATTGATTTTTATGTCTTAGATGAAGAAGTGGAGGATATGTACCTTGTGGATTTCACGCAGAAGATCATAGACAAACACAAAGAAGTGGAGGTGTTTGGTGCCAATAGAGATTGTAGAAAGGCAGGAGAAAGAGACGATGATGAAGAAAATCTTTCTGAAAAAGATATACCTCCTCCCCAGGACCCCAGTGAAGAATGGTTGGTGATAATGACCTGAATTGGTCATGTTAACATTCTCAGACTTGTGTTTACTTTTATTTATTTATTTTTTTAATAAGCTCTGCGTCTAACATGGAGCTTGATTGAACTTGTGACCCTGAGATCAAAAGTTTCATGCTCCACCGACTGAGCCAGCCAGGCGCCCTGACTTGTGTTCGCTTTCTGAAAGTGGGTTTGTTTGGGTGTTACCAAGCCATTTCTCTTTAGTCTGTCTCTCTTTTCTTTCCTTTAAGATTGGATTTACAGAAACAGTAACTCCAAAAGAAGAAGAAATTAACAAGACTGAGTCAGGTGCAGAAGGCGTTCATATGCCTGTTTTATTGACATGGAGCATTGTTTAGATGGAAGCACGTTCCTTTATTACCTGGGCTGCTGCCCAGGCTGTCATTCGGGCATGTGGAGAGCCACTGTCTGGGTGCTGGTGATCATCTCCACAGGAAAGAGGCAGGCAGGGCTCTGGCTGGAGCACTTCCTGCAGTGTCGTGTGGGCCTTGGGGGCCTTGGACCCACATCTCGGTGGCTCCGTCTCTCACTGGCAATATGACCTTGATCAAGTTGTTTGACTTAAACTCCCTTCAGGAAGTAAGGGTATGTTCAGCTACCTAAGAAACTGCCCTGTGGAGTATAAGCAGACATTTTGTAAACTTGTATGGAAATTATTCTGAATTTTACCTACAAATACGTGAATGATTTGGAAGCCAAACTAGTCTTCTCCTTATGAGACCGCTATGTCAGTAAGTAAGGAGACCAGAATGAAAATTCCCTTCCAAGGAGTTTCTCTACTGAAGACTTTGTTTACAGACTTGTTCAGAAGTGCTTAAAATTGCATAGAGCGGCCCTGATGCTGTAAAAATGTCTTGAGGGTAACCCCACCTGCCCACCCTCCTGCTGGTGCAGAACCTTCCCTTCCAGGCTCAAACGTCCTCATTATCGGGATCTTTGTTCGGAACTGCTCAGGGTGATGTGCAGCACTTGCTGGCCTTTTGTCAGATCGCAGGGACCCCACATCTTCGTACACATCATCCAGAAAAAAACATGACATTGGGATAGAATAGGTGTTACCTGCTTTCTAAGAATGTATATTTGGTCTAGGTATCTGGCTGCCTCCTTGTTAAAAGCAGCCCAGAGAGACGCACATATGGTGTAGACTCTTCTACTGATGCTTTTCCTCGTCGTTTCTAGTGTGAGTGATTTCTCCGTCACCTGAGCTCTGGAAGCACTTAGATAGGCCTCCGGCTCCTTTGGGTCTTACCTTGTCTTTATTATTGACACACAACGGGCCTTGTTACCAGAAAAAAAAATTCAGGGCAGGCTTTTGGTACTTTTTATATCCTCCCTGCTGATGTTAGGAAGTGTTTCATGGGCACGTGCCTTAACTCTGCCTGAGAGCCCTTTGAGGATGCCATGACCCTGAGCCGTGCTGTATTACTCTTGTACCTCAAGTAATTGTTTCCCTTGAGCTCGTTCAGTGATTGCTGATTGCATCGAGCACTTGCTGACTGCTGTCTTGCCACCTCTGTTTTGAGGGGATCTGTACATTATAGAGACCTTTTCCAGAAGCAGAATAGCCTATGATTGCTTTTCATAGCAGAAATCTCATCTCCTTTGAAAGGTTTAATGTCTTTTTTTTTTTCTTCCCAATGCTTGTGTGATTACTAGCAATTTGTCAGTGACGTGAAGAGTTTGGAGGGCAATTGAAGGTGTCACATGCCGCCATATGGCGAAGGAAGAGGCACTGCAAGCAGTTCTGACACTTGTTTTGTTTTTAAATTAAGTTCCAGAATCGGAGCTTCTTGTAAAATCCTTTTGGTAGTTATGTTCCAGGTGGTGGAAAATCTTTCTGCAAAAATACTGTAAATAATTACCCGGACCATCTGGCTAGATGATTTTCTTTCTCTATTCATGAAAATAAAAGGGGAGGTGGGGAGGAAGACAGAAACTGCTTTCTGCAGTTGGAGGTCTTATATTTCTTGTAATCAGCATCAGGACTGTAGTAATAGATTATAAGACGTTCAGTTTTCAAAGCATGGACTAACAATTGGAATCAGCACGTGTTAGAGGGAAGAAATTGCTAACAGAAGCAAAGCTACATACACGAGACTCTGCTCTTGAGTCGCACCAGCAGTGCTGACCCCTTTCTGTGTTTTTAGCACTCTGCTAAAGGCTGTGGGAAATTCCTTGCCCATAATTAAACAATAAATCTGTTGCGTCGTACTGCAACTGAAATGTTTTCCATGAAAATCTGTCCATATTTCCTGTTGTGGGAAGTGGGAGTATTTCGTTTTGCCTTGCTGTGTGCCTGGTTCCCCTGACTGTAACTTCTGTCTAATTTGGGCAAAGTTAAAGAAATCGGCATTAGGAGTGGAAGATAATAGACTGCCCCCCCCATCCCCCGCTGAGCTGCTTTTGCAGTACAAAATGTGTGTTGCTTGACTTCCTCCTAATTAATGGGTCCTTAAAGTAATAATGACTTGAGAAATTTCTCATTGGAACGAGCTGTACCAATTAGAAGACGTAGAAGAAAGAATAAAAAGTCAGGTTTGCAAAGACTGAGAAAATGAACAAGTTGAGAATGGTACCGAGCAAAGTTATAATGCTGATAAAATATGTGGAATTGTCTAAACCAGATTGAAGTAAGTTCTGCGGTGTTGCAGCAAAGGTCTGTCAGGTATTTTTATTTTATTTTTTTTAATGTTTATTTGTTTCTGAGAGAGAGAGAGGGAGAGAGAGTGCACGCGAGCAAGTGTGTGTGCGCACAAGCAGGGAAGGGGCAGAGAGAAAGAAGGAGGCACAGAATCTGAAGCAGGCTCTAGCCCTGAGCTATCAGCATAGAGCCCGATGTGGGGCTGGAACTCATGAACTGTGAGATCATGACCTGAGCAGAAGTCGGACGCTTAACTGACTGAGCCACCCGGGTGCCCCTGTATGGGGTATTTTTAAATCAGAGAGGTACATGATCAATCATTTTCTGAATTTTCTAAAACTAAGGTTTAACAAAGGGCACAATGAGTTTGTGTGTCAACTTAAAAAAAAAAAAAACATGCTCTTATCAGTGGTTATGGTCACTCAGGCTGAGTGTTTCTTGGTAGTGAGGCTTACATTACTTTTTTACTGGGCACCCAGTGTGTAACGGAGGGAACCATAGGTCACATCCAAAGCCCTCTTCACGTTTTCACTCTTATTCCAGGGTGGATTACGTGGATTCTTTAGGGCGATCTCGCCGCTGTATGAAAAAGGATTTGCCACATCTGCTGGAGATGGATAAAAATCTTCAAGGGAGGCTGTAAGTATGTGATGTACAAAGCTCTGCCCAGGTCTGAAATGCGGACATGTTTTATGGGTGAGGCTGCTTTTAGTTCATCATCTTTGATGGTCCAGTAGGAAGGTTTTTCTTAATGCATAAGAATATTTGCTGAAGAACTGTTTTGTGGGTGGCACACATACATAATCCACACTTGGGGAACAACCTGAATAGTTGATCATCATGTTGTGTAGCTACTGAAAGGGATGAGTTGGAGCTGTATCTCTTTACTTGGAAGGCTGTCTGATGTCAGAGTTAAAAATATAGAATGAGCCCAAACAAACAAACCTTTGCAGAGAAAGGCATTTAGGAATACATACTTGGTTATCCTATAGCAAGCAAGAGGAGAGAGATGGTTAGCTTATTAACTTCTCCTTTATACTAATTTTTGCATTTTGAGGTAAGGGCCATATCACTAGATTTCCTAAGACATCTAAGAGATAACTTGCTAGTATGTTCCAGGGACTAAAATTCCTCTCACCAAGGGCAGTTTTGATGTGGGAGGTCCACCTTGTCCAAGTCCTTCAGGTTCAGATCGGCCTGGGCTCAGCACAAGGAAGGACGTACAGAAGCCCTGGGCCGTCTGACTCGGGACAGGAGACCCTGCCTGGCTGCAGTGTTATGTGGCTTCCCCGGCCCTGTACGGTGACCGTGTACACAAGGCCCTGGCTTCCCCCTCCCCTTTAGCCCCGAAGGGGACGGGAAGAAAAGTGATTTGTCTCAAGTGCTGAGGCAAGATTCTGTTGCACTAATGTCATAAGTCGGCTGCTCGATGAAAGGAAGATGAGAGCAGTTTTTGCAGCTTCCCAGTGGTATTATGGGTGAGAAAATTCTGTAAGGAATTGTCTTCTTACTCAACTAGAATTGCTAGGCCATGATCCAGCTTACTGAACTTCATGAGATATTGCTGTCCCGAAGCTCTTACCTAAATGTAGCTTTGCTCTGTCCCCCTACTAGTTTTGTTAGTCCTGCTAATGAGAAAACCTTATTATCCGAAGATATGAGAAAAGAACTTCAGCGCCAGCAATGGGAGGAAGAAGAAAGAGAGGCCTTGAAAAGGCCAATGGGGCCCATACATTATGAAGACATTCGCGAAAATGGTATAAACATCTTGCAGCTTTTTAAATCTTTTTTTTTTTTTAACTAATGGCAAGCATGAAGGGAAATATTCATAAAGCTGCAGCTCTTATATAGAAATAAAAGATTCTGATTTCGAAATTGAAAGTATCCCTTTTGTTCACTTTATAGCCTAAAAACACGCTCTTGTTGGGAGGGTCTTTCTAGCAGAGGGCCTGTGAATCATGAAGAGGAGATCTCTTTGGCCTTGCTGTTTGGGGTTGCCACCTGTGCCGGGTATTGCTGCGCTTCCTTTTGCTTTCGGACTCTAACGTCCTAGTCAGGGAACTCTAATCTTTTGAACAATTTTGACTTATTTCAGAGGCCCGGCAGCTCGGTGTTGGATATTTTGCCTTTGCCCGAGATAAAGAGTTGAGAAACAAGCAGATGAAAACGTTAGAGATGCTACGTGAACAGGTAAAAATTAAATTCAGAATTGATGTTTAAGAAATATTTGAGCACTTGGTTTCTCGTTGGACCATATTATTGTAACGGTCAATTTTTTAAATTGATACTCAGGGTATTTTACAGATTAATATTTCTCATAATACTGTTGTGGCCATAAACCAGGTACTGTATTATTACTTTTTAATTGAGGTATAATTGACATGTAAGATTATATTAGTTTCAGGTATATAATGTACTTATTCAATATTTGTGTATATTCCAAGTTGATCATCATATTAAGTTTGGTTAATATCCACCACTATACATAGTTACAAAAATTTTTTTTCTTGTGATAAGAACTTTTAAGATGTACTCTCCTAGCAACTTTCAAATATGCATTACAGTGTTATTAACTGTGGTTGCAGTGTTTCACGTTACATCCCCACGACTTGATTGTTTTATAAGTGGAAGTTTAACTTTTGATTCCTGTCACCCATTTTGCCCACCCCCCACCCTCACATCTGTCGACCACCAATCTGTTCTCTGTGTCTATAAGCTTATATTTTGGGTTTTTGTTTTTGGTTTTTTCCTTAGGGAAGGGGGTTAGATTCCACATGAAAGTGAGATCATACAGTATTTGTCTTTTCCTTTCTGACTTATCTCACTTAGTATAATGCTCTCAAGGTCCATCCATGTCGTTCACATGGCAAAATTTCCTTCTTTTTTATGACTGAGTAATACTCGATTCCCCCCGCCCCTTCTTTATCCGTTCATCCACTCATGGACACTTAGGTTGTTTCTGTATCTTGGCTATTGTACATAATGCAGTGAACATGGGCATGCAGATATCTTTTTGAGTTAACATTTTCATTTTCTTCAGATAAATAAGCAGAACTGGAAAAACTGGATCCTATGGTTTTTTAGTTTTTTGAGAACTTCTGTATTGTTTTCCATAGTGGCTGCACCTATTTACATGCCCACCAGCAATGCACAAGTGTTCCCTTTGCTCTACATCCTTGCCAACACTTGTTGTTTCTTGTATTTTGATAACAGTCATTCTAATAGGTATGAGATGATAGCTCATTGTGGTTTTGGTTTGCATTTCCCTGATGATCAGTGATATTCAGCATCTATTCATGTGTCTCTTGGCCACCTGTATGTATTTTTGGAAAAACGTCTGTTCAAATTATCTGCCTGTTTTTAATTGGCTTGGTTGTTTGTGTGTGTGTGTGTGTGTGTGTGTGTGTGTGTGTGTGTGTGTGTGTGTGTTTCATTGTTGTTTTGTTTCCTATTGCATCGTATGAGTTCTCTACATATTTGGGGTATTAATCCCTTATCAGATAATATGATTTGCAAATATATCTCCCATTCAGTAGGTTGTCTTTTCATTTTGTTGATGTTTCCTTTGCTGTGCAGAAGTTTTTTAGTTAGATATAGTCCCACTTGTTTGTTTTTGTTTTTGTTGCCTTTGCTTTTGGTGTCAGATCAAAAAAGTCATCGCCAAGATTGATGTTAAGGAGCTTACTGCCTATGTTTTCTTCAAGACGTTTTATAGTTTGGAGTCTTGTGTTCAAGTCTTTAGTCCAGTTTGGATTAATTTTTGTATATGGTGTTAGGATAGTGGTCCAGTTTCATTCTTTGCCCATGCCTGTCCTTTTTTTCTCACCATCATATGTTAAAGAGATTGTCCTTTTCCCATTGCATGTTATTGGCTCCTTTGTCATAAATCAATTGACTGTATATGTTTGGGTTTATTTCTGGGTTCCCTTTTCTGTTCCACTGATCTTTGTGTCTGTTATATGCTAATACCTAACTGTTTTGATTATTATAGCTTTGTAATAAAGTTTGAAATTAGGGAGCCTGATGCTTCCAGTTTTTTCCTTCTTTCTCAAGAATGCTTTGGCTGTTCGAGGTCTTTTGTGTTTCCATACAAATTTTAGGGTTGTTTGTTTTATTGTGAAAGATATTTGTTGCAATTTTGATAGAGATTGTGTTGAATCGTAGATTATTTTAGATAATATAGATGCTTTATTAGTATTAATTCTTCAATCTATGAGCATGCTATATTTTTCCATTTCTTTGTGTCGTTTCCAGTTTCTTTCATCATTGGTTTATGGTTTTCAGAGTACAGGCCTTTCACCTCCTTCCTAGGTTAAATTTATCCCTAGGCATTTTATTTTTTTGATGTAATTATAAATGGGAATGTTGTCTTAATTTCTTTTTCTGATAGTTTGTTATTAGTGTATAGAAACATAACAGATTTTTGTATGTTGATTTGGTATCCTGCAACTTGACTGAATTCATTTATTAACTGCAACAGTTTTTTGGTTGGCGTCTTTAGAGTTTTCTGTATATAATATCCCATAGTATCCCATTTTCTGCAAATAGTGACAGTTTTATCAATAAACTATTCTTTATCAGTATCAGAATATTATTATAGTTTCACAAAGGTAATTGCTATTCTATTTTGGTGTTCCAAACTTGAAAATTATAGCTGCTTAGAAGTAACTTATGTAGGGGCACCTGGGTGGCTCAGTCGGTTAAGAGTCCGGCTTCGGCTCAGGTCATGATCTCACGGTTCGTGGGTTCGAGCCCCACGGGCTGACAGCTAGCTCAGAGCCTGGAGACTGCTTCAGATTCTGTGTCTCCCTCTCTCTCTGACCCTCCCCTGCTCGCACTGTCTCTCTCTCTGTCTCTCAAAAATAAATAACATTAAATTAAAAAAAATTTTTTAAAAAGTAACTTATGTAACTTTGATATTTTAAATTTGGTTTTAAGTATGGTACTTTTAGAGTGGCCTGGATTTAAGGGATTTGTTTAAGGGATTAAGGAGTAGAACAGAATTGTTTGGTTTTCTTGAATGTGAAGCATTCCAGGGCGCTCTGTGAACACTCGCTAAACTTAGAAAACATGCCAGAGAGCTTGTATAAGAGGGCCTCCTCGGGCTGCCTTTTGAAGAGCTCAAGGCTAGCTGCCTACAGGTGGCATGAAATCAATTAGTCTATTTTTTAAATGAAATTAATTATTTCACCCTTTAAATATACTTTTAATAATTGTAGCTTAATAAGTATTGTGAATTTAGCTTACAGTAAATTCCTTATTTTCTTTTGTATTCAGACAACAGATCAGAGAACAAAACGAGAGAACATAAAGGAAAAGCGAAAGGCCATGTTAGAAGCAAGACTTGCTAAACTCCGACAAAAAAAGATGAAAAAGTCAAAAGAAGATGGAGCAGAGGAAGAAAACAAAGGTATATCGTGGCTCCTTGTGTCTGAACTTCAGAAGGCAAAACTTTAGTTCCATTGATGTCTCAATGAATAGGACTGGCAGGATGGAAATGAGCCATTTAGTTTTTCTCTCTAAGCAAGCAGGGTACCTTTGGGGTACTGCCAGGAGCAGGTTTTTATAACCAAAGTGGTGCAGAATGACACTCCGAAGAATCTTTTTTATAGACAAGAATATTAACAGGACATCATGTTACTTCATAGAAGGGCCTGGCTTAGTAACCGAGACTGAACTGAGAGCAGAGATGTTTTAAGATAAAGTTTAGTTGTACACACACGTTTTAGACTTGGTTTCTTTTGCTATGGCTATAAGTTTTTTAGTTATTGTGCATTAACTTATTATAACAAAGAAATGTATTCACAAAGTCAGGTGAGAAAAGAAAGAATTTATGAATATAGACTGCTTCTGAAAGGACTGTCACAGCACACAGCAACCACATGGCACGTCATGTCCCTGCTGGCTTGCTGCTCGCTTCATGACTACCCTTGTCTGGGCTATGCTGCTGTGACTGGGCCTCCCGCATAGCCTGGCTCAAACGAGGTGGAAGTCTGATTTCTGTTTCAATGCTTAGAGGTGGCGGGCGTCTAGGCAGGTGGTAACTCTGCCCCAGATGGTCACGCAGTCCCAGCTCCCTCCCATTTTCCTGTGTCTGCCATTCCTAGAGTGATGCTCTACCTGCAGGGTGGACGCTTGCTCCCTGCCACTTGTTCGTGGTCCAGCCCCAGGGGAGGGGGAAAGCCGGGCAAGGGACCGGCTGCTTCTAGGAATGTGAATTTTAAGGCACACGCAGCCATGCATGCACAGCATGGCCGCTGGTGAGGGGGCCACCTCCCCACCTGAAGCCTGGAGCAACACATTCCCAAAAGGAAGCAGGAGGTATGGCTTCAGGGGCCTGTTAAACGAGCGTCTCCAGCTCTCACAGGAGCCTCATGCTAACCTACCCCAGTCATTCTCTGATTCTGAACACAGCTTCAGTTTAGCTTTGAAAGGAGAACAGGAACAGTTAGGAGTTGGAAAATCATCTGTTTGGTTTTGTGTAAATGCTATGTTCCTGTGACATGTTAAGCTTTGCATATTGTTTCTCAGTTTGTGCTCTACTCCTGACGTCTGTCATTTCTACAAGGTGTGAAGTGCTGCACAGTATTTTTCGAAAAGTCTATTTTCTTTTAAAATCCAGCCAAAGGTGAATAGCCTACAGCCATTGCCACGGCCTGGCTCTTCATCCCTCTGAGTCTCCTTGCTTTGTCTGAAACTCTTATTTTAGTGGAATGATTGGGGATTTCTGGTCCTTTAGCTGTTGGTCTGGGGATACAGGGTGGCATAGTGGGAAACATAGAAACTTTGAAATTCATCCAACCTGGGGTCAGATCCTGGCTCTTGTCTCTTTCTACCTGGGTAGCATTTCTGAGCTTAATTTTCCTCATTTATAAAATAGGAATACTAACACTGACTTCATTAGGGTTATTACAAGAAAGGTACTTAGTCCACTGCCTGGGCCAAGATAGGTGCTGATTAAATACTAGCTGTTACTTTTACTTTCAAGATTAATGTGTTCAAATTAATGTTTATTTTAAAAATAGCTTTAAGTTGTATTATAATGATGTCTTATTCTCTTGCAAAAAAATAGATGTTATTGAGCCTTCACCACCAGAACCAGAAGCCGTGCCAACCCCACGTACTGCTGCCCAGAGTAGCAAAGTGGAAGTCGTTGTTCAGGAGAGGAAGGATACTCGGCCTGGAGTGCCACATGTCCGAGAGTGGGACAGAGGAAAAGGTAAAGGGGGCGGGTTCTAAGGTATAAACCCTCCAGTAATGGGCCTTGCACAGAGTTTTCCAGTTCACCTCACAGTGTGATTTTCATGAGTTTTAGTGGTCTTTTGAGGCTCACGGAACTCTCCAGATCTTTGAACTGTTCTTCTCAGTACCCAGACCCTAGCTGTTTATAAACATGAGCACTAGAAAGTGTGATTATAAAAAACCCGGGTCTACGGCGGATCATTTCAAAAGGACAATTTTTTTTAGAAGCAATGGGGGAAGTTTCAAAAATTTGTGCTGCCCTCATGTGGCTTTAAGCTTCGGAATGCCCTTTCTCAGGAGCCACTTTTAAAAATCATACAAGGTTTGATATTTTAACATCCTCTGTGTTTCTAGCAGTCTCCTTTACGTTTAGTTGAAAATAGTCTGCATGCCCCAGTATTAACCTGGATTCACATATGGTTCTGTAGGGTCATGCAGAATCTTCTGTAAATTATTTCTGTAAATAAACCATGATGCCCACGGCAGCTTCTTATTGGAGAAGACTAGGATTGATGTCTCTTTGAATGAGATCATTACAGTCGTACATTAGCTCACCCTGTTTGAGCTGATGAGATCCAAGACTCAGTAAAAGACAAGTAGGCCCAGTGCCTTCGGTTAGTGCTGCTGTTAGAAATAGAGATAAAATACCAAACTAGACTTGGACTTTTGTGTCTTCTAAAACTCAATAAAGGCCAGAATTTGTATTTTGTTGTCAAGTAGCTACATCAGTCAAGCAAATGATATGAGTGTTTGATTTTTCTATATTTCTCTCTCAGATGTAATTTTAGTGCCTTTTGGCAATACTTGCAGAACCTACCAGCTTTCTCCACCAGAGCGTTCCGTGAGTCTTTCCCCATCTGGAAGTAGTCATTCCCTTTTCTTGGCCTGCTTCCTTATATTTTTGTAGGCATTACATATACCTTGCATTATGTTGTTGCTACCCTTGCTGTCTCCTCCAGAGAATGGGAGTTGGCGTGTACGAAATACATACAATAATTGGAAAGTAATAACGTAAAAATTCAACTAATTTGGTCATTACTTCTAATAAAACTCTTTCTTTTTTTTTATTAGAATTTTCCTTTGGGTACTGGTCGAAGAGGCAGGCAGATCTCCGGGCTGAGAGAGATCCTGAGTTTGCCCCACCATCGGATTACTTTGTGGGTCAAAAGAGAACTGGTGCCTTCAGTAGCCAGACATGGAGCAGACCTGCACCTGTGCCGAGCGACCCGGGACAGTGCTCTGGCCAGAGCCGTGACGCTGGCTCTTCACATCCACCATCCACTCCTGGTCCCAGCGGCCTAGCACAAGCCCCTACGGTCACTTTCGAAACTCTGGATGATATGATATCGTACTATAAACAAGTGACATGAACTTCAAAACCATTCTCATGTGGGTCTATACTGTTGATGGTGCCTTCTTCTCCCAAACTGGGGAAAATAATGTAATTTTAGGGACTGAATTATACCTGTTTTCTCCTGTCCCTTCCCTCGAAGACACAGACTTCAGGTTGGATTTGTCAGTCAGCAAGGAAGAAAGTGAATGGTACCATGGGAATTCTGTGGCCACTTGGCTGTTCATTTCTTTCTAATTGATATGGAGACCTGTCCTCCTGGATTTATGTGTAAGCTGTCATGTATGACCCAGAGGAGCTTGTAACCCTGTTTCATACCCACTCGGTTGGCTTATCTAGATTTAAGGGTTCATTCCTTTCCTTTTGCAAATACTAGGGCACAGTCAGTTTTCTTTGTTCCAAGGATTCAGCTTCCCTATCAGTTCCATTTCTGTCAGAAGGTGTGTTAGCCTCTCAAAGTGGCAAATGAGGGGACACCGTGTGGGGCAAAGTGATCTAGTCTCCCAGAGGACCATGAAGCTGGTGGACTATTAAGCAATAACATTTGAAACAAGACCAGGGAGCAGAACTCATAATCCAGAAAGGTAGAAGGTGAAGTCACTTTTCTTGTCATCCCGTCCTAAATGATTGTTGTCACCACACATGCCTAGTAGGCATTCAGTAAGTGTGTGCAGAGTGCCTGGGACAGGTGTGGAGACAGCCTAGTCAGAAGTGAGATGCTTCTTAGCTTAAGGGTTGGCTTTTCAGCTGGGCCTGCCTCTCTGTTGTGCCCACGGTAGGCCCGCATCACTCTCAGGACCAAGTCACCTCAGAAGTCTGACTTGAATAGACCTGGGCTGGAGTGAGGGGCGGGGCGGTCCCTTTGTCTTTACTAACAATGAGTTAGCAGAGCTCCAGGTGCCCGCTGCACCTCAGTGTCTTGACAGCTGCAGGCAGGCAGTGGGAGTTGGCTCATAAAGCTCCCTGTAAGAATGTGCTGGAGCAGGTCTTTCAAATGCCAGAAGGAGCCTGCACTCTTGTGGGCTCTGACACACACAGTCTCATTGGTATTGATGGGAGTGCCCCCTTCTCATTACAGATTGCAAACTGCAGTGCAGAGAGTGCCAGTGACTTGTCCAAGGTCATGTGACATCCAGATGGCAGCTCTGGGACTTCAGTGCAGTTTGTTTAGGCTCTTGTTTGCTCCAGCCTCACTTTCTCCGATGCCATCTGCTCTCAGTCTGGTTGTCCCAACATCAAGTAGTATTAGATGAAAGTCCCAAATTCTTGCAAACTTAACCTCTGAACTCCATGTCAGAGGTAAAGTTGCCTGCCCTATTAAGTAAGGGTCATTCCATCAGCCTAATCAGGCAAATACTTCTCTTTAATTTTTTTAATGTTTACTTATTTTTGAGAGAAAGAGCATGAGCAGGGGAGGAGCAGAGAGAGAGAGACACACACACATGCAGAGTCTGAAGCAGGCTCCAGGCTCTGAGCTGTCAGCACAGAGCCTGATGCAGGGCTCAAACCCACAGACCATGAAATCATGACCTGAGCTGAAGTCGGACACTTAACTGACTGACCCACCCAGGCACCCCCAGGCAAATAGCTTTTAAAATATATACATTGAAATCAACTGACCCAGCCATGTTTTTTGCAAAACTTGATAAGCTGATCCTAAAATTGGTCTGGAATTGAAGAGATACAGAATATCCAAAACAATCTTGAAAAAGAACAGAGTTGGAGGACTCGCACTTCCTGATTTCAAGACTTACTACAAGCTACAGGAAATAAAACAGTGCGTTACATCTAATAAGCACATAGATCCATGGACTAGCATTGAGAGTCAAAAAATAAATCCTTATTTCTGTGGTCAGTTGAGTTTTGACAGTGGTGCCAAGGCCATCCAATGGGGGAAAGAATAGTTTCTTCAGATGACTTTGGGACACCTGACTATCTACATGCAAAAGAATGAATGTGGACCCATAACTCGGGCCATAAAACCAACAGCTTGTAGGACAAAGGGAGAGCGACCAAAAAAGGAAAATTGTAATACTAGAGAGAAAAAATAGAAATATTAGTTACACTGGAATCCTAAGGGGGAAAAAAAATGGAAGGGAAGAAGGAAAACAATAGACAAATGAGAACAATGGAAGGAGGACGTACTTATGAGGTAGAGCAGCAGGGCTTGAGAGGCTGATGACAGTGAACGGGTGGGAAGGCCAGCCAGGCAGCAGTAAACCCAGCCCTGTGGGAGCCAGCGGTCATGAGCAGGATCCCCAAATAACCTTTTGTTGTTGCCCAGGATGGCCCAACCTAGGGTGGTTGGTGAATCAGTCTGCACATTGGCTTATGGTCCCTGTCGACTAATAACTGTAAGTCAGATTTCCTCTAGGATTTCAAGACCATGTAAACATTTCTAATTCTCTCTTAGCAAACGTGTAGTTGTTTCGTGAGCCCAGTTGTTAACATCCTCTTCCCTTTCAGACCCAGAGTTGAAAGTGTTAACACCATTAGTTTTACCAGTGTTCTTGCTGGCCTGTTTTGTACACATGTATCCAGCAGATGGCGTTCAAGTCCTCAAGACTTCGGATCACTCTAGAACAGCACTGCCCAATAGAAATAGGATGCAAGCGTTCTGTCATTTTCAGTTTTCTGGGAAACACATTAAAAAAGTGAAATTAATTTTATGATATACTTTAGTGTATCTAAAATATTTCAACATTCAACTTATATTAAAAAATATTGAAATACTTTACACTTCTTTTCACACCAAGTGTTCAAAATTAACTGTAAATCCACCGATGGCACATCTCAATTCAGATGCTAAATTTTCATCAGGAACACTCTATTTGTATTTATATGTCATAAAATACATAGTGAAAAAGTAGAGTCACACACCCACGTTGTCCCAAACACACGAATATTTTTAAGTTTTCGAGTTAGTGAATCCAATATCAGGTCATAATACAATTTTAGCTCCTTAGTCATACTAGCCACATTGCAGATGCTCAGAAAACACGTGTCCAGTGCTCCTGTCTGTCCAGCACAGCACAGCTCTAAATGATCTGTTTTTATATACTTTATGGTCTGACCACACCTCTTCCTCCCATTAGTAGCTAAAGGGTTGATAAACATTTCTTCCAGGCATACATTAAGCATTCAAGATATTCTTATGGCAGTGTTTCACTTGGAGGCAAGGAGCAGTGAAATCTGTCAGAAAACACGACCACACCTTATTCATATCTTTGTAGAGCTAAGCAAAATGTTTTGGATCAGAAATTGCTTTGAAGCACTTGTTTTCATTGTAATCTTTCCTCCAGGCCTTTGTGTGTTTTGATACAGTTCATTTGAATTGGCTAAATAAATCATTTTGTTTGCTTGCAAAATTCCCAAAGGAGAAACTTTAAATCCATATACATGAGATTTCTGCTATGTTTAGCCGTACATTTGCCAAAGGCTTGTGGGAGAATTTATTTCTTCTTAAAGCCATAGCGCAGCCTTTGGGATGGTTTTCAGCTAACCTTGTGACATAGAGACAAGACAGTAGAATTTAGAATTTGGAGCAGGGGTGGGTACTGGTCTTTACAGTTAACACAACATAGATTAGCCACACCATATCCATATGTGTGTGGTTTCTTTTTCAGCCCGTAAATTGAACTAAGTCAATTATATGTCAAGCAGTTCCTGTAAAAAAAAAAAACAACATGGCTAAGGTGAGTGATAATGATTGACAAGAATTTGTTGACCCACCAAAAACTGGGAGAGAGGGTGAAACTCCCGCAGCCTTCCCGCCTTTGTGAGCTGCCTTGGTGAGGCATTTCGCTAGTGTAGGCTGTGAACGTCTAGCTTAATGTTTAGTTTGGGGTTGGGTTGGGGGGAGAGACTGATGTGATGGGTGTAGGTCATTGTCTAGGAAAACTGGAAAATTCATGGAACGAAGCAAGGTGTTTTAGTGAAAACCTGTCACTCAGGCCCAGTATTGATCTGTTACTCTGTTTCTTAATAAATCCTGAGCTCCATTTGTATACGCATGCATTGTAAATGTATGTTTGTCCAGTGATGGGAAGGGTCAGAAATATTCTTTTTCATCCTCAATTTAAAAAATTTTCCACCACATTTCTAACTGCCACTTTCTAATTCTGAAAGTTCACCTGCTTGGTGGCAGTTTTGCCTGGTGATAGGCATTTTCCCTGGGGTGCACATTATATTCTTTTTTTTTTTTAGGCTCATTTATTTATTTTGGGAGAGAGAGAGCGTGTGTGCAGGTAGGGGAAGGGCAGAGAGAGGGGGAGAGGGAAGCACAAGCAGGCTCCATATTGTCAATGCAGAGCCCGATGCAGGGCTTGATCTCATGAACCACGAAATCATAATCTGACCCAAAGTCCGTCTGGGCTACCCACGCGCCTCTCTGTTTCTGTTTCTGATCGTTATCAACAATTAAGCTTCCTTGAACTTGAATATGAGGAGTAGTTTTAGAGACTTGACCCTCAGTGCCCCTTGCCCTGCCCCACACCTCTCCACCCATGCTGTTCAGGGCTGTTTATGAAAAACAGAAACATAAAAATTGCCTCTGCTCATAGCCAGTTCTCCCAGGTCACAAACATGTCTGAGAATAGCGCTGCTGTTTTTATAGGGGACCCAGGATTTACTGTCTTCTTTCTAAAAATCAACAGATTTGTTTTGTCGAGGTGTAATTTACATACAACATATTAGTTTCATTGTACACCATAATGGCTTAATATTTGTATATATTGCAAAATGATCACCATGAGTCTAGTTACTGTCCATCACCATACATAGTTACAGTCTACTGTCTTAGCAACTTTCAAATATACCATCCAGTATTAACTACAGTCACCATGCTGTACATTACATCCCCCTGGCTGGCTTATTTTATAACCGAAACTTTGCAGCTTTTGACTCCCTTTACCCATTTCATCCATCCCATCCTCTGCCTCTGGCAACCACCAGTCTGTTCTCTGTTTCTGTGAGCTTGGTTTTTATTTTTGTTTTGTTTGTTTTAGATTCCACATGTAAGAGATCATAGGGTACTTGTCTCTCTGACTTATTTCACTTAGCATAATGCTCTCAGGGTCCATCTATGTTGTGGCATATGGTAAGATTTCCTTCTTTTTGTAGCTGAATAATATTCCACTGTGTATATAAATCACATTTTCTTTCTCCATTCATCCATCAATGGACACTTAGGTTGCTTCCATATCTTGGCTCTTGTAAATAATGCTGCAATGAACATGTGGCTGTGTATATCTTTTCCAGTTAGTGATTTTGTTTTCTTTGGAAAACATTTTCTTCCACCCAGAAGTGGAATTCCTGGATCATATGGTAGCTCTATTTTTCATCTTTTGAGGAGCCTCCATATTGTTTTCCAGAGTGGCTGCACCACTTTGCATTCCCACCATGTACAAAGGTTCCAGTTTCTTCAAATTCTCCCCAACACTTGTTATTTCTTGTCTTTTTGATAATAGTCATTCTAACAGGTGTGAAGTGATATCCCATTGTGGTTTTGATTTACATTTCCCTGACATTGAGCATTTTTTCATAATTTGCAGAAATCTTTACCTTAAAAAAGGCTTTATGTCTCTGCTTCCAATTATGACTTGCATAAGTTTTAAGGTATACCTAACCAATGTAAACATACCGTTTAAAAAACCATTTAACATTTTAAAAACTGAGCTCCTCAGATATTTTTAATTGCTACCTGCTAGTTCATCAGATTAATCTGCATCGTTGTTAAACACTTCCTCAGTTGTTGGCTGGCTGCATTATTTCACTATTAGTAGGAATGAAGTAGCTACAAGCATCTTTTTTGTTTGGGTCCTCCAGCATTGGTCTTTATTCGAGCAGTTTCTCTCCTTCTCTTAAACCATCCCCTCGGGCATTACTTTCAGAAGTGAGATTACTGGGTCAAAGGGATGATCATTTTTATGTTCCTTGATGGGTCTTGTCAGGAGACCGTCTTAATAAGGGTCCTTGATGTCATGATAAATCTCCCTGGTGGAGGATGCAGGTGGTTTGCAAGTGAATCCCGCTCCAGGATGAGCAGTGGCCATAAGGTTTCCGTCTCCTGTGTAACCTTCCTCGGTGGCAGGGGGTTAAGCTTGATCATATGCGCTGGCCCCCACTCTGCTTCCTCTCAGATCACTTCTCTCTCTCCAGCTCAGCCCTTTCTTCCTCTCATCTGCTTAGAGAACTCAAGCATCTGTCCAGCACATGCTTTCTCTATTGAACAGCGGAGAGGACAGTGCCTGTTCATTTTCCTAGTCCCCTCTCCACCTCTTGTGCGCTGAGGGCTCATCCTCATGGCTGTCCTAGCCTCAAGCTGCGCTTGCTCACTGATGGCAGGCATGCAGTTACATCTGCGCTGCTCTTTCTATCAAAGCATTTCTGATTAAAACTACAGGGAGCCAGAAACTAGAGAAAACAGCAAAGAAAGCCAGGACCAGGTGACCTGAGAGAGGCAAGTTTAATTTTATTTTTAAGTATACAGCTGTATAAACTTCTAAAAAATACATTCTTGGGTCAGTGCCAGTAATGGGAAGAAAGGATGCCCTTTTTACTTCTAAACCTACCTGAGGTCCCACTCCACTCCCGCCCAGCTTCCTTCTGATTACATACACTTGCTTTTCCCAAAGCCTGCTGAGAACTTTCCCACTGTTCACCCGTGCTCTGCTTGCGCTCCACTGCTCCCCTGGCAGCTTGCTGTGTCTGTATTGTTTCAGTACCCTTCCGGGTGCGCCAAGGACTGGAAATCCCTTGGTCCTATAGACAGAAATCAGGGTGCTGTGTGTTCACCTCCTGTCCTTGGCTAATCTCTACAGCAGCTGGGCTTCTAAACTCCTTCCCACCACACTGCCAGCCCCTGGGAGGAGCACCCTAAAATACAGATGCTCCCTCTGCTGGCAGCCCTCCCATGGTTTCCCATCACCTGCAAGATGAAGTCCAGGCTCATGTTTTACAGCTGGCCCCTTTCTGCCCCTCCCAAGCACGGCCCCTCCCCACTCCACTCTAACCCATCACCTGCTCTACTTACTTCCAGTTCCCCAAACTTGCCAGGCAGTTTGCCTCCACGCTGAGCAAGTGCCATTCCCATCACCTGGAATGCTTCTCCTCTCCTTGTTCCCTAGTCAGCTTGTCTCTGGAGCAGTGTCTGTCATTTCCATTGTGCAACCTTTTTTGACCGCTCCAAATAATTTCCGTTTGCTATTTAGCATTCATTGAGGACTTAACTCTGTGCTAGGAGTTGCGCCAACCCTGTACATGCATCAGCGCACTTAATCCTCATGGTCCTGGGAGGTGGGAACTAGTGCCCTTGAGAATATCACACAGATCCAAGTGCTGGGCTCAAGGTCACTTAGCCTCAGCTCTTCGCAACCCAGTAATACTACCTTCTCTGGGCTTCCATTCTGCCTTGCAGAGAGCACTCCCGACCTGTCATTGTAGCTTTGTGTGCATGCTTCTCCCTCGGATCTGTCCTCTGGGACAGAGCAGCCAGGCAGCAAATGGAATGAAGAAGACACTGGGCCTGTGGTCATCTTCTGTATGCTTTATAAACTTCTTACATGATCCTTTCATTTCTTTGTGGGAGGTGTTTCTTGAAACTTTGCTGATGGCCATCTGCATGGGTCTCTCAGGCTATTCATGGGACTTTGATGCCACAAATAGTTTTCAGTTTCTGGCTTGTAGCAGCACTGTAATACAGACACTATAAAAGAGAGAAGACATGGCCCCTGCCCCCAGTTACAGAGATGAGATTTATCACATGGGACACAACTAGTGATTAAAGACAATACACTTGAATATTTGATTGCATAATACATGCAAATTCTTTGGCATGACATGCAAGGCCTTTTGCGATCTGATTCGAGACCACTTTTCCAACTTCGACTACTATTCTCCCATAGACCCCAATCATGCTAATAGGTTTTGCAGTGCTCTGAGCCCACCACACTTTCAGTGCTTCTGTTCCTTTGTACTTATTGTTCCTTTTGCCTAGAATGCCTTCTCCTTCCCATCTGCGTGACAACCTCTGCTCATCTTTTATAACCGTCTTCAGCAGTGTTTCCATTAGACTTTTTTCTTTGGGTTTTCATGGCCTGTGTCTATTTTTCTGTAGTGTGACCCTTATCATATAGTCTACAAGTCAATTTTGTTCTAAGCCTGACCTGCCTGTTAAACGTTGAGCTACTTGAGGGTAAGGCCCATGTCTCAGTGATGGAAAAATAAATGACAGAATAATAAGAACTGTTTACAGAGAAAGGAGGGTGGGATGATGTTCCAACATGGCCGGTTGTCAGTCAGGAATCACACTGAACTGCAAGGATAGAGATATGAATAAAGTGGCTCATTCTGTCCCGTGAAAGCAGTTTAGAGGTTGGTGGCCGAGTGTTGGTGTGGGGGTGCCGCTGTGTCATGAGGACCCCAGGGTCCAGTGCTCTGCTAGCCACCTTTAATGCATGGCTTCCCTCTCCAACCTCATGGTTGCTTGAGCTACAGAGAGGAGGAAAGAGAAGGGCTGTGAGGAAAGAGCAGGTGTTCTGTCCGTAAAGGTAGCTTCCTTTAACAATGTCTCAGGGTCCTACCCAGCAGCTCCGCTTTCATTTCAGAGGCCAGAGTTTAGTCACATGGGTACCTCTAGCTGAATTTTGAAGAGAGAAATATATGGCAATAAATACTGGTAAGTAGAAATTATAAATATAATAAATATTTATGTTGATTATATTATAGCATATATAATGTAACTGTGATAAACATAGGGCAATACTAAATTTTAAATGACATTTTTAAAGAATAAACAGCTTTTAGGTCCATATAGGCTCTTCCCTAAAGCAAATACAAATTGGTCAATAAACACACGAAAAGATGCTCCCCATCATTAGTCATTAGGGAAATGCTAATCAGAATCACAATGAGATACCACTCTGCATCCTCTAGAATGGCTCAGGAATCAAAAAGACTTAACAACAAGTGTTCACAAGGACATGGATTAATTACAATCCTCCTCTGTTGCCAGTGGGACTGTAAAGTGGTGCAGCCACTTTGGAAACCAGTCTGACAGTCGAAGATGTTAAACATTGAGTTACCATAGGACCTGGAAGTTCCACTCCTAGGTGTACACGCAGAAGAATGAAGACATCCATCCATGCAAAAACTTGTACACAAGTGTTCATAGTATTACTATTCGTAATAGCCCAAAGTAGAAGCAACCAAAATGTCCATCAAATAATGAGTGGGTCGACAAATTGTGGTCTATCCATATAATGGGGTATTATTTTGCCATAAAAATGAATGACGTACTGACACACTCTACAACACGGATGAACCTTGAAAACATGCTGAGTGAAAGAAGCCAGTCACAGAAGACAACACAGTGTATGATTCCATTTATGTGGAATGCCCCGAACAGGCAAATCTATAGACAGAAACTAGATTAGTGGTTGCCTAGGAGTAAGGGGATAGGGGGAGTGACTGCTAATGAATCGCTCTTGGGAGTGATGAAAATGTTCTAAAATTAGTGGTGTTCGTTGCACAACTTTGAATATACTAAAAAACCACTGTACACTTTTAAAAGGGTGAATTATACAGCATGTGAATTATATATCAATAAGCTCACTTTAAAAATCAGCTTTTATCTGTAAGACTTATCTTCAAACTTAACCTCAAAAGAAATGAGTCGGTAGGAGGGGTGGGGAGAAGCTCCCCAAACCAGTTAACATTTCAAGGACTGTATTTGTCTTCTCTTCATTTGAGTGCTAGCTTTAAAAAAAAAAAAATCTGCCCTGCTTGGTCAGGGTCAGCTCCATCTGGCTGGTTGCCCAGATGACCGAGATTCTGAGTGGTCTCTTTGTTCTGCAGACTTCTCATTTAAAAAATGAACTATTTTTCTGAGTCTCCAAAGCTGAGGAACAGAGATGTCGGGGGGTCAGCAAATAGACATAGGAAGCCACGTCTCTGTCAACCAGGATGTCAGAAGGGTTTGCTCTATGGAGCCCTCGTTCCTCGGGGGATTTTGTTGCTGATAGATGGGCAGAGGCAGCTCGAAGGCCGCAGGGAAATCACAGTGTGCTTGGACAGCTGCTGTGCCAAGAGTTTGCACATAGGCAACTCCTGCCTGATCAGGAGCTCTGTCTCCCTAACCCTCTGACTCCTCACCACCAGTGAAATGGGAGAGTGAATAATCTTCTCACCCCGGGGCGGCTACGCCAGATTGTGGCACTGAGCCTGCTCTGGTAAATGCTGGCAGTACACCCCATGGGCGGCTTCGGGGTCACTCTGGAGGGCATGCTTCGAAAAATGAAAGAATGAGGATTGCCTGGCAGGAGAAGAGCAGCACGGACCTCGTGGGGAGTGGTTGTCAGGACAGAAGGTAGAAGTGCTGGTTGGGAGGCTGTGGTAACCAGGATCGTCAGAAGGCAGCGGCCAGCAGTCCTTCCTCGGCCGATGTTACTAGTGTGCCGGTTGGGGGGCACTGAAGTCAGACCACAGGGGCAGCTGGTCTGCAAAGCATGGAAATGCTGGCAAAGGTGGTGAGGGAGGACCCCGCCCCTGTCTGCTCTAAGCTTCCTGTAGGTCTGCTTTTCTGACGTGTTCTCGATTCTTGAGCATCTTTGGCAGAGGCTCGTATTCTCTCAAAGCCCCCCCGGAATTAAAAAGAAATAAATCATCATTTTTGTGTAGTGCAAGATTAAGAAGTGACTTTACATTTTTGTCAGTGTATTTTAGACTGATACATTACTGAAGAATGTTCTTACAGGGTTCATTTTGATTAGATAAATGAAAATTCAGATCTGATTACAAAACCCTCGAAGTCTAGTTGTGGAATTTCCCAGCCATTTTTGTGTTTATCAAATTGTTCTTCACACTCCCTCTCTGCAATCGATTTTTTTAAGTTGATTTTTTTTTTTTTTTTTTTTTTTTTTTAGTAATCTCTATACCCAATGGGCTTGAACTCATGACCCTGAGATCAAACGGCACATGCTCTTCTGACTGAGCCAGCCAGACACCCCAACCAGGGATCTCTTTTTGACATATATTGAGAAGATAAGAATAAAACACAGTTTAGAAGTAAGTCAGGGTAAAAACCACCACAGCGCCTAGTGGTGTCCACATCTGCTACCCCACACATGTTTACTTGATGAGCACGCAGAGCCCTCAAGAAGTTCCATTAAAGTGGGAAAATATTTATCGTAGTTCATTGATTTTAAGGTAGGCATTTTCCTCATTTTAACATCTCTTAAATTGTGATATGTCTTAGAGTTAGTGGCATCTTACATCGATTTTTTTCTTTCTTGTAAGATGGTGCATCTTACAATCAGTTACATCAAACCTTGATTTGATGAAATGTGGCCAATATTAGTCATTGAATTGAGAAAATGTATTTGCTGCCTGCCCTTGGATGTACGTGTTGAGTAATTGCCCATCCACCCTTGCCTTGCCACCGGGAACTTCCACATCACTTCCTCCAGAGAGCCAATGAAACATCTTTTTGTTTGTGTTTGCAGGTTTTTATTTATAGATTACAAGCAGATCTTCCACTCCCAGACCTCTAACTATAAAAGGTACAGAGGAACCTTTCTCCCTTCCCCATCCTTTCAACTCCTCCAGCCCCACAGGGTCCCTCCCTAGGGGTACTTGGTTTGCATGACCGTCCCTGGAACCAATTCCAGAATCTGGTCATCCCCAAGGCCCTTCCCAAAACGGCTCACCAATGTGGGTTTATCTGTTGCTGTGTCTGGGAAGGAAAGGGAAGAGGGGCATCCCTTTGCCCTACTGTGTGAGGAGGGACCAGTTATTTACTTATCCTCCATGGATAGGACCCACTGGCTCAATGATCTGTAAAGGCCATTTCAGCACTTCCATTCTGTTTGCCTCCAATGCTTCACCTTAGGTAAGAACTTTTCACTCTCATTCACCTCTCAGGGGGCTCTGACTTTTATAGCTGAAGGTCCGTCTTGTCTAAGATGGACAGTATTACCTAGCAGTATGCGCACTCTAGCAACATGAACGACATCAGGAGCAACAGAGAGCTGTACCGGCAGTACTCAGCCTCGGCCCCCAGGCTGCTGGCCCACATCTCCAAACTGCTCATCATTTGCCGGAACTCAGGTGTTTCTGTACCCAAGGGCATCAGGAACATCTTTGAGTTCACTTGGGAGGAACTCACTGCCGACCCCATGGTGCCAACCGCGTCCGACATCCTGGGCCTGGAGATCAGCTTTGGACCCCCACCCGTGGTGCTTATGGAATCAACCTTCACGCAGGCCCCTGTCCAGAAGAAGGCACCACCACCAGTACTACCACCACCATTGCTGCTCACACCCACTGGGCCTGCCAGGTTAACCTACTCTCCCACCCATGGCCGGGAAACCCTACACAAATTCCAGCGGCGGTCCATCCACCTGCTCACAGAGCTGCTCACCCTGAAGATGAAGGCCATGATGGAGTCTGTGTCTGGTAAGGCTGGCTCTCCAGATTCTTCTCCATTTTTCCTGAGCCAGGAAGGATCTGCCCAGACTGATGTGTGTGTGGCCACCACAGCCACCCCAGCCACCCCAGCCACCCCAACCACGTGTATAAGGGTATGCTGGGGATAGGTGGCCGCCAGGGGTCTGCTGTAGGAATCTAACCCTGTCCCACACCCCTCCTCAACAGTCATCCTCTCACCACATCTCTTCTCCACTTTTTCCTCCCATTCCCCCAGTGTTACTGAGCTCAGACTGGAAGGTAGGCTGTGGAGAACAGTGTGAGGCCAGAGGCACTGCAGGGTGGAGTTTGTGGAAATGAACCAGAGGTGGAGACAGGCAGCACCCAGGAGGAGGGGTTGAATAGAGAGGGCTGATGGTGTTTAGCAAGACCATCCATGGTAAGGGTGTAACCCCAAGATCAAGGGAGGAAGATAGAGCCATATCTGTAATTGAGCCTTCTAGATGCTTCTAGAACCTTCTAAATGTTATTTTAAATACTAATGGCACCAGGACCCTGGCCTGTGGGCAGGAAGAGAGAAGGCTAAGGGGGTAGAGAGCAAAATGCCACCTGACAGGTCTTGGGAGATCGAGACTCTTCCATTAAGGAGACCCTTCCATTAAAAGACCCTCATCCTTGCTTACCCTAGGAGTAGATCTTCCCTCTACCCTTATTTCCTGGGCCACTTACAGAGATCCTTTCCTGGAAGCATTAGCCCTGTGCTGGGAGGAAACTGAGTTGCTTCAATGACTCCTTTAATAGGTTCCAATCCTCTGGACATCACAAGGCGCTTTGTGGAGGCCAGCCTGCTCCTCCACCTCAATGCCAAGGAGACGGCTTTCAACTACCTGATCAACACCATCGGGAAAAGTAGCTATGGTGTCGGACCGATAGGGAAAGGTGGGTACCCGGGCTTCCGTCCTTCGGTGGAAGTTGGAATGGTGCCAGTAAGAATGCAATAGAAAGGTCAAATCCCCAGTTTAAACATTTGACATCTCCAAGAGTTGAGGTGGAGTCTCAAACAGGGAGGTTCTGGAGCAACAGAGATTCTCAAATGCTGCAGGTGAGCATAGAAATTGGTGCAGTTCCCGTGGAGAGCAGTTTGATGGCATCTGCAAGGAGGGAGATACTCGAGTATCTGACAACCTAGTGATTTCTCTCCTAGGTCATTCCCTAGAGCTGTGCTTTTCAAACTATCTGTGGTAAAGGACCAATTTGTAAAACTGCCAATCTCTAGCTCTCATGGATTGACCTTTTCAAAAATGTGATGTCACAGCAATATCAAATTGCCACAGAGTTTTCTCAGTGTTTACTCTTAATTTTTGTGCTCATCTGGTCATGGCCTGGTGTGGATTCCCATCAGTCCACTAGCCACACTTGACAGTCACACTTGGCACATGTGTGCGAGAAGTTGTACCAGAATGTTTATTGCAGAACTGTTTAGAATGGCAAAAGAAAATAAATTGAAAGCAACATAAATTTCCATCAACAGGAGAAAAGCAAGTTATAGTCTATTTAGACGGTGGACCATAGTGAGAAGTAAAACTCAAGTACTTGTACGGCGTAGGGACTATAGTCAATAATACTGTAGTGACATGTGACAGAGGTGACAGATGGTGACCACACTTACTGTGATTAGCACTTTGTAATGTGCATGAATATGGAATCACTCTATTGCATACCTGAAAGTAATATAATATTGTATGTCAACTCTACTTCAATTAAAACGAAAAAAATAATAAAATAATACAAAATGAAAGAAGCATTAAGACACATATCAATACAGATAAATCTCAAAAAACCAGTGTTAAGCAAGTCGAAGAAAGCACGTTTGAGAAGGATACATTTGGTGTGATACTATTTAAATAAACCTTAAAAGAACACAAGCAGGATAGCATTGGGTATAGTATACAAGCGGGAAGGGGAAGGCGGAGGCGAAGTCGGAGGAAGCGAGCTCCAGAGAGAGCTGGAGGGTGGAGGATCGGGAAGACGCAGCGAGTCCGTCGTACCTACTGTATCTCTTAAGCGTGGTGGATATACAAGTACAACTGACCCTCATGCTGACCTGCAAGCCGTAAAAAAATCCACATGTAACTTTTGATTCCCTCAAAATTTAACTACTAATAGTTTACTGTTGATCAAAAGCCTGCTGTTAACATAAACAGTTAACACATACTTTGTGTGTTATATGTGTTACACGCTGTGGTCTTACAATAAAATAAGCAAGCGAAAAGAAAAGTTGTTAAGAAAATCCTAAGGAAGAGAAAATACATCCACAGTACTGTCCCGCACTTACTGGAAGAGATTCACGTATCAGTGGACCCGCACAGTTCAAACCCGTGTTGTTCAGAGGTCACCTGGGTGCATTTTGGGTGCCTGAAAGTCACCCTGCCCCTTAGGGCGTTTTGTAGGGAAGCGTAAACCATTTCTGCCTCCTAACCATTGACTCTCACCTGTAAAATCCATCCCCACTTAGCATCTCTCCCTGTCCTCTAGACAAAAGCTTGCCTTGGAGGTCGGAGCTTAAACGTCCGATAATATACATGTACCTTGCAAATAGATTGCATAATAAAATTGCCAGCCTTGCAGGGAAAATGTGGGATTTCATGGGGTCAGTGGAAGTGATGTTGGGAAGCCACTCAGTCCCCATGCGAAGCCACGGATGGTGGTACAGTGGGGCAAAACTAATCAACTACTGGAGACAGGAAAATCATCTGGGGCAGTGACTCCTTGGAGAAAGGATGATTTGTCAGTTAAAAATAAAAACTGATAAAGCCCTTGGGTATTTTTGCAAAGACAAACAGGAAGGTATTCATGCTATCATACAGCCATTCAGGAAAAAGGAAAATCACCCCACCTCAAAAAAAATGACACAATTTTTATTGCTTATGAGAATTAGCATGTGCTTACAAATCAAATTTTTGTTAAATACAAGGTAAAAAAAAGTTATTTTGATAAATGTTGGGGCTTTTTTGAGCCTCAATCCAAGTATGCTTTATTTTTTTTCTTAAATTTTATGAAGTTTTACATTTTAATTCCAGTGTAGTCAACACACAGTGTTGTATTAGATTCAGGCGTACAATATAGTGAGTCAACAATTCTATACATTGCTCAGTGCTCTTCATGGTAAGTGTCCGCTTAATCCCTGTCACTTATTTCACCACTCCCCCACCTGCCTCCCCTCTGGTAACCGGTAACCACCAGTGTGTTCTCTGTATTTAAGAGTCTGTTTCTTGGTCTATCTCTCTTTTTTCTGTCTGCTTATTTATTTTATTTCTGAAATCGCACATATGAGAGAAATCATTTGGTGTTTGTCTCTCTCTGACTACTTCACATAGCATAATACTCTCTAGCTCCATCCATGTCATTGTAAATGGCAAGATTTCATTCTTTTTTATGGCTGAATAATATTCTATGACACATATATATACACATATATATACACACACACATATATATACACACACGTATATATATATACATATATACGTGTGTGTATATATATGTATCTCATGTCTTTTTTTCTCCATTCATCTATTGATGGACACTTGGGCTGCTTCCATAATTTGGTTATTTTAAGTAATATTGCAATACACATCGGAGTACATATATCCTTTTGAATTAGTGTTTTCATATTCTTTGTGTAAATACCCAGTAGTGTGATTACTGGATCATATAATAATTCTATCTAATTCTTTGAGGAGCCTACATTGTGTTTTCCACAGTGGCTGCACCAGTTTGCATTCCCACCAACAGTGCACAAGGGTTCCTTTTTCTCCACACTCTCACCAACACTTGTTGTTTGTGGTTTTGCTTTCAGCCATTCTGACAGGTGTGAGTTGATATCTCATTGTGGTTTTGATTTGCATTTCCCTGATGATGAATGATGTTGAGCATCTTTTCATGTGTCTCTTGACCACCTGGTTGTTTTTGGAGAAATGTCTGTTCATGTCTTCTGTCCATTTTTTAATTGGATTATTTATGTTTTGGGTATTGAGTTTGTTTTCCTTTTCTAAAATAAAATTCCATTGGACTTCCCCCCGCAACTCCCACACTGTTTACCATGACCTGGAGGTATTTGTTTTAAGGGAATTTACTCTGTGCCCATGCTGTTCAGGATAGCTATGCCATGATAAGGCTGGCCCTCTAACTATGCTGTAACTGTTTACACAGAATGTTGCCAGCATACGTGGAGTCCTGCACCTTGTATTCCATGTGGAGCTTAGAGATCCATCTCATTTGTGGGGGACACCGCCGGCTGGTCTGTTGCATGGGTGTGAAAGTCGCACCTGGTCCAGCCACCCACCCTCAGACCTGCCCATGGTGCTCCCCTACCTGAATGTAGTGTTCACTTACCTTGAAACAGAAATGGTTATCACCATTAGCATTCCACCCCATAAGGCGTTTGAGCATTCTTGCAGGGTCACAGACTTTGCCCGAGATACAGTGACTTCCTGCATCCCTTCTGGGTTGTGGTTAATCTGGTGGAGGAGAATTTGCAGAGACCTAAGCTGAACTCTGGAGAGGCTTTGATGATTTCTGCATCCTGCTGCATTAAAGAGTGTTCCAACACACTCCTTAAGAAATCTCTCACTTGTGGGCGTGTCTGTTCCAGATGCTCCTCTTTAAACAAGTCTAGAGTTTAAAAAAAAAACAAAAAACAAAAAACCTAACCAACAAAGTATAAATGAAGGACTGATCCATTCCTTTTGGAAAAGCATTAATCCTAGAAGGTCTTGAATTAGCTCTTACCGGCATTAAAAAGATGTAAATGCTGTTGACTTATTTTGCATGACTCTTGCTTTTCTGGACCATCTTATTGGATGAGGTAGACCAAAGCTGTCACTGGGTCTGGAATAGTATTCCCTTAAAGCTACTGCCAGAATATACCCCTTGCTTAATTAAGGTAGCATTTCCTTAGTGATAAGGCTGCTTCCTGCCTTTTCTCCTTTCTAGTACATACTAGTCCTGCCTTGTCATGAAAGAAAACTAGACTGCTCCTTGATTTTCAGTTGTTGGCAACATTACTAAGTAAAACATATACAAAAAAGGAAAACAAATAATCTTGCCATCTTTACATAATACCTATTTTTCATTTTTGCAGTCTCCTTTTTGTTCTTCCATCTGTCTCTCCCTGTCTCTTGGTCTCTCTCTCTCCATATACATACATATATGTGTGTGTGTGTGTGTGTGTGTGTGTGTGTAAACAATACTACAATTTTCCTGTTTCTCAGTTTCCTTAACTGAGACACAAATGTTTGCCAACATGGCTATATAATATTTGTCATTTTAATTGGTTGTAGACTTTTAATGCTCATGTTCGATTATTAAATGCTTAGGTTTTCAGGTTTCCTACTATTAGTATAATATGCATTGCAATATACAACTTCAGTTTCTATTGGTTAAGATTGATTAAGAGGGATTATTGGGGCAGAAAGTTTCAATATGTTACAGCTCTTGCTGAAGACTGTTTTCTAGATGGATTTTGTCTATTCCAGCATGGTTGACTGGTTTTATCCCATCTTTACCAGTATTGGTTGTTTTCAGTTCATTTCTACTAATTTAGAAGGTACTGAAAGTTGCCCTGATCTTAACTTTTGCATCACTAGTGAAGGTTATTATTTGCATGTGTGCAGTCTCTGGTTATAGTCTTTATCTGTTTAGGTCAGGACTGCCATTTTCTTTATGAATTTGAATGAACCGTGATAAATCGCTTAACATTTCCTAACAATTTCATGCCTAACCAGTGAAATGACCATATTTGGGGGAAGATTTCATGAGGTTTATGTAAGTATGATCAAGATTGTCTACCAGTGATGGGGGCACTAAATTTTAATTCTCAAGTGATCAGATAGCAAATGATTCTACATGAAACAGTGTGATTCTGCAGGAGACTGATTTGTTGTTGAAGAAGCATCTGATTTCAGTGCCCTGGATAAGGAATAGCTGGCCCAGTGTTTATTTCCTCCACCTAGCACCACGCTTAAACCTGCATTTGCCCTCACAGTAATAACGTCACCTTTTGTGCTTGCTGCTCCCGGCTCCTTGTGCTGGTGTCACTTCTCCCTTGAGGGATATTGTAGTGGGGTGAGGGGTACTGTCGGAAAGGAATCTGAAAGATTCCCCTTAATTACTCTGAGCCTGCTCATGCATTAAAAAGTCTTTTTCTTCCAAGTTCTGGTTGTTTTGTAACAACCAGGGCACTTTAGAATATCGACTCTACCATATTGCGAGAACAAAAAATCTAATATTAAAATTTTGGTTAAAATATAAAAATTGAAAAAAGAGTTCCTCCATCTTCCACTCTAGATTCCTCCATGAACACTCCAACCATGGGAGTGAACTCACCTTACCAGCTTGTCTACGAGTCCTCTACTGGCTGTCTGAGCTTTTCCCTCTCAACTGGAAGAGAAGTCAGGAAGAAAACAGGTAATAGAGGATCCCAGCAAGAGCTCTTAGCCCATTTTGGGGGGTGGGGCTGAGGAAGGGGATAGAGGATTACCAGTGTAGGTTGATGAGATGGTTTGATATAGTTTTCTGATAGGAAGGATACATGGCTGTCCTGGCTGTTGGCAGAAGCTATTGACACAGATTCTTTCCCATGAAAGTTGACACATCTCAACCCAGTCACTCCATGGTGCAGTCTCATCATTTGATTGTTTTTACATGCCCTCCATTCCTGCTGATGTGGTTCCTGTCACACAGGACAACATCCCGATCAAATGTACATCTTCCACCCCTCTCAGTATTCCAGACTCACCCCCTCTACTCAATAGAGAGATCTGTGTTGCTCCTACTCAACAGCAAGTGGGGGAACGAGTATCTGAAGGGAGGTATTTGGATACCAGACCTAACAGAATGTCCCAAACTGGGCCAGTTCATGCAGGAAGAAGAGAAAGACAAAGAGGAACCTGCTATTCCACTGAGGAAGACACACAACAGAAAGAAAGGCTTATGGGAAAGAACAGGTGGCAGTAGACCAGACAGTATAGCAGCAACCATGCAGCCAGAAACTCAGAGAAATAAGGTGGGAGTGGAGATGGCAGGGTTGTGATGCTGCCAGCTGTGATGGCAGACAGTGGAATGGGGTAGGCAAGGGATGACTATATTTGCAAAGAGGTAGGTGGTGGAAGGATCGGCATAAGGTGGGAATGCTCAAAGATTGTCCAACTGATTCCCACAGACACTGGAGGTAAGGCTGGAAGTTGAGAAGTTTGGATTTTAGTTCTGACCCTGCCTCTTGCTGGCTGTGTGTTTTGCCTTCCTCCAGGCTCATTCTCCATATCAAGCTCCTCCTTTTCAGTCAGTGAACAAATGTTTAGTGAATAATTGCTAGTTATCATTCACTGTTCTAAACCCTAGGAGTATACATGTGGACACTAAGACAATGCATACCTTCCCAAATGGAGCTGACGTCTTCAGCTTCCTTGTTTGGAGTAGATCCAGCTGCCCCTCTCACTTCCCGAGTTCCTTAACCTCTGTTGATGTGCTTTCTCTCACTGTGGTTCAATAATGCACAGCATCACTTCCAGCATCCCCACTTTATGTGCTCCTGGTTTTATTATACCCACTCCTGAGCCGGCCCTAAAGCAACACAATCCTTTTGAGAGAAGACAGAGTATCTTCAAGATACACTGTGACTTTCATGATTTTTCTGCCTAATGACCTTTCAGGCGATGGCTTCTGTTGGTTTCTTTGTCTCTCTGGCTGTTTTCCTCTGCTACCCCACCAAAATGCAATTTGTCATGATGTGCATCATTCTGACTAGATGTATGTTCATGGTGCTGCATTTCTTATAGGTCCTTGATATGTTTAGAAATAAGTCTCACACATGCATGCCAGAATGAATGATTAACTTTCCCTAATAGTTTATAAGTAACCATGTGACCTATCTTGCCCAGGAATGTCCCAATTTATGCTTATTGTTCTGACACAACAGTTAATGATGCCCACTTTCACTCGAAAAACTTTCCCAGTTTGGATATACCGTAGAGTTATTCTGGTTTTAGGCCACTTTGAATTTTGGACGTCTGCTATCTGTTCATGCACATGAGCTATCACACCTTACCAACTGCCCCCTTTGCAGTTCTAGGGCCAGGCAGACTTGGAGTAGACAGGCTTCAGGAGTTGAGCCTACTCCCTGAGGGCACAGCAGCTCTTTCTGGAAAGTAGCCCAACCTTACAGAAGGAGAACTGAGAAAAGTCTGTCAACAATGGTTCTGGGTTGTAGTGAGAGGCTGTCACTACAAGACCCAAGGCAACTAGGGCCCAGTCAGATAGTAATGGTCAAACTAGAAGATGTTCCAGAAGGCCATCCAGCTACTAGCTGGGACTCAGGGCCAAGTCTCTGGTCTTGGATGACAGGAGGAGTGGCAGAAGGGACCAGGAACCACTCATAGTGGCAGATGCCAGAGATGGTACCCAAGTATCAGCCAGAAACCCCAAGGCTTAGCTGACAGTGAGGAATACTCATTCTCAGGCACTCAGGACTCTGCTAGAGCCTGAGCTTGAAACTCACTTTCATTCTTGAAACCAGGAAATCAGGATGAAGCTGAGCCTACACATACTAAGGGTGAGCATGTGGCTCCAGTTGGGTGACAGAAGAGGCTCAGACACATGTGGACCTGAAATGATGCCTCTGGACTTTTAGTCATGGGGGACCACCGCCACAAGTTCATGTCACCGTATCCTTATACCAGCTAATACCTGCCACAGGGGGACAACTGTGAAAATAAGTGCAATAAGCACAAAACATGGCCACCCAGATTTGAGCAGGCAGAATAAAGAATAAGCAAATGTGAAGATAGAACAATTAAAATTTATTGAATCTGAAGAACAGAAAGAAAAGATTTTAAAAGAATAAACGGAGACTAAGGGACCTATGGGACGCCATCCAGGAGAATAACATGCACATTGTGGGTGTCTCCAAAGAAGAGGGAAAGGGATAGCAAGAATATTTGAGGAAATGATGGCTTGAAAAGTCCCAAATTTGATGAAAGACATGAGTATAAACACCAAAGAAGTTTGACAGACTCCAAGTAACATGAACTCAAAGAGACCCACACCAAGACACATTATAATCAGACTTTCAAAAGACATTGACAGGGAATCTGGAAAGCAGCAAGAGAAAAGCAAATCATTGCGTACAAGGAATTCTCAATAAGATTATCAGCAGATTTCTCATCAGAGACTTTGGAGGCCACGAGGCACCAGGGCTGTATATTCAGAGTGCAAAAAGAAAAAAAAAAAAAACCTGTCAACCAAAATTCCTATATTCAATTAAACTGTCCTTCAAAAGTGAGGGAGATATTAAAACATTCCCAGATTGACAAAACCCAAGGGAATTCATGACCACTAGACCTACCCTTCAAGAAATGCTCAAGGGAGTCCTGCAAGGTGAAATGAAAGATCACTAGGCACCTTGAAGCTATATGGAGAAATAAGGATCTCAATAAAAGTAAATACAAGGACAATTATAAAAGCTAGTATTATTGTAACTGGTTTGTAACTGTCCTTTTTGTTTTTTACATGATTTATTTATTTAAATTAATTTTAAGTGTTTTTATTTTATTTTTGAGAGAAAAAGAGACAGAGGCAGAGAGGCAGAGTGCAAGCAGGGGAGGGGCAGAGAGAGAGGGAGACACAGAATCTGAGGCAGGCTCTAGCTCAGAGTTGTCAGCATAGAGCCCGATGCGGGGCTCAAACTCACAAACTGCGAGATCATGACCTGAGCCGAAGTTGGATGCTAAACCGACTAAGCCACCCAGGCGTCCCTGCCTTTTAAATGATTTAAAAGATTAATACTACATTTAAAGAAAAAATTATTAGTTTAAAAGCTAGTATTACTGTAACTTTGTTTGGTGACCACATATCTTGTTTTCTGCATAATTTAAAATAATAATAAATTTAAAAGAATTGTTAGTTTATGTTTTGGTGCATATAATATATAAAGATGTAATCTTGTAGGGGCACCTGGGTGTACCTGGGTGGCTCAGTCAGTTAAGTGTCCGACTTCGGCTCAAGTAATGATCTCGTGGTCCATGAGTTCAAGCCCTGTGTCAGGCTCTGTGCTGAGAGCTGAGTCTGGAACCTGCTTCAGATTCTGTGTTTCCCTCTCTCTCTTCCCCGCTCCTGCTCATGCTCGGTGTCTCTCTCTCTCTCTCTCTCTCTCTCTCTCTCTCTCTCAAAAATAAATAAACATTAAAAAAATTATAAAGATGTAATCTTGTGACAGTTGAAAGAGGTGGGGATGAAGCTGTAAAGGAGAGTGTTTGTAAGTTAATGAAGTTAAGCTGGTAAACATCCAAATTGGAGTGTTAGAACTTTAGGATGTTAAATGTAATCCCCATTATTTCCCCCATTGTAACTAGGAAGAAAATAGCTATAGAATATACAAAAAAGCAAATGAGAAAGGAATTTAAACATCTTATGACAATCAACACAAAACAGTATTGTAGGACCTGAAGGACAAAAGCCATAAGGCATTTAGTAAACAAAAAGTACAATGACAGAAGTCCCTTGTCAGTAGTTACTTTAAATGTGAATGGAATCACAATAAAAAGATAGAGATTGGCAGAATGGATATGAACACATGATGCAATGATGTACTATAAATAAGAGATTCACTTGAGATCCAAGGACACAAACAGGTTGAAAGTGAAAGGATGGCAAAAAGATATTTTATGCAAATATTAACCAAAGAGAGCGGGGTAGCAATATTAGTATCAGACAAAATAGACTTTAAATCAAAAAATATTACAAGAGGGGCACCTAGGTGGCTCAGTTGGTTGACCATCCGACTCCTGATTTTGGCTCAGGTTACGATCTCACAATTGTTGAGATCAAACCCCGCATTGAGCTCCGTGCTGGGCATGGAGCCTGGTTGAGATTCTCTCTCTCCCTCTCCCCTTCCCCTGCTTGTGCATGTGCATTCTCTCCCTCTCCCTCTCCCCCCGCCTCTCTCTCTCTCTCTCTCTCTCTCACACACACACAAACACACACACACACACACACACACACACACACAAAAGGTTATAAGAGAAAAAAGACACTGGTATTAATAAAAGTTTCAATACAGCAAGAAGGTATAATAATTATGTTTATGCACCTAATGACACACCATAAAAATATCTGATGCAAATATATTTATATATAGCTGAAGCAAAAACTGACAAATTAAAGATAGTTCTACAATAGTGGTTGAAAATTTCAATACCCTACTCACAATAATGGAAAAACAACCAGGCAGAAGAGAAGTAAGGAAATAGAGGACTTAACACAATTAAACAATTAGAGCACAAACAACAAAACAATACACATTCTTTTCAAGTGCCCATGGAATAGGCCATATGTTAGGCCACAGATTAAGCCTCAATCAATTAAAAGGGGTATACAAAGTATCTTTTCTGACCACAGGGGGATGAAGTTAGAAATCAATAACAGAAGGAAAACTAGAAAAAACACAAAATTGTGGAAAGTAAATAACACATTCTTAGACAATCAACAGATTAAAGAAGAAATTGCAAGTAAAATTAGAAAATACTTAGAGATGAATGAAAATTAGAACATAATATACCAAAACTTACAGGATGCAGCAGAAATAATACTAAGGGGGTAATTTAATTTTAAGTGCTTACATTAAAACATAGGAAAGACATCAAATAACCTAACTTTCCAAGTTAAGGACCTAGAAAAAGAAGAAGAAACTAAAACCAAAGCTAGACAAGGAAAAAAAATAAAGATTGGAACAGAGAAAAATGAGAGAATTTAAAAAATAGAGAACATCATGAAACCAGAAGTTGATTCTTTGAAAAGGTGAACATAATTGACAAATCTTTAGCTAGAACAACTAAGAGGGAAGACTCAAATTACTAAAATGAATAATCATACACAAACAAATTAGATGACTTGCATGGAATGGATAGATTGCTAGAAACACAAAACCTACCAAGCCTAAATCAGGAAGAAGTAGAAAATGTTGATAGATCTATAAATACTAAGGAGATTAAATCAGTAATCAAAAGCCTACCAACAAAGAAAAGCCCTAGACCTGATGGCTTCAGTGGTGAATTCTACCAAACACTTAAAGAACTAATGGGGCGCCTGGGTGGCTCAGTCAGTTAAGCGTCTAAATTCGGCTCAGGTCATGATCTCATGGTTTGTGGATTTGAGCCCCGCATCAGGTTCTGTGCTGACACCTCAGAGCCTGGAGCCTGTTTCAGAATCTGTGTGTGTGTCTCTCTCTCTCTGCCCCTCCCTTGTTCACACTCTGTCTCTCTCTGTCTCAAAAATAAATAAACATTAAAAAAGTTAAAAATTAAAATACTAATTACAATCATTCTTCATTTTCAAAGTTTAACAAAAAAATAATAATAAGAAGGAACACTTCTCAACTCATTCTGTGAGGCCAGCATCACCCTGATACCAGAACCAGATAAGGACACAACAACAAAAGAAAACTACAGACAATATCCTTTATGAACATTGATGCAAAAATCCTCATCAAAACACTAGCAAATAGAATTCAATAGCACATTACGGATTATACAGCATGGCACCAAGATGGATTTATTCTTGGAATGCAAACAAGTTTCAACACACAAAACCCAATCACAGAATGAAGGGGAGAAAACCACATGATCATCTCAGTGCAGAAAAAGCATTTGACAATTCAACATCCTTTCATGATTAAAAAACACTCAACGAACTCGGAAAAGAAGTAAACTATCTTCACATGGTAAAAGCCATATGTGAAAAACATATAACAAACATCATACTCAATGGTGAAAATGGAAAGCTTTTCTTCTAAGATCAGGAACAAGGCAAAAGTACCCAAGTTCACCCCTTCTATTCAACATAGAACTGGAAGTTCTAGCCAAAGCAAGATTGATAAGAAAAGGAATAAAAGACATTCAAATTGGAAGGGAAGAATTAAAATTATCTGTTTGCAGATAATATGACCTTATATACAGAAAACCATGAAGATTACACACACACACTGTTAGAATAAATGAATTCATCAGAGGCAGGATACAACAACACACAAAAATCAGTTCATTTCTATACACAACACTCTGAAGAAGAAATTACAAAAACAATTCCATTTACAATAGCAGAAAAAAGAGCAAAAGACTTAGGAATTAACCAAGGAAATGCAAGACTTGTACAATGAACACTACAAAGCATTGCTGAAAGTAATTAAAGAAGACAGAAATAACAACAAAAAGACAAATGAAACACATCCAATATTTATGGATTGGAAGAGGTAAAATTGTTAAAATGCTGATAGTATCCAGAGTGGTGTACAGATCCATTGCAATCCGTATTAAAATCCCAATGATTTTTTTTTCAGAAATAGAAAAACTCATCTTAAAATTCATATGGAATCTCAAGAGACCTCTGAATAACCAAAACAATCTTGAAAAAATTGGAGGACTCACGTTTCCTGATTTTATAACTTACTACAGAGATACAGTAATCAAAACAGTGTGGTATTAGCATAAAGACAGACATATAGACCAACAGAATAGAATAAAGACCCCCAAAATAAATCCTCATATACATGGTCAAACGATTTTTGGCAAGGATGCCAAGATCATTCAATGGGGCATTCATTGAAGGGCATTGGGAAAACCGGATGCAAACGAATGAAGTTGGATCATTATCTAATACCATATAAAAAATTAACTGAAAATGGATCAAGGAACTAAATGTAAGACCTAAAACAAAAAAATTCTTAGAAGAAAACATAGGACTAAAGCTTCACGACACTGGGTTTGGCAATGAATCTTGGATATGATACCAAAGGCATAGGCAACAAAAGAAAAAATAGACAAATTGAACATCATGAAAAATTTTAAATTTTTGCATCAAAAGAATATCCACAGAGTAAAAAGGCAGGTCACAGAATGGAAATATTTGCAAATTATATTTCTGATAATTATAATCTAGTCTATATAGAGAACTTATAAAACTCAATAACAAAAAAGACAACTTGCCTCAAAAATGGGCACAGGACTTGAATGGACAGTTTTTCAAGGAAAATATGTAAATAGTCAACAAGCACATGACAAAATGCTCAACATCACTAATCATTAGAGAAATGCAAATCAAAAACTACAGTGAGATATTCCCTCATCCCAGTAGGATGTCTACCATAAACAAACAAAACACCAGAAAACAAGAGTTGGAGAGGATATGGAAATACTAGAACCCTTGTGCACTGCTGGTGGGAATGCAAAATGGTGCAGCCACTGTGGAAAACTATATGGCAGCTCCTCAGAAAATTAAATAGGGAATTACCATATAATCCAGTAATTCCACTTCTGGGTATGTGCTCAAAAGAATTTAAAGCAGGATCTCAATGATATATACGTATATATATCTATACACACACACACACACACACACACACATGCGCGTGCACACACCCATGTTCATAGCAGCATTATTCTCAATAGCTAAAACATGGAAGCAACTCAAGTGTCTGTCAGTGGATAAATGGATAAAGAAAAGGTGGTCTATACACACATTGAAATATTGTTCAGCCTTAAAAAGGAAGGAAATTCTGACACATGCTATAATATGGAAGAATCTTGAGGACATTATGCTAAGTGAAATAAGCTAATCACAAAAAGACGTACTATATGGCTCTACCTATATGAGGTACTTAGAGTAGTCAGACTCAGAGAGACAGAAAGTAGAGGGATGGTTGCCACAGGCTGGGGGGAGTAGAGAATGGGGATTTACTGTTTAATGGGCAAGAGCTTTAATTTACAAGATGAGAAAGAGTTTATAGAGGTGGGTGATAGTGATGGTTGCACAACAGTGTGAATGTATTTAATACCACTGAACTGTACATGTAAAAATAGTTAGGATGGTAAATTTTTGTTATGTGTATTTTACCACAATATGTAAAAAAAAAAAAAAAAAGGTAGTCAAACTCTGTTGATACACACTACCCTCTGCAGAAGGCCCAAGATTAGCCAACATCGGAGAAGTGTTGCAGCCGATTGAATTGGAACTGAGATTTTCTGTCTTTAATCAGAAATATCAAAAGGGAATGACTTCAGTATCCATGACAGTCACAAGCCCAAGCTGTCCTGGGGAAACATGGCTGGGTACGTAACCCTGCAAATGCCTGTTCCTAACACATGCTTAGACATTGCTCACCGAGAAATGTCTCTGTGTTACAGTGACCAGTCAGGGATTCCTGTCCCCAGGAAGCATGAATGATGCCCCTCGATTATTTTGACTGTCAGGAGAAGCTTTTCTGCTCTTCCTGCCACCTCACCCCCATATGAACATGGCGTAGAAACCATTCTCCAGAAACCCTCTCTAACTTCTTCCTCTCCAGCCACAGGCAGATCAAAAATCCTCGAAGACCTAACCGTATCACCCCTCCAACGAGGACCCATAAACTCTGCCTCTGACAGTATGGAGTTCAGCGACCCCTGCCCTGAGGCCCGAGAGAAGTTACAGGAGATGTGTCGCCTTATGTGAGCGCCTGGGTGGTTGCGGGCAGATGCGAGCGTTGGGTATGGCCGCCAACTACCTGTGTGAACATGAAGGGGAATTCAGGGAAGTTCTGAGCAGTGCCAGGAAGTGCCAGCTGCCTAGTGCCCCCAACTACAGTGACCAGTGGTGGGGTGATGGCCGTCCCTCACATCACTCACATCCCCAGGCTCTCCCCACTCACAGTCCTTTTCAGCCCTCACCATAACCTGATGAGGAAGACAGGGTATGCCCATTTTGTGGATGAGGAAACCAGTGGCTCGAGGAGGCCGGTAAGCTATTGCCGGAGGTCCCACAATTCGGTGGACCTGACACCAGGTCATTGATCTTTGCCTCCTCATCCTTTGTGGGTCTCCTTACACTTTTTAGGCTGTGTGCCTTGAATGTTTATTTCTTAACATAATTTGTCAGATGTTTTCCTACAACAACAGCAGCAGCAGCAAAACTCTTCTCAGAGCAAACAAAAAACATTGACATGGGTGATTAGTGATATCTATGATTCTGGGTCCCACAAGTCCTAGCAAGTTAGTCTACATTTCTCCAAAGGCTCAGACCATGGGCCATAAAGGATTTAAAACCGAGCCCCATATAAGACATATGTCTTGGGCTCCCATGGGCCATAATTGCAGCTACAGAACATGGGAGGAGGGAGGCCACCCAGTTTGTCCCTTTCGGTAACATTCTGGATAGAAGCTCTTTCGTTGTAACCTCAGGAGTGGAGGGTGAGCAGAGCCCCCAGCCCCCACCCTCCAGACTCCCCTTCTGTACTCAGTCCCACTCCATGGGTCCTCACCCCATGTGGAAATCAGGCAAGGAACGGCTTGAGAGGGATACCAGGGCCTTCCCAGTTCTTTCTAAAAGTACTGCCTTTAAGAATGCCCAGGGGAGTGGGGTGAGCACAGGTACTCTGGGGACAGAGAAATGGGACGAGAGTCTTGGGAGCTGGGCAGAGACTGTAGGGAGTGTGTCCCTGGTGAGTAAGAGCCAAGTGGCTAGAAGATATGTTGGTCTCCTTCCCTGCAGAGAAGCTGAAAGGGCCTCGTGGAAAGGGAGGAATTTCTCCTACCCCATGATCTTTCGCAACTACAGGGCAAAGATGCCCTCTCATCTAATGTCAGCCCCGAAAGGGGACGCTCAGACCCCTCACCCTCCAGGTGCTCAGACTTCCACTCCCACCCCTCACCAGCCTCCTGCCCCCCAACATCCTCACTTCAGCCAGCATTCTCAGGAGTGGAAGACATCCAAGAAGGTCATCAAGTTACATTACACCTTCTGTGATGGGTCCTCCTTCGTGTAGTATCCTTTTATTTGCCACTGCCTCTTCTCCCCACCAACTTAGCCCCAGGAAGTTTCTGGGCCTGAATAAGCCTGAGTATTTACTTTGGCTTTTCACCTGACCAGAGAAGCCTGGTGACAGGTTCTTCAGAACATTAAGCATTTGTCCAGGCCAGAGAGGGCTCTCTTTAGTGGATGCCTGGGTGGAAAGCAGTGCATCAAGAAGTCACCTTGGAGGGGCGCCTGGGTGGCTCAGTCAGTCGAGTGTCTGGGGCTCTTGATTTTGGCTCAGGTCATGACCTCATGGTTTGTGAGATTGAGTCCTGTGTTGGGTTCCGCACTGACAGTTTGGAGCCTGCTTGAGATTCTCTCTCTGCCTCTCTCTTTCTCTGTCTCTCAAAAATAAATGAATAAACTTAAAAAAAAAGTCACCTTGCAGCCCTGGTTCCATCATCCACTTCCCAATAGGCAGTGGGGCTAGACCGGTTGCCCAACTCATTTGGCAGCAAGGCTGTGAAGCCAGAGAGGGCAAAGCACTTATTCTAGGTTCTGCAGCCTGAGTTGGATGATGTGTTAAAGAGAGGAGACACTAAGCCAGACATTGCTGTCCCTTCTTTATAAGAATGGATGGTGTGACTCACTTTAATGTGCATGTAGTCACATGCTACAAAAGGAATTTGGTAGCAAAGCCAGGCCTGGGTTCAGGGCTCCTTCACTTCTAGTTAGGCACCCAGGAAGAGGTGCCCTCTTTCTGGCACCATTTTTATGCCTTCTAGGATTGTTTCCTCCAGCAGGGAGCAGGAGAGGGGGGGTAGAAGGGAGCCTCATTTAATAATAAAACCTCTAGGCATTCAGTGTCCCATACCTTTGGAGGAGAGGGAGCTTTCCACTCTCAGGCTGCCCAGCAACAGCCACCCTCACTTCATTTGGCCTTCTCTCCCACTGAACTGGGAATTCAGAATTTAAGCACCCCGTCAAAGGAGTCCTGTTGTTTCTCTGACCGTAAATGAATCCATTCATCATGCTCTGCTCAGCCTTGCTTCCAGTGAGCCCTGTCATATTGTACATGGCAAACTCCTCCCAGGGTAGCTGCTGCTTGCTGTGGGCCATGGGCTCTCCCTTCCCCCTTTCCTGATTCTTTACTGCCTTGAGTATGATCATCTCCCCAAGCTCCTGGAGAAGCTGTGTCTGTGAATTCTGTTGCTCTCAGCAGGACCAGAGTAGGTGGGCTAGGGCACAGTCTTCGTTCTCTCCCCTGTCCCCGAATCCCGAGGTCCCCCTGGGTGAGACCACCCCAAAAGTGCAGGCCATGCTGCTGGCATGCTTGACTCATACGCCAAAAATAACCACATCCTGGCCATCAACGCATTTCCTCTTTGGGACTCCCAAGAGGCTGGATTCTAGGCCCACTTCTTGGTGACCCTGCACAGGTCACTTCATCTCTCTGGGCCTCACTTCCCTTCATTTTAAGCTGAGGAAGTTGGACCCAGTGATCTTGTTGGAGAACTTCTGCATTACTGCGTTCAAATGAACAAAGCACCCATGTAGCTGTTGGGTCCCTTGTAAGTAGAGAAAATGTTTGGAAGATGTTTTCTGGGCTCAGCAGTTAATTCCGGTCCCATGGAGATTGCTGGACAAAGCTCTCAGGTAGAAATGGTCCATCTGCCCTTGGGAGCTCTTTGCTCCCAGCCCTGATTGGTTTCCTCTTTGTCAGCACCAGACCCAGAAACTGTCCCAGTATTCTTTTCACTTGGGTTTCATCCATTTCATTGTCAGCACCTCCTGGATGTCTTCCCTCAGCTGCCCATGCTCCCACCACACTTCCCTCGAAGCCTTTTTTCATGTGCACAGACAGACTCATCACATTAGAAACAGACCTTAATCACAGTGCCCAGGGCTCCGCTCAGCACTGTGCCCTTAGGGGTTGGTGGAGCGCTCAGAATCATACTGTGAGGTACACACTTTTTAATATGATAACATATACAGAAAATTTATCATTTTAATCATTTTAAAGTGTATGGCTCAACAGCGCGAAGTACATTCACAATGCTGTCTAGTTTCAGGGTTTTTTTTCATCACACTGAAAGCAAATCCCATGTGTCTGTTAAGCAGTCACTCCCCATTTCCCCTCCCCTGTAGTCCCGGAAACCACTAATCTGCTTTGGGCCTCTATGCATTTGCCTGTTTCAGGTATTTCGTTTAAATAGGATCATGCAATATGTGGCCTTTTGTATCTGGCTTCTTTCACTTACATTAATGTTTTCGAGGTTCATCCACATTGTAATATACATCAGTGCCTTTTTTTTATTGGGGAGAAATTCACATAACAGGAAATATTTTTAATATGTACAATTTAGTGGCATTTAGTGCATTTACAGCTTTGTGTTACCTCACCTCTATCAAGTTCCACAACCTTTTCATCACCCAGAAGAAAACCCTACACCCATTAAGCAGTCACTTTCTGTTTTCCCCTACGCTAGCCGTGCCAACCACCCAGCTGTTTTCTGTTTCTGTTGATTTTCCTATTCTGGACACCTCATGTAAATGGAATCCTACAACATGTGACCTTTTGTGTCTGGCCTTTCACTTAGCATAATGTTTTCAAGGTTCATACATCTTATAGCAAGTCTCAGAATTTCTGTTATAATATATATGTTTAATATATAAACACATATATATAATATATATTATATAATATATATGTTATTTATTTAATCTATATATTAAATATATATTATACATAAATAATATCCTGTTATAAGGATATTCTACTTTTTTTCTAATCCATTCATTTGTTTATGGACATTACTCTTTCCCCACCACTTGGCTACTGTGAATAGTGCTGCTATGAACATTCTTATAGAAGTTTTTGTTTACACACCTGTTTTCAATTCTTTTGGGTCTATACCTAGGAGTAGAATTCCTGGGTTATATGGCAATTCTGTGTTTAATTTACTGAGGGAACTCCAAAACGTTTTCCACAGTGGCTGCACTATTTTACATTCCCACCCACATGTATGAGGGTTTCAGGTTCTCTACATTCTTGACTACAACTTGATACATTTCAATTTTTAAGTTCCAGCCATTCTAGTGGATGTAAAGTAATATCTCATTGTGGTTTTGAATAGAATGTTTCTTTTCTTTTTTTTTTTTGCACTATTGCTTTTATTTATTTTTCTTTTATAGTTTATTGTCAAGTTGGTTTCCATGTAACAGCCAGTGCTCATCCCAACAAGGGCCCTCCTCCATGCCCATCAGCCCCCTCTCGCTCTCCCCCACCTCCATCAGCCCTTAGTTTGTTCTCAGTATTCAAGAGTCTCTCATGGTTTGCCTCCCTCCTTCTCCCCAACTATTTTTTCCCCTTCCCCTCCCACATGGTCCTCTGTTAAGTTTCTCCTGTTCCACTTATGAGTGAAAACATAGGGTATGTGTCCTTCTCTGCCTGACTTATTTTGCTTAGCATGACACCCTCGAGGTCCATCCACGTTGCTACAAATGGCCAGATTTCATTCTTTCTCATTGCCATGTAGTATTCCATTGTCTATATAAACCACATCTTCTTGATCCATTGAATAGGATGTTTCTAATAACTAACAATTTTTCAAGTATATCCATGTACCTTCTTTGTAGATCTTCTTGTAAAAATATGTATTCAAGTCTTTTGCCCATTTTTTGATTATACTTTACTTGCTGAGTTGTAAGAGTTCTTTATATATTGTAGATACTAGATCGTTATCAAACATATGATTTGCAATTTTTCCCCCTATACTTGGGAAAATTTTTCACTCTCACTCTCTTTGACATATGGAAGTTTTTAATTTTTCTGAAGTCTAGTTTTCCTTTTTTATTGTTTCTTGTTGTTTGGGTTTCATATCTAAGAAATCATTCTCACGCCTTTACTGTCTTCTAAGAGTTTTATAGGTATAGCTCTTACATTTAGGTCTTTGTTCCATTTTGAGTTGATTTTTGCATATGGTGTGAATAAGGCTCCAACTCCATTCTCTCCCATGTGAGAGAGAATGTCCCACCTCTATTTCTTGAGGAGACTATTCTTTCACTGTCGAATGTTCTTGGAACCCTTGTCGAAGATCAGTTAACCATAGATGTATGAGTTTATTTTTAGACTCAATGCTATTCCATTGATTCGTATGTCTCTTATTGTGCTAGTGCCACAGTGTTTTGATTATTGTAGCTTTGTAGTAATGTGTTGAAATCAGAAAGTTTGAGTCCTTCAACTTTGTTCTTTAAAAAAATTTTTTTTGGTTATTTGGGGTCCAGTGCAAGTCCATATGAAGTTTAAAATAAGTTTTCCATTTTTGCAAAAAAGATGGATGAAATTTTGATATGGATTGCATTGAATATGTAGATCACTGTGGGGGCATATTGCCATGAACAGGATTAAGTTTTCCAGTTCATAAATACTAGCCACAAATGATATGCGATGCTGTAATGAACAACTACAACAATAAGAAGGAAATGAACAAAAGGAAATGATGACATTTATAATAGTATCAAAAAGAATATTTTGATAGGGATTATATTGAATGTGTATATTGCTTTGGGTAATATTGACATTTTAGCAATATTTGTTCTTCTAATCCATGAGCATGGAATGTTTTTCCATTTCTTTCTGTTTTCTTTAATTTCTTTCATAAGCTTTCTAGAGTTTTCACCATACAAATCTTTTACCTCTTTGGTTAGGTTTTTTCCTAGGTATCTTGCGCTTTTTGGTGCAATTGCAAATGGGACCGACTCCTTGATTACTCTTTCTGCTACTTCATTATTAGTGTATAGAAATGAACCAATTTCTGTACATTTATTTTATATCCTGCGACTTTGCTGAATTCACATATCAGTTCTAGCAGTTTTTTCGTTGAGTCTTTTGGGTTTTCCATTTAGAGTATCATGTCACTGCAAAGAGTAAAGGTTTGATTTCTTCTTTGCCAATTTGTATGCCTTTTGTTTCTTTTTGTTGTCTAATTGCTGAGGCGAGAAATTGCAGTACCCTGTTGAACAACAGGGATGAGAGTGGACCTCCCTGTTATGTTCTTGACTTTAGGGGGAAAGCTCCCAGTTTTTCCCCATTGAGAATGATATTAGCTGTGGGTCTGTCTTTTATGGCCTTTATGATGTTGAAGTGTGTTCCCCACTTTCTTGAGGGTTTTTATCAAGAAAGGATGCTGTATTTTGTCAAATGCTTTTTCTGCATCTATTGGGAGGATCATGTGGTTCTTATCCTTTTTTTATTACTGTGGTTGTATCACATTGACTGATCTGTGAATATCGAACCATCCCTGCAGCCCGGGACACATCCCACTTGATCATGGTGAATAATTCTTGTAATGTACTGTGAATTCAATTTGCTAGTATCTTACTGAGGATTTTAATATCCAGTTTCATCAAGGATATAGGCCTGTAATTCTCCTTTTTAGTAGGGTCTTTGGTTTTGGAATTAAGGTAATACTGGCTTCAGAAAATGAATCTGGAAGCTTCCTTCCATTTCTATTTTTTTAGAACATTTTTAGGAGAATAGGCATTAATTCTTCTTTAAATGTCTGGTAAAATTCTCTTGGGAAGCTATCTGGCCCAGGACTCTTGTTTGTTGGAAGGTTTTTGATAACTGATTCCATTTCTTTGCTAATCAGCAAAGATTAGCCTGTTCAAATGTTCTTCCTGTTTCTAGGAATTTTTCCATTTCTTCCAAATTGTCCAGTTTTTTGGCATATAATTTTTCATAGCATTCTCTTATAATTGTATTTCTCTGGTGTTGGTTGTGATCTCTCCTCTTTAATTTGTGATTTTATCTATTAGGGTCCTCTCTCTTTTCTTTTTGTTAAGTCTGGCTAGGTTTCCTTCAAAAAACCAGATTTTCATTTCATTGATCTGTTCTACTAGGGTTTTTGGTTCCTAAATCTTATTTCTGCACTAATCTTTTTTGCTTCCTTTCTTCTGTTCACTTTAGACTTTATTTGCTGCTCCTTTTCTAGCTCCTTTAAGCGTAAGGTTAGGATGTGTGTATTTGGGACTTTTCTTCTTGTGATTGGCCTGAATTGCAATGTATTGTCTTTTAAAAAGGACTGCCTTTGCTGCATCCCAAAGGGTTTGGACTGGCGTGTTTTCATTTTCATTTGCTTGCACGTATTTTTAAAAACTTACTCTTTAATATCCTGGTTAACCCTCTCATTCTTTAGTAGGCTGTTCTTTAACCTCCATGTTTGAAGGCTTTCCAAATTTTTTCTTGTGGTTGATTTCAAGTTTCATAGCATTGTGATCTGAAAATATGCATGGTATGATCTTGATCTTTTTTTACCTGTTGAGGGCTGATTTGTCACCCAGTCTGTAATCTATTTCTGGAGAATGTTCCATGTGCAGTGGAGAAGAATGTGTATTCTGCTGCTTTAGGATGAAATGTTCTGAATATATCTTTTAAGTCCATCTGGTCCAGTGTGTCATTCTTAGCCATTGTTTCCCCTGCTGATTTTCTGCTTAAGATGATCTGTCCATTGCTGTAAGTGGGGTATTATGCCTACTATTATGGCATTATTATCAATGAGTTGAGTTTATGTTTGTGATTAATTGACTTATATACTTGGGTGTCACAAGTTGGGGGCATAAATATTTACAATTGTTTTATTTTCTTGATGGATAGACCCCTTAATTATGATATAATGCCCTTCTTCATCTCTTGTTATAGTCTTTGTTTTAAAATCTAGTTTGTTGAAGTATGACTACTCCAGGTTTCTTTTGATGTCCGTTAGCATGATAGATGGTTCTCCATCCCTTTACCTTCAATCTGCAGGTGTCCTTAGATCTAAAATGAGTCTCTTGCAGGGAGCATATAGATGGATCTTGTTTTTTATCCATTTTGATGCCCAATGTCATTTTATTGGAGCATTTAGTCTGTTTACATTCAGAATAATTATTGAAAGATATGACTATAGTGCCATCGTGTTACCTGTAGAGTTGGTGTTTCTGGTGATGTTCTCTGGCCCTTGGTAGTCTTTGTTGCTTTGACCTTTTTTCTTACACTCAGAGAGTTCCCCCCTTAAACTTTCTTGCAGGAGTGGTTTAGTGGTCACAAACTCCTTTAGTTTTTGTTTGGGAAACTCTTAAGCCAGCATTATTCACAGAGCTAGAATAAAAAATTCTAAAATTTGTATGGAACCAGAAAAGACTCCAAAGAGCCAAAGTATTGTTGAAAAAGAAAGCCAAAGCTGGAGGCATACAATTCCAGATTTCAAGCTATATTACAATGCTATAGTCATCAAGACAATATGGTACTGGCACAAAAACAGACACAGAGATCAATGGAATAGAATAGAGAACCCAGAAATGGGCCTACAAATATATGGCCAACTAATCTTTAACAAAGCAGGAAAGAATATCCAGTGGAAAAAAGACCGTCTCTTGAGTAAATGGTGCTGGAAAAACTGGATAGGGACATGGAGAATGAAACTGGACCACTTTCTTATACCATACACAAAAATAAATTCAAAATGTATCAGAGACCTAAATGTGAGACAGGAAACCATCAAAATCCTAGAGGAGAAAACAGGCAGCAACCTCTTTGAGCTTGGCCATAGCAACTTTTTACTAGACATATTTCCAGAGGCCAGGGAAATAAAAGCAAAAATGAACTATTGGGACCTCTTCAGGATACAAAACTTCTGCACAGCAAAGGAAACAGTCAACAAAACTAAAAGGCAATGGACAGAATGGGAGAAGATATTTCCAAATGACATATCAGAAAAAGGACTAGTATCCAAAACCTATAAACAGCTTATCAAGCTAAACACCCCCCCAAAAAATAATCCAGTGACCAAATGGGAAGAAGTCATGAATAGACCCTTTTCCAAAGAAGACTTCCAGATGGCTAACAGACCCATGAAAAGATATTCCATGTCACTCATCATCAGGAAAATACAAATCAAACCACAATGAGATACCACCTCACATCTGTCAGAATGGCTAAAATTAACAACTCAGGCAACAAGAGATGTTGGCAAAGATGAGAGAAAAAGGAATCTTTATGCACTGCTGGTGGGAATGCAAACTGGCGCAGCCACCCTGGATAATAGTATGGAGGTTCCTCAAAAAATTAAAAATAGAACTACCCTATGACCCAGCAATTGAACTACTAGGAATTTGTCCAAAGGATGAAAAAATTCTGATTTGAAGGGGCACATGCACCCCAATGTTTATAGCACTATCAACAATAGCCAAATTACAAAAGAGCCCAAGTGTCCATTGACTGATGAATGGATAAGGAAATTATATATACATACATACACACACAATGGATTATTACTCAGTGATCAAAAAGAATGAAATTTTGCCATTTGCAACAACATGGATGGAACTAGAGTGTATTATGCTAAGCGAAATAAGTCAGAGACAAATATCATTTCACTCATGTGGAGTTTAAGAAACAAAACAGATGAAAACAGGGAAGGGAAGGAAAAAAGATAAAAACAGAGGAAGGCAAATAATAAGAGACTTTAAATACAGAGAACAAACTGAGGGCTCCTGGAGGGAATGTAGGTAGGGGGATGAGCTAAATGGGTAATGGGCATTAAGGAGGGCATTTTTTTGGGATGAGCACTGGGTGTTATATGTAAGTGATGAATCATTGGGTTCTACTCCTGAAACCAGTACTACACTGTATATTAACAACTTTATATTAAAGAAGAGTAAGATATTTTGGAATTTCTTTAACCAAAGAGGTGTCAGACTTGTACACTAAAAACTACAAAATACTGTTGAGATAAATTAAAGAAGACTGAGATAAATGGAAAGACATCCCATGTTCATGAGGGGCAACTGATTTCTGGGTGTTGATCTTTCATCCTGAAATTTCCCTTTGCATGTTTCTAGGAATTTTTTTTTCAACTAGGCTATCTAACTTGTAGATGTAAAATGGTTCATATACTTCTCTTATATTTTTTAAACTTTTTGTAAAGTCAGTAGTAATGTCTCCACTTTCATTTCTGATTTTAGGAATTTGAGGGATTTTTTTAAGGAATTTTTTTGAGGCAGTCTAGTTAAAATCTTCTCAATTTTGTTGATCTTTTCAAAGAACCAACTTTTGATTTTCTTGGTTCTTTATCTTGTTTTTTTGTTCTCTATTTTATTTCTGTCTCTTCTAATCTTTATTCTTTCCTCTCTTCTGCTAGCTTCAACTTTAGTTTAGTCTTCTATTTCTAGTACCTAAAATGGAAATTATGGTTACTGATTTGAGATATTTCTTTTTTTTAAATGCATATTTATTTATTTTGAGAGCTAGAGAGGGAGCAGGGGAGGGGCAAAGAGAGAGGCAGAGAGTGAGAATCCCAAGCAGGCTTCACACTGTCAGGACAGAGCCTGATGTGGGGCTTGAACTCATGAACCATGAGATCATGACCTGAGCCAAAATCAGGAGTGGATGCTTAACCAACTGAGCCACTCAGGTTCTAACCAACATCAGCCAGTTTTTAACCAACATTACTCCTATTCTATATGCAAGGAAGAATGTCTTGTTTTGGAGCAAAGAATCAGAGACTTCATAACTCCAGCATTACTGTGGTGGCACATCTGGCAGAAAACCTGCTGGGTCACCTTGAATGTAGGTGTAGGCATCTAGTTGGGGGTCATTCCCTGTGAGGTGCATGTTGGATGAGGACAGGGAGCACCAGGCTTGGCTGAGTCCCCAGGGCTCCTCACTGATCTGGGCCAGATGTTGGCAGCTCTCCTGGCCTCTGTGCCATTCCCATGGACTCTGCCCTCCCTCATTCCTGTGTCTTGTCCTGTAAGTTTTGATATGTTGTATTTTTGTTTTCACACATCTTTCTAATTTTCCTTGTGATTTCTTCTCTATCCATTGGTTGTTTAAAGGTGTATTGTTTGCACCTGAGCAATTTCCAAATATCCTTCTGCCATTGATTTCTAGTTTCATTCTTTTGTTAGAGAAGATGATTTCTAAGGTCCCAGTCTTTTAAAATGTATTGACATTTGTTTTGTGTCCTAACATATTGTCTCTACCAGAGAATGGTCCTGTACACTTGAGAAGAATGTATATTCTGCTGTTGTTGGGTGGAGTGTTCTCTTAGGTCTAGGTGGTTACAGTGTTGTTCAAATTCTCTATTTTTTTTTAAATTGATCTTCAGTGTAGTCATTCTATCCATGATTAAAAGTAAGGTAGTAAAGTCTCCAGCTTTTATTGTAGAACTTTTTCTATTTTTAATCCTATAAATTTTTACTTTATATATTTTGGGGCTCTTTTGTTAGATGTATATATGTCTGTAATTGTTGTATTTTCTCTAGGTAATGACCCTTTTCTCAATACATAATATCCTTCTTTGTCTCTTGTAGAAATTTTTAAAGTCTATTTTGTCTGATATCAGTATAGCCTCCTCTTCTCTATTTTGGTTACTATTTGCATGGAATATCTTTTTTTCCATCATTTGACTTTCAACCTAGTTGTATCTTTGGATCTCAAGTAAGCCTCTTGTAGACAGCATATAGTTGTATCTTTTTTTTTAATTCATTCTGATAATCTCTGCTCTTTGGTTGGAGAATTTAATCCATTTGTATTTAATGTAATTGCTATATGGAAGGATTTAATTCTACCATTTTACTATATGTTTTCTATATGTCAGTTTTTTGCTCCTCAGTTCCTCTATTATTACCTTCTTTTGTGTCTAACTGATTTTTTTTTGTAGCATGCCATTTTTATTCTCTTCTCATTTTCTTTACCCCATATTTTTTAGTTATTTTTTTAAGTGGTCATTCTGGTATAATGGGATGAATAGTATCTCCTAAAAATTTATATTCACCTAGAACCTCAGAATGTGATCATATATGGAAAATAGGGTCTTTGAAGATAAATTAAGATGAAGTCATATTGGCTTAGGGTGGACCCCAAACCAATGACTGGTACCCTGAAGAAGAGAAAATAGAGACCACTAAGAGGGAAGAAGGCCATGTGATGACTGAGGCAGAGATTAGAATTATGCATCTATTAACCAAGGAATGCTGAAGATTCTTGGCAACCACCAGAAACTATGGAGAGGCAAGGAAGTATTCTTCTCCAGAGCCCCCAAGGAGGTCATGGTCCTGTCAACACCTTGATTTCAGACTTCTAATCTTCAGAACTGTGAGAGAATAAATTTCTGTTTCTCAGGTTATCAAGTTTGTGGCCTGGGTGTTATAGCAGCCCCAAGAAACTAAAACACTTGAGTATTACAATTGATAACAAACTAGTTTGAATTAATGCCAACTTAGGTTTAATAGTATACAAAACTCTGCTCCTATACAGCTCATCCTTCCTCCTTTATGTTGTTGTTATCCGAAATTGCATCTTTATATGTGCCTTGAGTGCCATTAACATAGATGTCCAATTACTGTTTTGTGCATTTGTCTTTCAACTTATACAGGAAAAAAGAGGAATTATAAACCAAAAATATAATAATACTGGTTTTATATTTACTTATATAGTTACCTTTACTGGTGTTCTTTTTTTCTTTGTATGGCTTTAAGTTGCTCTCTAGTATCCTTTCACTTCAGCCTGAAGAACTAGCATTTCTTGTAGGGTGTATCTACTAGTGGTGAACTCCCTCAGCTTTTGTTTATCTGGAAAGTCTTAATTTATTCTTAATATTTGAAGGATAGTTTTTTTCAATATAGAATTATTGGTTGGCAGTTTTTCTTTCAGTTCTTTAAATATTCTATCCCAGTGCCTCCTGGCCTCCATGGTTTCTGATAAGAAATTGTCCTTAACCTTATTACAGATCCCATGTATATGATGAGTCTCTTTTCTGTTGCTGATTTCAAGATTCTCTCTTTGTCTTTGTCTTTTGGCAGCTTGATAAAAATGTGTCTCAGTGTGACACTCTTTGCATTTATTCTCCTTGGAAGTAGAGCTTCTTGATTGTGTAGATTCATGTCTTTCATCAAATTTGTGGAGCTTTCAGTCATTATTTATTCCAAAAGTCTTTCTTCTCTTCTCTCTCCTGTCCTTCTGGGACTCCTGTTATGGATATGTTGATATGCTTGATGGTCTGCCATAGGTCTCTTAGGCTCTGTTAAGTTTTCTTCATTCTTTTTAATTTGTGCTTCTCACACTGGATAAACCCAATTGATCTATCTTCAAGTTCACTGATTCTTCTGCTTCAGTCTGCTGCTAAACCCATCTAGTGATTTTTCATTCCAGTTATTGTACTATTTAGCTCCAGAATTTCTATTTGGTTACTATTTATGATTTCTATCTGTTTATCTCTCTTCTATTCATTAATGGGAAAGCGGTAAGAGGTTGAACCCCAGTGCCAACCACTGAAAGTATTCTGTCTGGGCACTACTGAAATTCCTACAGTAGCTGCCCACACCATGTTCCTTTTTAGTTGGGACCAGTACTTCTTGGAGTCACCTTAGTAGGAAATGAGCGGGGAAACATTGCCTGCTCTTCTAAACTGATCATAAGGGGACGCAGCCTGACAGCATTAGAAATATCACTGGCTTCAGAATTCAAGTCCTGGTTCTGCCATTTCCTTGTGGTGTCATGTGAGGAAGATCATTTCTCTGCACCTTCAATTCCTCATCTGTAGGGTGGCCAACTTGTCCTGGTTTTCCTGGGACTTCCCTGGTTTTAGCACTTAAAGTCCCACATCCCAGGAACCACCCCCCTCCCTCCAGACACAGGAAGACCCTACTTATCTATGAGGTGGAGATAATACTACCTACCACAGGGTGGTTGTGAGGAATAGAAAGAAGATACAAGAAGGCACCTGTGGCATGGTTGGGTTCCCTAGTCATTTAGTTGTTACTTATGCAAAGTATAGGGAGAGTCTTTGAAGACTGGGAATGATGCAGCAAATAGCTATCATTTTCACATGTAGACTTACTTTCTATCGAGCACCTGAAAGCAAACTTGGAGAATTTTCTGCTAGTTCTCCTTGACCATTTCTGCCAGCTATCCCTCTGGAAATATCGCCATCTGTCAGATCCCCACGTGCTGCAGAGGGAGAACCATCACCTGCCTCTTTAATGACACACCCAGCTTCTCCTTTCTGGCTCTGTTCAATGCTGAAGGCCAGGGCTGTGTTCACTACGACCTGAAGGCCCGGTGAGTGGGTTGGGGGAATCCTGGCTCCATGGAAGTATCTCTGATGGTGACAAAGGGAACCATGGGAATAGGAGGGACCATCAATGTACAGAGGACTAGGAAGCCAGGGAGACAAGGCTAAAGTGGGGCCTCAAGGGATGTAGGTATTTTGATGCCTGACCTTTGCTTGCTGCATCCATGTCATAGCAAAAGAGAGGGGCAACTCCCCAAGTCCTGCTCCACTTATACCCCCAGGGCACTAAGATCTTGGTTGTTGACTTGGATGGAATTCATAGAAGAATTACTTAGTGGAGAAAAATGTTTTATACCAGAGGTAAGTGAAGGAGAGGCCATGGGTACCACTTCTATGGGGTCTTTTAAGAGGCACATATTCTTGTCAGCCAAAAGTTAATTTTATTTTGGCCTTTCATGAGGAATTGTTCTCAGAAGGAATGACTCTTGTGTTATAGATGTTCCAGTTCCCATTTTGGCACCTGTATGTTCAGGCTTTTGGGCAACAGGACACACATTCCATTTCTTCCCCTGTTGGGTTTGGCCTGAACCTCCATCATCTCTCAGACCTGCCTCCGACAGACATTCCAGTAGCATCAACAGGTGAAAGGGCCTAAGACCATATTAAGCAGAGGAAGTGAGGCTGCCTGCTGGACTTCATGGTTCCTCCAGGCTAAGACAGAGTTTCAGGAGCCTGGCATTAGCTTCTCACCTCTGCATTTCTCCTAGTTGCCCATATGTCTTGATCTTGGATGAGGAAGGTGGGACCACCAATGACTACAAGGGCTACGTAGTCCACAAGTGGAGCTGGACTTCCAAGACAGAGACTTTGCTCTCCCTGGAATATAAGGTGGGCATGGGTAGCACAGGTGGGCTGGCTTTGGTGACCTTCCTCTGACTGCCTAGCATTAGGAGTCAGAGCACTACCTGTAAGACAGGTGCTTTGCCCTCAGGGAGCCTATGGTCTCATTCAGGGTTTCCCCACTTGGTAAGCGGTGGTTGGGAGCTGGCTGAGGTAAACTTTCCTCCAGTCTACAGTAACTGGTGGCTGCTGTACTGACTTTTCTTAGTAATATCCACCTTGTTTTATTTTTATTTTTAATATTACTACATTTTGATGGTTAAAATGCCCTTCACTTTATGAAGTAACTGTTATAGTAGTTGATATCTTTATTTTTGAAGCGTATACATGGCAGTAAGAAAAGTTAGCAATTCTATGTTGGTCTTCTCAGTTTCTGTTTTAATAACATTACTATGTCATGAAATAAAAAACTTGCAAGTCAAAGCTGGCTGACAGACACAGGCCCTTCTTTATTATTTATTTGATTGTTTGGACAGCCACTCATCAAAGATTCATTAAA
>CM053574.1:51311636-51691412 GCA_028646485.1 Cryptoprocta ferox
TACTACCCCCCCCACCCCCCCCCCCCGCAAACTGTGACAACCAAAAATATCTCCACACATTGCCACATGTCCCCTGGAGGAGAAAGTTGCAGTTGATTGGGAATCACTGAGCTAGGGGGTAGAAAGATAAGCAAAGCTCCCCAACGAATCCCAAAGTCCAGGAGAGTAATAGGAACACAGGATAGAGAAGAATAAGGGCTGTGACAGAGAAACAAGCTCATAGGGTTGGGATTCAGAGAAAGATCACAGAACATAGAATACACTCAAGGTGACCGATATTAAGAGCCCCAAGGTAAGGGTTATGGACAGAAGCATTCTTGGAGTATGTGGTGGGGCTCAGACACCCTACCCCTAATCATCTGTCTCATGCTCTTCCTGTTCATTCTCTATATTGGCCACTAGATTCTCATCCTTATATTCTAATTTCCATAGATCACACCTCTGCTCAGAAACATTCAATCTCTTAAATATATCTCATCCTTCCTATTCCCTTGGGCTGAAGTGTTCTCCCTCCTCTCTCTGCCAATCCAAATTTCCCCTCCTTCACAGCACTGCTCATACTTCCCTCCATCATGGCACTGCAGCTCACATCCATTTCTCTCTTCTCACAGTACCCACAGTATGGGTTAGTTATTTGATAATTAGTCATGCAGCAAAGAGATTCTCAGCTCTGGTTGCTTATCAAAATCACCTATGGGACTTTTTAAAAAATGCAGATCCCCAGGCACAGCCTCAGAGAGATTCTGTTTCAGATGGTCTGTTATAAGTGCTAGGTTTCTGTATTTTTCACAGGTACTTCTGATGCTTGGCCAGGTCTGAGATTGTCAATCTAGGGGTATATTGAGTTGTTGTCTTAATATTAAAATTCTTACAGCTTGTATGAAAAGTTTATAATCCATGAAGATTATAAATTGGTTGCAGGTAGGCACCGTGTTTTATGTATCAGTGTGACCAAGTGGACAGAGAACTGGAATGAGAGTCTGAGAAGCCATGTATAGTGCCAGCTTTGCCAGACTCTGGCCGTGAGGCTTTGTGAAAATCACTCAGCTCCTCTGAGTCTTGATTGCCTCACCAATACAAAGTGCTTTTGTGGGAACTAAATAAAATAATGGTGGGGAAATTGCTTTGACATCACTAAAGTGTTTTGGCAGTGTAGTTCAGTCATTATTCTGTCCCCTGGAGCTGCATCCACAAATGCACAACAAGGGCTAGTGTAGTCGGGAGTGGCCTAAAAGATGAGGTGTTCCTTGAATCATATGCACATGATTTGTGTAGGTAGTAGAAGGAAGGGAGAGCATTCCAGGTAGAAGGAATAGCATCTGTAAAGGCTTGGAGTTGGGACTCTGTGTGGCATCTTTAAAATTCACAAGTGCTTTTGTAAAAGAAAGGGGGAGCAGGAGGTGTATATTCTGTGGGGTGGAGGTAAGAGGTGTTAGATGTCAGGTGGAGGAATTTGCTTATTGTCTTGAAGACTGCATTGGACAGTTTGTTTTCACCTAGATATTTACCATTTCCAGTGTTTTTCATTCCTCAGAAAATCCAAGTTTCCCTAGAGTATCACTTCTCTTCAGCATGAATAAGTTCCTTTAGTATTTCTTGACGTGCTTATCTGCTGGCAACAAATTCTGTTTGCTTTAGTGTGGGAAAAAATGTCTTTATGAAAGGCTATCTTTGCTGGGTATGGAATTCTGGGTTAATAGAATATTTTTTTCCTTCCAGCATTTTAAAGATGCTGTTCCACTGTGTATATCCTCCAAAGTTTATGATGAGAAGTCTATAATTATTCAAATCATTGTTCATTTTCTCTAGCTGTTTTCAAGATTTCTTCTTTAATTTGATTTTCTAAGTTTGCTATGATGTGTCTGGGTGTGGTTGTTTTTGTTATGTCAGAGGTTTGTTGAGCTTCTTAAATTTGTAAATTCATGTCTTTCACCCAATTTGGGAAGTCTTCTGTCATTATTTTAGGGGAAAATGTGCTCAGTCTCTCTCCTTTTCCCCCAGACTGTAATTACATTTATTTTAGAGTTTTTAATATTGTCTCAAATGTCTCTGAGACTCTCTTCTTTCTTCTTTTCCAATTTTCTTCTCTTCTCAGATTGGATAATTTCTATGGATCTATCTCCCAAGGTCATTGATTTTATTCTGACATCTTCATTCTGCTCTTATGCTAATCCTGTGAATTTTTTTATTTCAAATATATATTTTCAAGTCTAGAATTTTCATTGAGTTCTTTTCTTATATTTTCTATTTCTGTGCTGAGATTTTCTATTTTTTCAGTTACTACAAATATAACTTCCTTGGCTTCATTGAGTACAGTTAAATTAGGTGCCTTAAAGTTCTTCTCTGATAATTTCAACATCTGGGACATAACAGACAGGATTGCTTATCTGTTATTTTGAGAATAGCTCACACTTCACCAGTTCTCTACATGTTGAGTAATTTTGGATCACTGACATTGTGTATGTTATCTGAGGATCTATGGATTGTGGAGTCTGCAGAGTGTTAACAGTTTTGTTTTAGCAGGCAGTGAACTTAGTTAGACTCAAAACTTTGTCTTAAACAGTGAGCAGAGCTCACATCTCAGTTCAGCTTTTCTGTTTTCCTAGCAGTTAGCTCTCTTGAGTCTTCACTGCTCATGCGTGGTTCAGCAATTAGTCGGGGATATGGATGGTTTATTCATAATATTTGGGCCTCTATTTCTTTGGCACTGTCCCTTCTGGAATTTTCTCCTTACTTTTTTGTGATTATAATTTCCACAGGTTCAGTCCTTTGGTTCTCTGGGCCAGGAAGATGGTAGTGTTTGGGCCCTGACTACAGTTTGCCTTCAGGCTAAAACTGTAGAGTGGAAATTCATCCCATGCCTGCCCTTTCTTTTAAGTTTTGATTCTTCAAAATTTGCCTGCTTTTGTTTATTCTTCAGAGCCTTTGGGTCATTGTTTTGTGTGTGTGTTTTTTTTTAATTCTGTGGGAGGGTCAGCCTGTTAGGAGCTGACTCAGCTATACTAGAAGTAGTGTATAACCAGCAGGTTAGTTTCTGAGTTGAGGGCTGGCATGCTCTGTCCAGCATTTGTGTGGAAAGCTGTCTAGAAAGAGAAAGATCAGTGGATGGGATAGTACAAAAACTGGTTAAGGAGTTACTAGCCAGATCTGACATGATGAAGGGTAGCAGCAATATATTTTAAAGGAGCCATTTCAATAGAAGGATTCAGTGACATTCAAGCATCGGCTATAGGGATAAATGAGAGGAGAGAGAAGTATAGATGACTCCACAGCAGAGTACATGCCTGGGTGGAAACAGAAATTTCTGAAGGATCAGACATCAATATAGTTTTAGATGTGCTGATTTGGCTCAGTGGCTTTTGTGACCTAATCCTTGCTAAGGATGAGAGATTAGAGATGACAGAAATATGTGATAGGCTGGCTCATGAACTCCCAAGGAGATGAGCAGTCAATGAGCTTGTAGAGAAATCACCCAGGAAGCAGGGATAATACATAACAGTTGTACTGTGCTAAGACCTGTGCATGTTTTGCCCTATGAAATCTGCTCAGTCCCCTAGGAAAAAGCTTCTATTACTGTCCTCAGGCTCAGAGAAGCCAACCAGTTTGCCTAAAATTGCTCCACTGGTAAGTAGCTACACTGGGATTTGAACCCTGTCCAGCTGTAGCTCTTAAGGTCTCAACCACAGCTTTCTACTACAGTCCCTAGAAAGAGAATGTAGAGGTAGGGTTTTTTCTTAAGCGGAAATGATCAACAAATTTGAAGTGTCAAAAGGCTTGGCAAGAAGACAGCCATGGATCAAATATTTTCGAGGTGCTGGAAAGTACTAGCATCCAGACTGCAGAGTATAAGGAAGGGACTCAGTGGTGAGGACATTGAATGTAGACCATGGGGCCAACAAGCAGAACAGTAGAAGGAAATGGAAGAAGTGAAATGAAGAGTATTTCCTTAATTCAAAGGAGTCCTGGGGTTCATGTAAGTCAGGGACATTGAAGATGGAAGAACACGTCACCACACAGGCACCTCCATAGGTAGGGCCATTGTGTATACATAAGTCTCTGTACACATGAGCCATCCAGAGACCTCACACAGGAGTGTGCTGACACATCCTGACAGTATCTGCTCTTGTGTGTTATGGGCCATTGTCACTTCCATAATCTTTATCTCATTTGAACCTAATATTAGCCTTTCAACTATTTCCTCTTAGGAATTTGAGCTTCAGAGAAGCTCGGTAGTTTGCTAACAGAGACAGAACTCAGACTTACTTCTAGAACACAAAATCCTCAGTAAGGAGTGCGTTGCTAGAAAGGCAGCCTATCCTCTCCCTGTTCCTATCTGGGATTGCCACATAGGAAATCCCACCCTTTTGGAAGTGATTAAAAAGGGGGGGGGGTAGCTCCTTTGGCTCCTCCTCAGGGGAAGAGTAGTGACATCTTTGGTGATTGAGGGGAGAGGACTGAGCAAGTGTGGCTCAGCACCTGCTGGGTTTCCCACCTGTGGAGGGTGCATTCTGATGCCTCCTGCCATGTTGTCAGCTTCCCAAGGCAGCTCTGCATACACTCTAGAGCAAGGTTCGTAGTCAGACCTGGTGCCTGGGTGGACAAGCTGTCTGATTGAGAGATGGTATGTAGGCTTATGACCCAAGCTGCATCTCCACGAAACTCTACTAGAACCGAAGCCGATCTGCCTCTAGACTCCTATGTCTCTTTCACACTTGGTTCCAAGCTTGGGTTGAAAAGCGAAGGGGCAGGGGTAGGAAGGCATCAGTTACTTTGGGGTTACTAACCCCAAGCCAGGAGGGGTTTTATGCTTTGTGGTGAGTGAGGAGTGGGGTGTGGGTGATAGAAGCAGAGATCCACTAAGTTTCTTCATCTGCAGGTGAATGAACAAATCAAGCTGACGGTTCTGGGCCAGGACTCCATCACAGCCACCTTCACCTCCCTAAATGAGACAGTAACACTCTCTGTGTCAGCCAACAACTGTCCACATGGGGTAGCTCATGAAAAACGGGTAAGCCAAAGCAGACCAGGTCCCCAGACCTGACCCCAGGGGATCTCAGTGTGATTCGCTACTCTGTATTTCAATGCCTGTGTTCCTCCTCCTTCTCCACCCCCGCCCAAGCAAGGCCCTACCTCTTCTTCTGACTAATGGACTCCTAGTCCTCATCATTCACTACCTGACGTTAGTGCCAACTTCTCCGTGAAACTACTACCCTTAGGAGTCTTTCAATTTTGATTGTATCCAATGCAGATTAGCTTAAACATGAAGAGAGACTGTATTGACTCAGTAAACTGAGAAGTCTATCAGTAGGCAGCTTTAGGCATGGCTGGATCCAGGATCTCAAATGATTCCTTCAGATCTTCCCATCTCTTGGCTCTGCGTTCCTCTCTGTTGGCTTCATTCTCAGAGAGTTTCTCTCCTTATGGTGACAAGATGGTCATGAGCATCTCTGGGCTCATTTTTCTCTGAGCTTTGTTCTTCCTCAGAGAAAGAGGGCTTCTCTTTCTAAGTGCTCAGTAAAAGTGCCAACACCAACACTGCTGCCTCTGCTTAAAATGGCCCCCGTGGCCAGGAGCACATGTGGCTCTCATAGACCAGGTTCAATGTCACGTCCATCCTGAGAGCCAGGGCATGATCAGCCCCCAGGTATACCACCTGGGTGAAGGATGAGGCAGGAACATCATGGGGAGAGAGAGAAGCTCGCTTCTTCTATTTGCTGGGTCTTCATGGATCCTTATGTGTGCCCAGTCCCTAGTCAACATTGTGGAGGGAGATTGGAGGGGATGGAGGGGACACAGTCCCTGATCCCTGAGGGGTATACAGTCTGGTAGAGAACAGTTGACATATACCACGAGACTGGGGTAACCAAGGGCTCATTCATGGAGCAGGCCACTCGCATTGCACACAGAGCACTTTGCTGGGATTCCAGTGGGAAAGCCTCCTTGGAACAGTAGCAGGAGGACCACACCTCCCAGCTTCCCCAGGGCCAGTCCCGGTTTATACCTGCCAGCCCGGAGGAATTATTAATAGCATCCCCTTTCACTCTCAAAAGTGTCCAGGTCTGCATGATCAATTATATGATCATCCAGAGGGCAATTCACCCTCCCCGCATTCGTCTCTGGAGCTGAGCAAGGCTCTTGTGTTGCAGGAACATTTGCCACCAAGATGCCACAGGCTCATAGACTCACAAAGCTGACAGAGCCCCTAAGGAGAAGCCAGCCCAACGTTCTGACTTTACCTGGGGACATGGAGGCAGGCATCTGTTGGGGGCCCCTGCTATCTGAATCAGACACATAAGGCCTGTGTTTCTCTTGGAGGAGAGCACTGCACCTGTTTTTCCACTGCCTTTTCATTTCAGCAGGATTTCAACTTCATTAATTCATTAAGTAATTCAGTAAACATTTATTAGCCCTTGCAGGGTGCCAGGCTGGCTGCAGGGGATATAGAAATGGAAGAAATCTCACTCCCTCTAGTCTCTACGGTACCTTTGGTATGCTGGAAGGGGGCAAAAGCATTGACACCAACTGTAATCCAGCTGGATTGGTGCAGTGTGCCAGGGAGAGGAGCTCTGTGGGAGCCCCTGGGGTACCAGCAGCGAATGGGTCAGTTAAAGGGGGCTCCTAGGAGCGCCCAGGAAACTCAGGTGCCTGTGACTTCAGGCTGCACTCGTTACTTCAAGGAGCAAAAGAACCTCGGGGCATTGACTCCTTCTAGTTAAGGTGTGATCATGCTTATTGGTGAGTCCACCCTCCCTGTTTGGTTCCATGATATTACTCTAAAAGTCGTTGTTATGTGATTGAGTGCACACGACGTATGAGGTCATATGTCTACATTTCTTAAAAAGCTTTTTCAGCTGTCTAAAAAAAAAGTGAGCTTAGTTGTCTTACCAAAGGCAACAGATACTAGAGAATTATTTTTTCCCATGAAATGGCAGTAATGCTTCATTTTCCTGGCAACCTCTCATCTGGTCATCGCTACAGCCTGGATCATAGCTGAGAACCAGGATGTAAGCAATTAAAGATCCCCACAAACAGCCAAGAGAGGTCACTCTATGTCCAAATACCAAACATGCCCTCTGGGACTGGGAAAGCCCCTTAGTAATCCAAGTCTTATTTTGTCTTGCCCAAATGCACTCTTAGAAGCTAGATCTAGAAGTCCAGACAGAAGGACAATACAGTCCTGTCTGACATGGTAGCCACAAGTCAGAGATGGCTACTGAGCCCTCGCAGTGTGACAAGCCCAGATGGAGATGGGCCGTAGGTGAAAATGCATGCTGCATTTCAGAGACTCGGCATGGAAATAAAATGTAAATATTTCTCATGAATACTCTGATTCTGTGTTGAAACCATCATTTTTTTTGATATATTGGGCTAGGTAAATATGTTATTAGGATCACTTTCACCTTTAAGAGCTTTTTTATGTGGCAACAGGAACGTTTACAACCAAACGTGTAGCTTGTGTTTTATTTCTGCTGGACTGTGTGGGTCTAGAAGGTGGCATCTTCATAAGGGAAACCCACAGAGGCAGTCTGCCAGTGTGGTAGACACCTGGAAGGCTCTTTAAAAGGACAACATAACTCAAAAAGCACAACTGTCTTGGGGACATTTAGCATAGGGGTAAGCAAACCAATACATTAAAACAGCTTCTGTAAACAGTGCTGTGCTGTAGTCTGTAGTCGTTGATAATGACCCAGAAGACTGACTTGCCACATAAGTAACAAGGTCATAATCCCTTCTGTTTGAGAACACAGACTAGACAAACACCAATAAATGAGAAAACATCAGCTTTATTGTAGGTAACACAATTCTCAAACATTGACTTTAGCTGCCAAGTTAAGCAGCTTGGAATATTTTTGCATGAAATCCCAAGGTCCAGAAAATTGGTTCATTGCAGATTGTTGGACTGTCAGAGCTGCAAGGGGCCCCTGAGAACATTTGCTGATTGTGTGGGCTGGCGTAGGCTAGGAAGAGGCCATAAAGCCTTGGTCTAGTCCTTTCCCTTTCTGGGCCTCAATGTCCCCATCTTTAGAGTAACATGTAAGGGCCTGCCCGCCTTTCACACACTCCCATCCTGGGACTTTTATAATCCATTCAGCTTCCTCTAGGTCTGTGTGTTGGGGCTAGTTATGACTCATCAGCAAAATCAATGACAGTCTAGAAAAGCTGAAGGTGGGGATTAGGGTGGCCTCCTCCCACAAAGTTCCTGTCACTGAGAAGCTTGTTAAATGGCTTCCCCAGACACCCATCACCTTGGAAGGAGCCACCTATCAGAGTGACAGGCGGAATGGCAGTCCCAGCTTTTACAGCCCTGCAGCTAGGCTCCTCACTAAATATTTCTATCAAGGCAGCACTTTGGAAGTGAGGCAACACCTCAATTTAAATGCTTTATTAGCCCAGAGCGTCACCTCAAATCCTTATTGGAAACAGGCTGAGTGTAAATTACAAATAAATAAATAAAATTAGCCCAGAAGCGGCAGCTGGGGCCAACAACCAGAAGGATGGTTGAAGCTTTGCTATTAATTGGGGGCATCCTTTACAGAAGCCCTGCCTGCAGGGCAAAAGAAGGACCCATAGACTGACTTCATCACACTTCAGAAAATCTGTCCCCTGTCCATCCTATTCTCTCTACTCGAGGCTTCAATTCCACAGAAGAAAAATTTTTCTGCAACTGCTCTGTTAAGCAGGAGATGTAGAAAGCAAAGATCCTGCCTTCGAGAGGCCAGCCAAGTTGAGGGATAAAGAAAGTACAAAATGGCGGGGCCCAGGTTGGAAAGGACAGGTATGCGCCCTTATGCAGGTTTATCATGGAGAGCACTGCCCCTGGCTGAGGTAATCAGCAAAGGCTTCCTGGAGAAAAGGTCAGACCCGGACTGTCACGAACTCTGAGATCTGAGCCTCATTCCACGTGCCTCTGAAATGCTCCAGCAGAGGGAGAGGTTGAATGGCCAGGCAGCCCCAGCAAAGGCCTCGCCGTCCTGCAGGGGGCCTCAGAGCCAGAATGGCCTCTCAGGATAGTCCCAAACTGAGGCAGGAGGCCTGGGCCTCTGTGCCCTATAGGAGCTGATCTATGTAACCTTGATTGCAGACAGTTTCTCATCTGGATGTTCTGGCCACTGTGGGGGACAAAGGGACTCTGGGGAATGCATCTAGAGGGGGACTGGCAGCAAGGACTCCAAAGAGGCCCTCGTCTGTCTAGTTATTCATAACAGAACAAGCATTAATTGAGCACCTTCTGCATGACAGGCACTCAGACACCAAAGAGACCAAGATTTGGTCCCTGCCCTTGAAGAGCTTACCACCCAGTGGGGGAGACAGCCTCCCATGCATCCGGCTACTTCATAATGGGCTAACTTTTGACCTCAGGCTACATGGAGAGCAAGGAACAATTTTGCCCACTAGAATCCGGGAAGCCCTCCAATGAGGGGACATTTGAGTCAGTTTGGGATGATGTGCAGGAATTCACCAAGCGGAGGGGGAGCGGGATGTGTCCCAGGCAGAGGGGACAGCACATCCCGCAAGCCGGAGCAAGGCCTATTTGTTGAGGGGCTGGGCCAGCGGCTCCTGGGCTCCTGGCAGGGAGACAACAATGCTCTCCCCCTTGGCCTCTCCCCAGCCACTGACCCGCATGGATGACAAGATGTCTAAGATGAGCCGAGCCCTAGCGGAGATCAAGAAGCGGTTTCAAAAGACAGTGTCACAGTTTACGAATTCTATCTTGTTGGCAGCAGGTAAGGGGCAGAAAAGTTGGTGATGCCTGTCAGATAACTTCCTAAACCCTGGGTCACCTGGGTCATCTCTGAGGACAGCTTTTTACCACCTGGGGAGGTGGGCGGGCAGGGCGACCTCTTCATCAGTAAGTGGGGTGACAACGCTCAGGCTCCCGAAGCAAGGGTACTTGCTCAGAGCCATGCCTCAGGTAGTGGTGGCCTTCGCCACCTTCAGTTTTATGAGCGCGGTCCATGTGTCCTCAGGGTCTCCTGCGGTTGTCTTATTTCCCTGCACCTTCCGTCATTGTCCCCACACCCACATCTGGTTCACCTTGCAGCTCTGTCTCCCATATTGTCCATCATCCATTTGCAGACCCTGTTCCTCTCCTTGCGGACAATCTCACTAGAAGAGAAAAGAGCAGCCAGCTCACCAGGCTGTCCCTGTTAGGCCCCAGGATTCCCCAGCATGGTGACCTCAGGACTTGCCTTTCCTCCTGCTGATAGGCCTGGGCACAGAGGAACAGTGGCTTTCTGGCTGGGCACCAGAGGGCTGTGCTCCAAGGAGTTTTTCCTCATCCCTGAGAGACTCGTTTCAACTGCACCCCTCCTCCAGAAAGCCCTCCCTGATTCCCACAGCTGAGTGGGTCACATACTCCTTTGGGTTCCCACAGAGTATGTAAATGTGCTCTGATTATAAATCTTACTCCCTAGCATTATGAATATTTTTTTGTTTGCCCATTCCCCCTTGTATCCCTGCTAGGAGTTCTCAGAGGCAGGGAACCCTGTTTTGGGTCATCTCTATATGCCTAGCATCCAATAAATGTCTGGTAAGTGAATGAAGGCATGAAAGGTCCCAGGCCTCAGAAGTTTTCAAGTCTAGTAGGAAAAGCAAACCAAGAACACAAATAAATACAACAAAGAAAGTAGATGGAAATTACTTAAATCCGGAGATACAGGGAACAGCATTCTCAGGGAAGAGAACAGCATGGATACACTGTGTACCCAGCCTCTCTGAGTGCTGTGGAGGACACAGAACTGAATGAAACATAGGTTCCTTGGCAGAAGAGGGATCTCAGCTGGGTCTCGACAAATGAATAGAAATGAGATTGATTTGTTCTTACATTCAGCCAGCATTTACCAATCCACTAACTGTACTAGGGTGGAGTTCTGTGCCAGACAGCAGAAGGGAGGTGGCCCAGCTGGAGGATGAGCAAGAGTGGAGGCGTGGAGGGGAAGATGAGCTGAAGGGCTGCTGATACACAGAGCCTCAAAGCAGGGCAGGGAAGGCTGGGCCATGAGGGAGAGTGACAGCCATGTCTTCTGTTAACAGGCCTATTCACCATAGAATACCCAGTTAAGGAAGACGCAGAAAGCAATCGAAGCAAGGTAAAATCGGGTCCCCATCTCGAGCGAGGCCCCAAGCCAAGTTTATACTCAGGAGAAGTCCTTTTATTAAGATCCCGGTCAGCCCGCGCCGAATCCTCAACTGGAGAGTCTTTGAGAGAAGAGCGTGGGTCTGTTTCCGTGAGCCCCTCTCGGAGGAAGACCATCAAGATGCAAGCCAAAGTCATGATCACACCCAGGTGGGCTTGGGCTTTCGTTTCTTCCGGCCTCCATGTGTCAGACATTGTGATGGGCAGTGGGCACACAGGGGAGAACAAAACAAATGAGGCCCTTCTCTCTTGGACCTGAAATTTTAGGGGTGTGAGAGGATAGACAATAACCACATGAAGAGTTGAAGTCATTTTAGGTTGTGATACAGGCTAGGAAGAAAGTAAATCAGGGTCACCTTAAAGCAGAGATTGGCAACCTAGGGCCATTCAACAAATCTGGCCCCCCTGCCTACCTTTTTATGGGTGAGATAAGTAAGAAGACTTTTTAGGTTTTTAAATGCTTGGGGGGAAAAGATCAAAAGAATAATATTTTATGACACGTGAGATGATATACAATTTAAATATCAGGATCCATAAGTAAGGTTTTATTGAAATAGCCATGCCCACTCATTTGCATATTGCCCATAGTTGCTTTCCCTCTAAGACAGAAATGTTAAGTAATTATGTCTAAGACCATCTAGCCTGCAAAAACTAGAATATTTACTATCTGGCCCTTTATGGAAAATTTTGACTAATGCTAGGAGTGAAGAGTGACTGTGAAGTCAGGGGGAGGTGCTAAATTAGATAGTCAGTGAATGCAGTTCTGAGAAGGTGATATTTAAATGGGGACCCATGACGGGCATTGAGGAGGGCACTTGTGGGAGTGAGCACTGGGTGTTGTATATGAGCGATGAATCATGGGAATCCACTCCCAAAACCAAGAGCACACCGTATACACAGTATGTTAGCTAACTTGACAATAAATTATATTTAGAAAAAAAGGAATAATTTTTACTCTATTACCTTAAAAAATATAAATGAGGACCCACGACGAGAAATAGGCAGCCACAGAGAAGGACAGGAAAGGATTGCCAGGCAGAGGGTAGAGCAAGTAAAGAGACCTGTGACAAGAACAAGTTTGGTATGTGTGAGGGAAAGTAAGTAAACCAGTGCAGAGCATGAGGAGGGGAGATGGCTGTAAACTGAGGACAGAGAGGTAGCCAGGAGCCAGGTCAGGTGACCTTGTTAGTGTTACAGGAAACCATTCCGTAACTTTAAGACAGGAAGTCACAACATCAGATTTATGGGTATTTTTAAACTTTAAAAAATAGATAAAATATATGTCTTTGATATTTTCCTATTTTAATTGTATATAGTATCAATTAATATATATTTTCTATATATATAAAAATACAGAAAAATGAACAAGTCCTAAGTGTATATAGCTCAGTGCATATCACAAAGTAAACATACCCTATAATCAAATCAAGAAACAGAACATCACCGCCTCCTTAGAAATACCCTCTTGTCCCCTCCCACGGCTTCCTCCCCAAAGGGAGGAGTTCTAGCTTTGTAGATGAGTGTTTGTGTTCTTTTTAACTCTATTAAAATGGAACTTTATTAAAATTTAACTTTATTGAAATGGAACCACAGTATTCAGTATATAACTGGCATCTAGCCTCTTTTGCTCAACATTATAATCATGAGTTGCATGTAGGAGTATTTTGCTCATTTTCATTGCTGTATGATAACCTATTATTTGAATATACTACAAATTATGCATTCTAATGTTAATGGATATCTGGATTGTTTACAGTTTTGGTAATGACAAACTGTGCTAGTGTTAGCAGATGTCCTTAACTATTGTTGGTATGTGCTTGGAAGTGAGATTGCTATCCTAGGGTAGGTACAGGACCCACTTCTAGTAGGGACTGTGCATGTTCTGGAGTGCCGGTATGGAGCGTCCCTCCCGCCAGCAGCAGTAAGAGCTCCAGTTGCCCCCATACTCACTGATGCTGGGCATTTCCCTGGTGACTGTCAAGGTTGAGCACCCTTTTGACTATTCATTGACCATCTTGGATATTCTCTTTTAGAAAGTTCCTGTTTAGCTCTCGTGTCCATTTTTGTACTAGTCATTTGCCTTTTCTTGATTTATATTTTGGAGTTCTTTGTATGTTGTGGGTACAAGACTTTTGTCCATTATATGTGTTGGAAATGATCTTAGGTTTACTCTGGTAATGGTGTCTATTGAGAGACAGAAGTTGGAAGATTTAATGTCCAATTTTCAATATTTTTCTTTATAATTAACTTTTTATATCCTATTCAAGAACATTCCTATCAGAGAAAAAGTAACTTTCCTAGTAACTTTTTTGTTTTAACTTTGACATTATATTTGTATTCCACCTGGAAATTTCTGTGGTGTGAAATAGGAGCCAAGTTTTAATTTTTTTCCATCTATATCTATATCTGTATCTATCTTACCAATCCAGCATCTCCTTTTGAAAAGATTGTCACTTCCCTAAGGCTTTTTGGTGCAAACTTTGTCACAAATTAAGGGGCTCTATGTGTATAAATCAGAGGACATTTTCTGGACTCCCTATGTTGTTTCCTATTTGTCCAATCTTTTACCAATGCCAAACTGTCCAATTAATTATTATAGCTTTATAATAAGTACTGATATACAGCAGAGTACGTACTCACACTTTGTTGTTCTAAATTGTTTTGCTGTTCTTTGCCCTTTATATTTCTGTATAGCTTTAGAATCACCTAATTGGTTTAAAAAATATATCTTGGGATTTCAACTGGATTGTTAATGTATTTGTAATATTGGAGTATTTCAATCCATGAATATAGTATAGCTTTTTGTTTATTTATTTATGTCTTCTCTAATCTCTCTCTGGTTTGTAGTTTTCAACATAGAGGTCTTATGTGTCTTTCATTAGGTCTATTTTAGAGTTTTTAATATCTTTGTTGCTATTATAAATTATGTCTTTAATTTATTTTTTTAATTTGTTGCTGGTTATAGAAAGGCAGTTGATTATATCACAGTTTAAATTTATTTTTAATTTACTTACAGTAAACTTTACCCTTTTTGGTGTTTAAGTCTGTGAGTTTTGACAAATGCATAGAGTTGTGTAACCACCACCATAGCCAAGACATAGAACAACAGAACAGTTTTATTACCTCCCACCCCCCCACACACAAATTCCCTCATGCTGTCCCTCTGTAGTCAAACTCTTCACTCACTCTTAATCGCTAACAACCACTGACCTGTTCTTTGAAGCTATAGTTTTGTATTTTCTAAAATGTTATATAGAAGGAATTATACTATGTATAATTTGAGTCTAGCTTCTTTCACTTAGCATAATGCATGAAAAATTTATCCATGTTGTTGCATGTGTCAACAGTTCATTTAGTTTTATTGCTGAGTAGCATTCTATTTCAGGGGGCCCCAACACTACTCCCACATTCAGAGATTTACCACAACTCATGGTATTCAGCATATAGGAGCATTCATGTATAAGATTTATTATAGTGAAAGGATACATGATAATATCAACAAGGGTAAAAGACACAGGTAGAATCTGGATGAATCCACACACAGACTTCTTTATGCTCTCTCCCTCTTGTGAGGGGATGTACCAAGCATGCTCCTTTCTCTAGCAGTGAAAAATGTGAAAATGTAGTAATGTATGCAATATCTCTGCCCAAGGATGCCCATTAAAGACTCAGAACCTAATGTTTTTATTGAGTAATGGTCACATCTCCGCCTAGCAAATCTCAAAGTTCCAGACTGCCAGAAGGAAAGCAGGTGTTCAACATAAATCACGTTGATGACACAGTGTGGGCATAGTGTAGGAAATGGTTCAAGTGCCAGGTTTCTAGACACCAACAAAAGCCAACCTTGTAAAGCAGGCCCTTCTAAAGATAGCAGCCTTCTATGTTAAGTCTTTTGTGGATGTACTACATGGCATGGGCAGAAAAATTATTTATCTATTTGCCTATTAAAAGACATTTGGAATGTTTTCAGTTTTTGGTGATTATGAATAAAATTGCTATAAATACCCAAGAACTTTATGTGAGCTTGGGCTTTCAATTTACTTAGGTAAATACTTAAGAGATAGCCTGCTGGGTTTTACGTAAATCTAGGTTTAGCTCTGTAAGAAACTGCCAAACTGCCTTCCCAAGTAGCTGTACCATGTGTGAGGCTTCCAGCTGCTCCAAATCTTTGTCAGTAATTGGTATCATCAACTTTTTAAAAATATTGTATCCATGCTAATAGATGTGTGGCGATATCTCATTATCATTTTAATTTGCATTTCTCTAATAACTAATGATGTGGAGCATCTTTCCATGGGCTTACTTACCATTATTTGGTAAAATGTCTGTTCATATCTTTTGTATACTTTTAAATTGGGCTATTTATACTATTGAGTTTTGAGAGTGCCTTATTCTGGATATAAGTCCTTTATCAGAAACTTGACTTGAAATATTTCTCCCAGTCTGTGGCTTGTTTTTCATTCTCTTAACTTTTTTTTTTTTGAGCAAATTTATTTTGATGTAGTCTAATTTATTTATTTTTTCTTTTCTGGATTGTGCTTTTGGTGTCATGTCTAAAAAACTCTTTGCCTGACCAAGTGGTTCTCAACCAGAGATGATTCTGACCCCCAGCCATACTTTGAGACTTCTTTCTGAGTTTATTTCTTTATTTTGAGAGAGAAAGTGCATGCACATGTGTGTTTACACACAGGAGTGAGCAGGGGAGGCACAGATAAAGAGGGAGAGAGAGAATCCTGCATTGATAGCATGGAGCTTGACACAGTTTCAATCCTACCAGCTGTGAGATCATGACCTGAGCTGAAATCAAGAGTCAGATGCTTAACTGGTTGAGTCACCCAGACACCCTGGAGACATTTTTTAATGGTTACAGTGTGGGAGGGATTGCTACTGCTATCTAGTGAGTAGAGGTCAGAGATGCTGTTAAACATCCTACGATGCACAAAATGACCTGCACCACCACACACAAAAAAGAATTATGTAGTCCAAAATGTCAGTAGTGCTGACTGAGAAAACCTGGTCTAACCCAATGTCACAGTTATTCTTCAAAGTTTTATAGTTTTATGTTTTATATTTAGGCCTATGATGTATTCCGAATTAATTTTTGTTTAAGGTATAAAGTGTGGGTTGAAGTTTATTTATTTTGCATATGGATATCCAGTTGTTCCAGTGCCATTTTTTGAAAAGATGTCCTCTTCTCTGTTAAGTTGCCTTGGTACTTCTGTAAAAAAACAGTTGGCCATATATGTGTGCGTTTCTTTTTATTTTCTTCATATGGTGAATTATGTTGGTTTCAAGTGTTGAGCCAGCCTTGCATTCCTGGGATAAACTCCACTTCATCATAAGGTACATTATTATTATTATTATTATTATTATTTTGCTGGATTCAATTTACTAATATTTGAGGGAGAAGTTTTACATCTATAGTCATGAGGTTATTGGTCTGTAGTTTTCTTGTAATGTTTCTGTCTGGTTCATCAGGGTAATGCTGACCTAATAAAATGAGTTGGGAAGTTTTCCTACCTCTTCTATTTTGTGTTGAATTGGTATTTTTTTTCTAATTCACCAGTGAAACCATGTTGCCTGCCATTTTCTTTGTTAGAAAACTCTTTAAAACAAACTTAATTACTTTAAAAAATACAGGACTATTCTGGTCATCTGTTTTTCTTGAGTGAATTTTGGTAATTTGTGTCCTTAAAGGAATTGACTCATTACATCTAATTTATTGAATTTATCTGCTTAGAATTGTTCAAAAATATTCCCTTATCATCATCTTAATGTCTGTAAGGTCTTTAGTGAGATCCCCTCTATCATTTCTGATGGTTATTTGGGTCTTCTCTTTTTTTATCTTAGGCAATTTGGCTGTAGTTTTGTTAACTTTATAATCTTTTCAAAGAATCAGCTTTTAATTTCATTGATTTTTTTATTCTGCTTTCAATTCCATTATTTCTGCCATTTATTTTTATCTTCCTTCTGCTTGTTTTGTGTTTAATTTGCTTTTTACAGTTTCTAAATTGTAAACTTGAATTATTGGTTTGAGGCCTTATTTTCTAATATGTAGGTATTTAATTCTGCAAACTTCCTTCTAAACACTGTTTTGCCTGCATTCCATAAATTTTGAAATGATGGGTTTTAATTTTCATTTTGTTTGAATTATTGGCTAATTTCCCTATGATTTCATCTTTGGCACATGGGTTATGTAGAAATCCAATCTCTAGTTTCTAAATCTTTGAGGATTTTCTAGATATCTTTTTTGTTACTGATTTTTAGTTTATTTCTGGTGCAGTCTGAGAACATATTTTGTATGATTTCTATTCTTTTAACTTGTTAACCTTTGTTTTATGATCCCCGAATATGGTCTATCTTGGTGAATGCTACATGTGCGCTTGAAAAGAATTGAATTCTGCTCTTGATGGGTGAGCAAATCTTTCAGTAGAGGAGCATTGACAAATGTCAGTGAGGCACAGTCATGGAGTTGTTTAGCTCTTCTGTATCATTGCCTATTTTCTGTCTGCTTGTTCTGCTGGTTCCTAAGAATGGAATGTTTATGTCTCCAAGTAGGATTGTGGATTTATTTTACTTAAATTCCCTAAAATATGTATGACTGTTGAAAGCAAAAATTATAACATTTTTGGGGTGTTTCAATGTATGTTTTCAATATCTTCAAATTTTATTATATTTTTGCTTCAGACATCTTGGGCCTATGTTGTTAGGGATATAGCACATTTGATTCTTTTAACATTATGTAATGTCCTCTTCATACCTGATAATTTTTCTTGTTCTGAAGTCTACTTTGTATAATAATAATATACTCACTTCATATTTCTTTTGATTAGTGTTTGTTTGGTATAACTCTTCCAATGTTAATTTTTTTGTTTGTTTGTTTGTTGAAGTGAACTCTACACCTAACGTGGGGCTCAAAATCACAACCCCAAGATTGAGTCACATGGTCTTCTGACTCTGCCAGCCATGCACCTCTCCATTCTGCTACTTTCAGTCTATCTGTATCTTTATATTTAAACTATGTTTCTTATAAACAGCATATAGTTAGGTCTTATATTTTTATCCAATATGACACTCTTTTAATTGGTGTATTTAGACCATTTACATTTAATTAATTATTGATATAGTTAGATTTAAGTCTACTGTTTTCTTATTTTTCTGTTTATATCCTGTTTTTGTTTTGTTTTGTTTTTGTTTTCTGTTCCTCTCTCCTGCCTTGTTTTGAATTGCTTGAATATTTTTAGTATTCCCTTTAAATTTGTGTATTGGCTTTTTAGCATATGTCTTTGTTGTTTCATTTTTCTTTTTTAGTATTTGCCTTAGGATTTACATTCTATATGCCTTACCTTAAACAGCCTATTTAGATTTAATACTGCCACTTTGAAGTAAATGTAATAATTTTACAATCATATAAGTCTTTTTATTCTTCTCCCTTTATCGTATAGTTGTTGATGTATTACATCTACATATATGGAAACACTTCAACAATGTTACAATCTTTGCTTTCAATGGTCATAAATTTTAAAGAACTCAAGAAAAATATGTGGCTTATTATATTTACTCAGATATTTATAATTTTTGTTGCCTTTCTTTAATTTCTGAAGTTCTGAGTTTCCCTCTGAGATCAATCCCTTTCAGCCTGATGAATTTCTTCTAGCATTTCTTTTAGAGCAAGTCTGTTGGTGATAAATCTTTTTTATTTACCCTCACTTGATCATGTCCTCATTTTTGCCTTAATTCCTGAAGGATATTTTCACTGGATATAAAATTCTGGTTCAATAGTATTCTATGTATATTTACTCAGATATTTATAATGTTCTTCTTTCACTACCTTCAAGATGTTGTTCTCCTGTTTCATGATCTCTATAGTTTCTGCTGGGAAACCCACAGTCATTTAAACTGTTGTCCCTCCATATGTACTGTGCCCGTGCCATTGCTGCCGCTGGCATATCAGTGCAGTTCTGCTGCTGAAACTGGCCTTGTGGAAGAGCCAGGACAGGAAAAAGAAGACATAGAGGATTCTCTTCACACTCTCAGAATTATGGGGATCTCTTTTCTTCTTTATTTGGCTAGAAAGTTCTTTCCTCAAGGATTTTATTAACTAGTTCCATTGTTCACTTCTCCAGATTCAGTTCACCCTCAAGTCCAAGCAGGGATATATAAGAAGAAAGAGACCAGGAAACTCACCACTACACACTGATTGTTCCTCAAGTTTTGACCCCCTGCTCCTCCCCTTACAATCTACCTGCTATTATCTTTCAAAGTCACCAGGTGGTTTTTAAAATATTGTTTCTAGAACTGTAGTCAGTGGGAGAAAGAAAATGCAGTGTGCTTGCTCCATTTGAGTAAAAACTGACAGCTACAATTGAATTCTACATATTGGCTTTTTACCCATTGATCTTGCTCAGTTCGCTTAATAATAGTTTATCGGTTGTTTATTTTGGATCTCCAGCATACACAGACTTGTTCTCTGCAAGACTAAATTCTTCTTTTCTATTTTTTTTAATGTTTTATTTATTTTTGAGAGAGAGAGAGAGAGAGAGAGAGAGAGAGAGAGTGTGAGCGGGGGAGGTGCAGAGAGAGAGGGAGACACAGAATCTGAAGCAGGCTCCAGGCTCTGAGCTGTCAACACAGAGCCTGACGTGGGGCTCGAACTCACGACCCACGAGATCATGACCTGATCCAACTTTGGTTGGACGCTTAACCGACTGAGTCACCCAGGTGCCCCTAAATTCTTTTCTAAATAGTATACATATTTTTCTTTTATTCCTAACTGCACTGGTTAGATCTTCTAAGACAATTTTCAAAAATAGTTACAAACAGAGAGGAAGGGAGGCAAACTATAAGAGACTCTTAAATACAGAGAACAAACTGAGGGCTGATGGGAGGAGTGGGGGAGAGGGGAAAGTGGGCAATGGGCACTGAAGTGGGCACTTGTTGGGATGAACACTGGGTGTTGTATGTAAACAATGAATCATGGGATTCCACTCCTGAAGCCAAGAGCACACCGTATACACTGTATGTTAGCTAACTTGACAAGAAATTATATTAAAAAGAAGAAGAAGAAGAAGTGGTAATGATAGGCATTTTTGGTTCATTGTCATCTTAGAGGAAAATTTTTCAGTATTTTTTTTCTATTATGCTGTAAATTTTTTATAGAAACCTTTATTAGATTAAAAATTTATCCTTTTATTTCTAGTTTGCTAAGAATTTTTTTATCATGAGTCAATATTAAATTTTATCAAATACCTTTTCTGCATCTATTGAACTTAGCATGTGGTTTTTCCCTTTATCCTATTATTGTGGTAAATTTCATTGATTGCATTTCAAGTGTTCAACTAATCTTGTATTCCAACATAAATCTAACTATACTGTATACTGCTAGATTGGCTTGCTAATGTTTTATCTAGGATTTTGGTACGTGTGTTTATGAGAGAGATTGGCCAATAATTTTTCCTTTCTTGACGTGTTCTGGTCACCCTGGCTTCTTAAAATAATCTGGGAAGAATTTCTTATTTTTCTATTATCTGCTATCTGTACACTTGAGTTATTTCTTTCTTAAATATTTGATAGAGTTTACCAGTAAAGTCATCTGCCCTGAAATTTTTTTCAGTGGAAGTTTCAAGTAAAACTTTTATTTTTATTTTTAAAAAAATTTTTAGTGTTTATTTATTTTTGAGAGAGAGAGAGAGAGAGAGAGAGAGAGAGCAAGCATGAGTGGAGGAGGGGCAGAGAGACGAGGGAGACACAGAATCCGAAGCAGACTCCAGGCTCTGAGCTGTCAGCAGAGCCTGACGCGGGGCTCAAACTCACAAACCTCGAGATCATGACCTGAGCCAAAGCCGGACGCTTAACCCACTGAGCCACCCAGGCGCCCCAAAATTTCTATTTTTAATAGATATAGGAGCATTCAGATTTTCTGTATGTGTGTCATATATTTTGGTAAGTTAGATTTTCCTAGGAATGTACTCATTTCATTTAAATGTTTAAATATATTGCAATAAAGTTATTTAAAATTTCCTCTTGTGATATTTTAAATGACTATAGAATATATAGTGATACTTCCTTTCACATTTATGTTTGCCTTTTTTCTTTTTTCTTCATGTATTCACTTAGGATGATTTTCCTTCTGTCCAAAGAACTGCCTTTAGAATTCCTTTAGTATGTCTGCTCTTGCCTCATTTATTGCTTTTGTTTTTGTTTTTTGACTTAATATGTTATATTTCACTTTCCATTTTGAATGATACTCTTGTGATTGACAGTTATTTTCTTTCAGCACTTTAAAGATGTCTCTCTGTTGTTTTATAACTTTTATCATTTCTATTAATAAGTCAGTTCCTAGTCTTACTGTTGCTTATTGTTGAAGGTAATGTGTCTTTTTTCTCTGATGTTTTTTTCTCTCCACCTTTAGTTAGTGGCCTTTTTTAGTTAGCACGTTTTCCATGACATGTCAAGATGCAATTTTTATTGTGTTCATCTTGTGTGTAGTACTTCTTGATCTGTGGCTTTTAATAGTTTTGGAAAATTCTCAGCCATTATTTCCTTTTCCTTTCCTTTTCTCTCTCTCCCTTCTTTTTTCCTCCCACTTCCTCTCCATTTCCCTCTCCTCTCAGCCTGGGACTCCAGGTATATCCATGTTACACCTTTTCACTATGTGAAAAGTGCATCTTTTCTATTCTGTATTTTAAATCCTTATCTTCCTTCTATACTTATGTCTAGATATTTTATTTATGATTTTTTAACTTTATTTAAATCCAAGCTAGTTGTATAGTGTAGTAATGGTTTCAGGAGTAGAATTTAGTGATTCATCACTTACATATAACACTCAGTGCTCATCCCAACAAGTGCCCTCTTTAATGCCCATAACCCATTTAGCCCATTCTCCCACCCACCTTCTCTTCATCAACCCTCTCTGTATTTAAGGGTCTCTTATGGTTTGCCTCCCTCTCTGTTTTGATCTTATTTTTCCTTCCCTTCCCCTATTTTGTCTGTTTTGTTTCTTAAATTCCACATGAGTGAAATCATATATTTATCCTTCTCTGCCTGACTTATTTCACTCAGCATAATAAACTTTAGCTCTATCCCCATTGTTGCAAATTGCAAGATTTCATTCTTTTTGATTGGTGAGTAATATTCCATTGTGTATGTATACTACATCTTCTTTATCCATTCATCAGTCAGTGGACATTTCAGCTCTTTTCCATAATTTGGCTATTTTTGATATTGCTGCTATAAAAAATTAAATCAGCATTTTTGCATCCTTTGGGTAAATATCTAGTTGTACAATTGCTGGGTCAGTGGTAGTTCTGTTTTTAATTTTTTGAGGATTCTCCATACTGCTTTCCAGAGTGGCTACACCAATTTGCATTCTCATCAGTGGTGAAAAAGTGTTTCCCTTTCTCTGCATCCTCACCAACATCTGTTGTTTCCTGATTTGTTCATTTAGCCATTCTGACAGGTGTAATGTGGTATCTCATTGTGGTTTTAATTTTTATTTCCCTGATGATGAGTGATGTTGAGAATCTTTTCATGTGTCTGTTAGCCATCTGGATGTCTTCTTTGGAAAAGTGTCCATGTCTTTTGCCCATCTCTTCAGTGGATTATTTGTTTTTGAGGTGTTGAGTTGTGTAAGTTTTTTTTTTATAGATTTTGGATATTAACCCTTTATCTGATATGTCATTTGCAAATAACTGTCAGTTGCCTTCTGGTTTTATTGATAGTTTCATTGTGCAGAATCCTTATATCTTGATGAGGTCCCAGTAGTTCATTTTTGCTTTTGTTTCCCTTGCCCCTGGAGAAATGTCTAGCAAAATGTTGCTGAGGCTAAGGTCAGAGAGATCGCTGCCTGTTTTCTCCTCTAGGGTTTTGATGGTTTCCTGTCTCACATTTAGGTATTTCATCCATTTTTAGTTTATTTTTGTGTATGGTGTAAGAAAGTGGTCCAGGTTCATTCTTCTGAATGTTGCTATCCAGTTTTCCCCAAGAGGAGACCGTCTTTTTTCCATTGGATATTCTTTCCTGTTTTGTCAAAGGCCATACATTTGTGGGTCCATTTCTGGGTTCTCTATACTGTTCTATTGATCTACGTGTCTGTTTTTGGGCCAGTACCATCCTGTCTTGATGATTACAGCTCTGAAGTCCATAATTGTGATCTCTCCAGTTTTGGTTTTCTTTTACAACATTACTTTAGCTATTTGGGGTCATTTGTGGTTCCATCCAAATTTTAGAATTGTTTGTTCTAGCTCTTCTGGTGTTATTTTGATAAGGATTGCATTGAATGTGTATTTTGATTCGGGTAGTATTGACACTTTAACAATATTTGTTCTTCCAATCCAGAATCATGAAATGTTTTTCCATGTATTTGTATCTTCTTCAGTTTCTTTCATAAGCTTTCTATAGTTACACTATACAAGTCTTTTACCTCTTTGGTTAGGTTTATTACCAGGTACTTTATGGTTTTTGGTGCAGTTGTAAATGGGATTGATTCCTTGATTTCTCTTTCTGCTCCTTCATTATTGGTGTATAGGAATGCAACTGATTTCTGTGCATTGCTATTTATATCCTGCAACTTTGCTGAATTCATGTATCAGTACTAGCAGGGATTTTTTGGTGGAGTCTTTCAGGCTTTCCATTTAGAGTATCGTATCATCTGTGAAGAGCAAAAACTGGCTTATTCCTTGCCAGTTTGGATGATTTTATTTCTTTTTGTTGACTGGTTGCTGAGTCTAGGACTTCCAGAACTATGTTGAACAACAGTGGTGAGAGTGTATATCCCTGTTGTGTTCCTGACCTTAGGGGGAAAGCTCTCAGTTTTTCCTCATTGAGGATATCAGCTATGAGTCTTTTGTATATGGCCTTTTTGATCTTGAGGTATGTTTCCTCTACCCGTACTTTCTTAAGGGTTTTTATCAAGAAAGGATGTTGTATTTTGTCAAATGCTTTTTCTGCATCTATTGAAAATATCATGTGGTTCTTATCCTTTCTTTTATTAATGTGATGTATCATGTTGATTGATTTGCAGATATTGAACCAGCCCTGCAGCCCAGGAATAAACCCCACTTGATTGTGGTGAATAATTCTTTTAATGTATTGTTGGATTCAGTTTGCTAGTATCTTGTTGAGGATTTTTGCATCCATGTTCATCAGGAAAATTGGTCTGTAGTTCTCCTTTTTAGCGGGGTCTTTGTCTGGTTTTGGAATCAAGGTAATGCTGGCCCCATAGAATGAATTTGGAAGTTTTCCTTCCTTTTCTATTTTTTGGAATAGCTTCAAAAGAATAGGTATTAACTCTTCTTTAAATGTTTGGTAAAATTCCTCTGGAAAGCCATCTGGCCAAGTCTACGTATTTTCTACTGACCTGCATTCCAATTTAGTAGTTCTCTCTTTAAATGTATCTAAACTGCTGATAAAACTTATCTCTTGAGTTCTTGATTTCATTTACTCTATTTTTAAGGTCTCAGATTTCCAACTGATTCTTTTAGAGCTTTTTCTCTGGTGAGATTCTTCATTTTGTCTCCTATTTTCTTACATGTATTAATCATGGCTACTTTAACATCTATGTCAGATATCTGCAATATCTATATCCCTGTGGATCTATTTCTCATAGTTTTCAGTTGAAACTTGACTATATATCTAATTTTTTTATGTATGCCAGACATTGTGTATGAAAAAAATATAGCGAGAACTTGAGGCTTTGAATAATGTTATGTTCCTTCAGAGAGTATTTACGTTTGCTTTCAACCATCAACTTGGCTAGGTCCATATCACCCTCATCCAGACAGAAATTGAAGCTGTGTTTCAGTCTTTGTGAGGGCTTGTCTATATCTGTTTCACTTTTACTCTTTAGGTATAGCTCTTCGGGTCCTTGACTAAAAGCCAGGATTTTTTTTAGGGGCATCTTCTTTGGTGGGCCCTGAACTTCCATTTCCCGCCCTACAACCAATGAACGTTCCAGGAAGTCTCCTCACCTTCTCAGCCTGTCATCCCCAGGTTTCACTTTCAGAATCAGAATTTGCCTTGAGGGGTAAAGCTGTCCTATATGTCACACTCACCTTTCTTGTTTTCCTTCTTTTTCCATATCCTGACCTTACAAGTTTTCATTTATGAAAAGCAGTTAAACAATTTTTAAACATATTTTTTGTTAAGTTTTTCTCAGAAGGAATGTTTGTCTAAACCCCCCTAGTCAGCCATTGTTGGAAGTGGGAACATTTCTAATTGCTTTGTGGGAAAATTATTTTAGGATGGAAAGAGTGGAATCACAGTATTTAGGAGACTATTTTAGTAATCCAGGTGACCGTGATAGTGTGCTGTCAGGGGTAGTTGTAGAAATAAGGAGAAAATTAGACATATTTGTAATAAATTTTGGAGGTAGAGTTAACAGAAATGACTAACTGATAGATGTGGAATAAGAGAAAAAATATTATGGATGACTTTGAGGTAGTTGGCTTAAATAACTGAATGAGGATGGTGTCATTAACTTGGATGGGGAAGAGTGAGGGTAAAGTAGGTTTAGGAGGAGTTAGGTGAGAATAACTGTGCAAATTACAAATATACTCCTTTCAGTATGCATTTGTATCTAAGTGAACAAGGATCCTGGCCCAGATGGAGAAAACTCGGGACTTATTCAGAGCCACTGTCGTACATTTTCAGAGAACTGTTCATTGGACTCCTGAGTCCATTTCTCCTTTGATCTTAAAACTCACTTTCCTCATGTGGTAGAACACATCCCTAAAGCCCTGGGATTACAGGAATTAACCAAGTTTATACAACTCTAGGACTTTCTGGTCTAAGTAACTCTAACTCTCAAAACCTCAGTGTCCTTATTCGTCAAATGGGTCTAATAATCCCTGCCCTGTCTACCCTCTCCCTGTATACTCTTCTAAGTTCCTGTGAAGAGCAATGTCTGTTAGATTTGCAGAAGTGCTATTTAAGCCATAGTGCTATAGTAACTTAGAATGGTGTACTCACGTATTTTCAGATACCTCAGAAACATTGTGGGAAGTGGGGAAGGAACTAACAAATCTGTTTGTCTAGTGCACCAGCCCTGCCCTACCATGACCCTGGAATAGGTTTTCCTTAGGCAGCAGGCAACAAGGCAGCAAGGGGAGCAGGGTTTATGTGGGAAGCTGGAAGACAGCACTTCCTTGCCAGAGAAAACAGTGAGCAAAGGTGAACAGAACCCTTTTCCTAACCTTTCTTCCAGTCTCAGGAGCCACAGACGGGATGCTGAACAGCAGAGCACTGAGCAGGAGAGGCAGGTTCCAGCTACTCCAACAGCTGTCCTATCTTGAAAAACAGGCAGCCCAGCTTTGGACGGGAACTGAAGGGAGGGACTGCTAGGCATGGGAGCTAAAGTGCCAGGCTTTCAGCATTGCAGAGGCCAGAGCTGGCAGGTGGAGACCGGGACTGTTCCAAATGTGTGGGCCTGTCTGAAGAGTAAAGTCAAGTTAGAGTGGAAAGGGGAACAGTTGATGAGACCAGGCTGCAGAGTTTGGATTTAACCTGCAGGGCAAATGACTAAAACCTGGACAGAGAGAGCAATGGGGAAGACCTTCTGACAGGAACACTGACCTGTGGTTGAGAGGAATGTGACGCCACAGGGAAGGAACTGGAGAAGCAAATATCTAACCATTTGGTCATCTTTCCTTCTGATCTCCCACTGCTGCTCCCGCTGGCAGAACCCAACAGAGATTCTTAATGCCTGTACAAGCAGATGCAAATATATGTTACTTCTTCTGTTGCTGCTGCTTCTGCTTCCTCTTCCACTTTTCTTTCTTCTTTCTTTTCTCTTCTTTCTTCTTCAAAAGCATCATATTGAAAATGCTGTTTTGAAACTTTGCCTTTTTCACTTAATAATATATCTCAGAAATTGTCCTGTAAATTGCTTTAGACCTTCTTCTTTTGGCTACACAATATCCATTATATAGACGTTCCATATTTGATTTGCCCAGTGCTTCATTCCTGTTCTAACCCATGTGGGAGGCATAACAACCACATATATTCATAATTTCACATTTGTACGAATATGTCTGTAAATAAATTGCTAAAGATGGAATTGCTGGGCTAAGGGTCATATGCATTTATAAGTTTAAGAGATAGTCCAAATTAATCCCCATAAGGGTAATACCAATTTATATTCTCATCAGGAGAATATGTTGCCTTGGTATAGTAGTAATTTATATTTATCTTTAAATTTTTTTTTGATTCCAGTATAGTTAACGTACGGTATTATATTACTTTCAGGCGAACAATGAAGTGATTCAACACTTTTTTTTAAAAACATGTTTATGATTTTGAGAGAGAGAGAGAAAGCCAGCACACATGTAAGTGGGGAGAAAGGGCAGAGAGAGAGAGAATCGCAAGCAGGCTCCATGCTGTCAGCGAGGAGCCCTCAGCAGGGGGCTCAGTTCCACGACCGTGAGCCTGACCTGCGTGGAAATCAAGAATCGGATGCGTGACTGAGCCACCCTGGCACCCAGTGATTCAACAATTCTGTACATTACTCAGTGCTCTTCATGATAAGTGCACTCTTAATCCCCATCACCTATTCATCCCTCCCCTACCCACCACCCTTCTGGTAACCATCCATTTGCTCTCTATAGTTAGAAGTCTGTGTTTTGTTTTTTGGTTTGTCTCTTTTTTTCTTTGTTCATTTATTTTGTTTCTAAATTCCACATTTGAGTGAAATCATATGGTATTTGTCTTTCTCAGACTTATTTCACTTAGCATTATACTCTCTAGGCCCATCTGTATTGTTGTAAATGGCAAATTTTCATTCTTTTTTTATGGATGATTAGTATTCCATTGTATATATACCACATCTTTATCCATTCATTTATTGAGGAACACTTGGGCTACTTTCTTAATTTGACTATCATAAATAAGCTGCAGGAAAAAGGGGGTGCATATACCTTTTCAAGTTAATGTTTTTGTATTCTTTGGGTAAATACCCAGTAGCAGAATTATTGGATCATATGGTAGTTCTTTTTTAACTTTTTTGAGGGACTTCCATACTATTTTCCACAGTGGCTACACCAGTTTTCATTCCCACCAACAGTGCACCAGCGTTCCTTTTTCTCCACATTCTTGCCAACATTTGTTTTTCTTTGTATTTTTTATTTTAGCCATTCTGATAGGTGTGAGGTGATATTTCATTGTAGTTTTGATTTGCATTTCTCTGATGATTAATGATGTTGAGCATTTTTCCATGTGTCTGTTGGCCATCTGCGTGTCTTCTTTGGAGAAATATTTGTTCTCATCTTCTGCCCATTTTTTAATTGGATTGTTTGTTTTTTGGGTGTTGAGTTTGATACATTCTTTATAGATTTTGGTTATTAACCCTTTATCGGATAGGTCATTTGCAAATGTCTCCTCCCATTCAGTAGGTCCCTATAGTTTATCTTTGCTTTTTTTCCCCTTGCTTCGGGAGGCATGTCTAGAAAAATGTTGTTATGGCCAATGTCAGAGAAATTACTGCCTGTGCTCCCTTCTAGGATTTTTATGGCCTCAGGTGTCATATTAATCCATTTTGAGTTGATTTTTGTGCATGGTGTAAGAAGTGGTCCGGTTTCATTCTTTTGCATGTAGCTGTCTAGTTTTCCCAACATCATTTGTTGAAGAGACTGTCTTTTTCTTATTGCATTTTTCCCATTGCCTCCTTTGTCAAATATTAATTGACACATTAAAAACTGTGGTTTTATTTCTGGGCTCTCTAATCTGTTCCATTTATCTATGTATCTGGTTTTTTTTTTTTACAGTACCATACTGTTTTGATTATTGCAGCTTTGTAATATATCTTGAAGTCTGGAATTGTGATACCTTCATTTTTCTTTTAAGATCACTTTGGCTATTTGGGGTCTTTTGTGGTTCCATACAAATTTTAGAATTATTTATTCTAGTTCGTGAAAATGCTGTTGACATTTTTATAGGGATTGCCTTAAATATGTAGATTGCTTTGAGTCGTATGGACATTTTAACAATATTTGTTCTTGCAATCCATGAGCATGGAATATCTTTTCTTTTTTTTTCTTTTTTCTTTTTTTGTATTGGCTTCAATTTCTTTCACCAGTGTTTTATAGTTTTCAGAGTACAGGTGTTTCTAGGTTAAATTTATTATTAGGATTTTTATGGTCTCAGGGGTCATATTTAGGTCCTTAATCCATTTTGAGTTTATTTTTGTGCATCGTGTAAGAAGTGGTCCAGTTTCTTGCACCAGTTTTTTGGTGCAATTGTAAACAGGATTGTTTTCTTAATTTCTCTCTCTTCTGTTTCATTATTAGTGTATAGAAATGCAGTGGATTTCTGTATGTTGATTTTGTATCCTGAAACCTTATTGAATTCCTGTATCAATTCTAGTTGTTTTTTCGTAGAGTCTTTAGGGTTTTCTTTATATAGCATCATGCCATCTGCAAATAGTGGAAATTTTACTTCTTCCTTACTAATTTGTATGCCTTTTATTTCTTTTTCTTGTCTTCTAGGGCTGTGTTGAATAGAAGTAGTGAGAGTGAACGTGCTCATAGTGTTCCTGACCTTAGAAGCAAGTATGATGTTTGCAGTGGGATTTTCATATATGGTCTTTATTATGTTGAGGTATCCTCCTCTAAACCTACTTTGTTGAAGATTCTTATCATGGATGAATGTTGTACTTTGTCAAAATTTTTTCTGCATCTATTTAAATGATCTTACACTTTTTATCCTTTCTCTTGTTGATGTGATATATCAGGTTGATTGATTTGTGAATATTGAACCATCCTTACATCCCAAAATACCACTTTATTGTGGTGAATGATTTTTTACATGTATTGTTGGATTCAGTTTGCTAATATTTTGTTGAGGATTTTGTATCTATGTTTATCAGAGATATTGGCCTATAGTTCTTTTTTTTGTAGTGTCTTTATCTGGTTTTGGTATCAGGGTTATGCTGATCTCATAGAATAAATTTGGAACAGCTTTCCTTCCTCTTCTATTTTTTCTTCTTTAAATGTTTGGTAGAATTCACCTGTGAAGCCATCTGGTCCTGGACTTTTGTTTGCTGGGAGCTTTTTTTTTAAATGTTTATTTGTTTTGAGAGAGAGCGCATGATCTTGCGCACATGTGTGAGGAGATGGGACAGGAAGAGAATTCCAAGGAGGCTCCACACTGTCAGTGCAGAGCTCAATCCAGGGCTCAATCCTAACAACCATGAGACCATGACCTGAGCTGAAATCAAGAGTAGGACGCTTAACTGACTGAGTCACCCAGGTGCTCCTGCTGGGGGCTTTTTGATTACTGATTCAATTTTTTCCATAATTGGTCTGTTCAAATTTTCTATTTCTTTCTGATTCAGTTATGGGTGGCTATATGGTTCTAGGAATCCATTTCTTCTAGGTTGTTCAATTGGTTGGCATATAGTTTTTCGTAATATTCTCTTTTAATCCTTTGTATTTCTGGGGTGTTGGTTGTTATTTTTCCTCTTTCATTTCTGATTTTGTCTGAATCCTCTCTTTCTGTTTTTTTTTTTTTTTGTTCTGTTTTGATGAGACTGTCTGAAGGTTTATCAAGTTGATCTTTTCAAAGAACCGCCTCCTGCTTTCATTGATCTGTTCTGTTGTTTTTTCGTTTCTGTTTTATTTCTGCTTTAATCTTTATAATTTCTTTCCTCCTACTGGTTGAGTTTTCTTCTTCTTTTACTCTTCCTTTAGGTTTAAGTTTAGGTTGCTTATTTGAGATTTTTCTTGCTTCTCAAGGTAGGCTTGTATTGCTATATACTTTCTTCTTAGAGCTGCTTTTGCTGCATCCCAGATTTTGTACCACTGTGTTTTCATTTTCATTTGTTTCCATGTATTTTTTAATTTCCTCTTTGATTTCTTAGTTGGCCCTTTCACTGTTTAGTGCATGTTATTTAACCTTCACATATTTGTGGCCTTTCCAGATTTTTTCTTGTGGTTGATTTCTAGTTTTACAGTGTTGTGGTCAGAAGAGATGCATGGTATGGTTTCATTTTTTTTGGTTTGTTTGTCAAGACTTTTGTGGCCTGATATGTCATCTATTCTGTAGAATGCTCCATGTGCACTTGAAAAGAATGTATACTCTGCCATTTTAGGATGAATTGTTCTGAATATATCTGTTAGATCCATCTGGTCTGGTGTGTCATTCAAGTCACTATTTCATTGTTGATTTTCCATTTGTATGATCTGTTCATTGATGCAAATGGGGTGTTAAAGTCCCCTACTATTATTCTATTATTGTTGATTACTTCCTATATATTTGTTATTAGCTGCTTTATGTATTTGGGTGCTCCCATGTTGGGTGAATAAATATTTACAGTGATATCTTCTTGTTGGATTGTTCCCTTTATGATTAATTATGTAGTGTCCTTCTAGGTCTCTTTTTGCAGTCTTTGTTTTAAAGTCTATCTTGTCTGATATAAGTATTGCTACCCTAGCTTTCTTTCCACTTCCTTTTGCATGATAAATTCTTCTCCATCCCTTCACTTTTAATCTGTATATGTCTTTAGGTCTGAAATTTGTATCTTGTAGGTGATTACTTTAAATTTTTTATCAGGTATATTACTTATCTTCATTTCATTTAGGTCTCTGGCTGTGATTTTGTCCTGTTCTTTCATTTAGGACATATTCCTCCATCTCTTCATTGTGTCTAACTCGGTGTCTGTTACAATGTGTTAGGAAAGTCAGCTCTTGAAAGTAGTGGCCTTATGAAGAAGAGGTCCTATAGTGCCCTGCCGTGCAGTGTCCCCTGTTCCCCAGAATTGGTGCTTCAGGGTGTCTCCCATGTGTATTCCGTGTACCCTGCCATGTGGCTGAGCCACATTTGCCTTCAGTCATCTGCAATGGCTCTCTTTACCTGTTGTGGGCAGGGTTTGTTTCCTGTGTTGTTAATGGGTTAGTCTGGGGCCTCCAGTTTGAGATTTGAGTTGAGTCAGGCCAGGCATTTTCCAGAGATGCAGTAGCACCGATAGACAGAGTCCTTTCCCTGTGTTCTTCCCTGAGAAGTTTTTGTGGGTGGGCGGAGCTTACAGTCAGACCAGATGTCTGCTCCCAGCCCACTGCCGGGCCACAACGGGACTGGTGTCAGTGGTTATCTTCCCCTTTCCCTGGGGCAAGTGTCACTTTGGAGTGGTGCTGGTCCCTGTTGCGGCAGCTTGCATGCTGCCAGGCTTGTGACACCACTTTGGATGGGCTCCATCTAAGGGTGAGATGGTGTATTGGACAGGGGTGGGTGTCTGAAGGAGAATACAGGAGCAGGGCAGGTGGTGTTAACAGGGTCCAAGAAAGTTTGCTGTGGGAAGGGACCTGCAGCTTCTAGAAGGCATGTCCTGCTAGGCTGGAGGGGGTGGATCCACAAAAGTGTGTGGGGATAGTGTGCCCTGTTAGCAAGTTAGTAGCGAACGTCAGCACAGCACTGGTTGCAGGTATCTATGGGTCTAGGCTTGCGGGGTCCAGGGAGGTGGGGGGGGGGGAGAAATGGCACCTGCCAGCTCCATTGTTCCTAGGAAGTCTCCCAATGATCCCTGCCCTTTCAGCACATGCTCAAGATTAGTAAACAGATCTTCCTCCTGTATACCTCAGGCGGTTTTCAAACTGCTGCTTCTATGCTGTATCTCCACGGGGCTGTTTGTGCTGTTTAAGGGCAGGGACTCAATTTCTTACTGCTTCCCAGGGTTTTGAAAAATCCCACTAATTTTTAAAGTTCCAGATGTTAAGCCCCACTGATTGTCAGAACTCACAAAATTTGGCCCCTCTGGTTTTCAAAGCCAAATGTTATGGGTATTTGTCTTCCCTGTGCAGGTTCCCCATGACTGGGGTGCCTGATGTGAGCGTCTGTTTCTCTCCCCTCTCTACCCCTGCAGTATCCCTCCCTCCCACAACAGTCCTGCAGGTCCATTTAATTCCTCACTATGTTCTCACTCTCCCTATCCTCTTTGATGTGGTCTCTTCTTTATATTTAGCTATAGAGAGTCTATTCTGCCAGCCGCTGGGTTGTTTTCTGGGATGTCTACACTATGATATGGGTGTTATCAAATTGTATTTATGAGACAGGTGAACTTAGGGTCCTCCTAATCTGCCATCTTCCATACTTACTTTATTGTCAGTGAAGTCAAGCATCATTTTATTTCTTTTTCAACTTTTGTGTTGTGGTAAAATACACATAACATAAAATTTATCATCCTGATCATATTTAAGTGTATATTTCAGTGGTATTAAATACATTCATAATGTTGTGAAACCATCATCACTGGCCATCTCCAGAACTCTTTTCATCTCGCAAAACCGAAACTCTGTCCCCATTAAACACTAATCGCCCATTTCCTCTCCCTCAGCCTCTGGCAACCACCATTCTACTTTGTTTTTATGACTTTGATTACTCTAAGTACCTTAAATAAGTAGAATCATACAGTATTTGTCTTTTTGTGACTAGTTCATTTTACTTAGCATAATGTCTTTCAGGTTTATCCATGTTGTAGTGTGCGTCAGAATTTTGTTCCTTTCAAGGGTTGAATAGTATTCCATTGTATATATAGACCACATTTTGTGTATTCACTTATCTGTCGATAGACACTTGGGTTACTTCCACATTTTAGCTGTTGTGAGTAACGCTGCTATGAAGATGTGTATACAGACATTTCTCTGAAGTGTTTTACGTTCTTTTGGATGAATACCTGTAATGAATTTACTGGATTATATGGAAATTATCTCGTTAAAAAAATTTTTTTAATGTTTATTTATTTTTGAGAGAAAGAGTGTGAGTGGGGGAGAGACAGAGAGAGAGGGAGACACAGAATCTGAAGTAGGCTCCAGGCTCTGAGCTGTCAGCACAGAGTCTGACTCAGGGCTCAAATTCACCAACGGTGAGATCATGACCTGACCTGAAGTCGGATACTCAACTGACTGAGCCACCCAGGTGCCCCCAAATTATCTCTTGTTTTTGAGGTAAAACCATACAGGTTTCCACAGTGGCTATGCCATTTTACATTCGTACCAACAGCACACAAAAGTTCCAATTTCTCCACATCCCTGCCAAGACTTGCTGTTTTCTATTTTTTTGATGGTAGCTATCCTAAGAAGTGTGAGGTGGTGTCTCATACTTTTGATTTCCATTTCCCTGATGATTAGTGATGTTGAACATCTTTTCATGTGCTTGTTGGCCATTTGCATATCGTCTTTTAAGAAATGGCTCTTCAGGTTCTTTCCCCATTTTTAATCAGGTTGTTTGTTATTTTGTTGATTTTAGTTCTTTAAATATTCTGGGTATTAATCTCTTATCAGACATATAATTTGCAAATACTTTCCCATTTTGTGGCTGGTATTTTTACCCTATAGGTAGTATCTTTTGATGCACAAATTTTTTGTTTTCATGAGTGCAATTTATGTATTTTTTTATGTTACTTGTAACTTTGTTGTCATATCCTTGAAGTCATTCCCAAACGCAATGTTGTAAAGCTTTTCTCCAGTGTTTTCTTCTAAGAATTATATTATTTCAGGTTCTTGATCCATTTTTAGTTAATTTTTGTATAAAGTGTTAGGTAAGGGTCCAAATTCACCTTTTGTGTGTGGAAATCCAGCTTTGCCAGCACCATCTCTTGAAAAGAAAATGTCCTTTCCCTATTGAATGGTCTTGACACCCTTATAAAAAACCACTTGACCATGTATGTAAGGGTTTATTTCTGTGCTCTCTATTCTGTTGTCTTGATCTGTACGTCATTACGCCAATCTCACACTGGTTTGATTACTATAGCTTTGTAGTAAATTTTGAAATCAAGATTTGTGAGTCCTCCAACTTTGTTCTTCTTCAAGGTAGTTGTAGCTCTTCATGGGCCCTCACAATTCCATATGACTTTCAGGGTTGGCTGTTTGTTTTATGCAAAAAGGCTGTTGAAATTTTGATAGGAAGCACATCAAATCTTCAGCTCATTTCAGTTCAACAACAAGAATATGTGATGTCTTCCAATTATTTACATCTTTTAACATTTCTTTCAATGTTGTATAGTATTCACAGTGAGTCTTTCACTTTATTGGTTACATTTATTCCTTGGTATTTTATCCTTTTTGGTGCTATTATAAATGAAAATATTTTCTAAATTACCTTTTCAGATTGTTCTTTGCTAGTGTATAGAAATATAACTGAGTTTTGCCTGCTAATCTTTTATCCTGAAATTTTGCTGAATTTATGAGCTCTTATTGTGTGTGTGTGTGTGTGTGTTCTTTAAGATGTTCCAAATATAATTCATATTAACTGTGAATAGAAATAGTTTTACTCCTTCTTTCCAATTTAGATGGCTTTCATTTATTTTTCTTGCCTAATTGCTCTAGCTAGAGAACTACCAGTACAGTGTTGAATAGAAATGGTTGAGGCACCTGGGTGGCTTAGTCGGTTATACATCAGACTTTGGCTCAGGTCACGATCTCGCAGTTCATGGGTTTGAGCCCCACATTGGGCTCTCTGCTGTCAGCACAGAGCCCTCTTTGGATCTTCTGTCTCCCTCTCTCTCTGCCCCTCTGCTTGCTCTCTCTGTCTCTCTCCCTCTGTCTCTCTCTCTCTCAAATAAATAAACATTTTAAAAATTGGTGAAAGTGGGCATCCTCGTCTTATTCCTAATCTCTAAGGGGTAAGGCTTTCAGTCTTTTACCATTGGGTGTGATGTTAGTGGAGAGTATTTCATAAATGTCTTTTATCATGTTGAGGAAGTTCCCTTCTAATCCTAGTTTGTTGAGTGCTTTTATCATGAAAGTGTGTTGGAATTGTCAAATGGTTTTTTCCCCATAAATTGAGAAGATCTTGTGGTTTTTTAATCTTCATTTTATTAAGGTTTTATATTACCCTGATTGATTTTCATAAGTTGAACCACCCTTATGTTCCTTGGGAAAATCTCTCTTAGTCATAGTGTATAATCTTTTTAATATGCTGCTGGATTTGGTTTGCTAGTATTTATTGTATTGAGAATTTTTGCATCTATATTCATAATGGATATCCATCTATATTTTTCTTATATTGTCTTTGGCTCACATATCAGGGTAATGCTGGCCTCATAGAATGAATTAGGAAATGTTCTTTCCTGATCTATTTTTAAGATGAATTTGAGAACAATTGGTGTTAGTTATCAAAGTGTTTGGTAGAATTCAAAAATGAAACCATCTAGTCCTGGTCTCTTCTTTGTTGGAAAGTTTTTTTGATTACTGATTCCATCTTTTTACTTGTTAGAGGCTTATTCAGATTTTATATTTCTTCTTCAGTCAGTTTTGGTAGTTTGTGTGTTTCTAGGAATTTATTTCATTAGGGTTTTTCTAATTATATATATAAATATATATTTTAATATATGTATATACTTATATATAAATTTTAATATATATTTTAATATATATTATATATATTTTTTTCTTTAGAGAAAGAGCATGAGTGGGGGAAAGGGGCTGAGGGCAAGAGAGAGAATCCCAAGCAGGCTTCACACATAGCACGGAGCTTAGTCCCATGACCCTGGGATCATGACCTGAGCTGAAATCAAAAGTCAGACACTCAACTGACTGAGCTACCATGGTGCCCCTCATTTAGGTTATCTAATTTGTTGGTGTACAGGTCACAGTGACTTATTACAATCCTTTTTAGTTCTGTAAGATCGGTAGTAATGTCCCACTTTCATATTTTATTCATTTGAGTCTTCTCTACTTTTCCTTAGTCTAACTAAGATTAGTGAATTTTGTTGGTCTTTTCAGAGAAACAACATTTTTAAATTATTTCTCTATATTGCTTTCTATTTTCTATTTTATTTATCTATTGAGAATTACTCTTTCCCTCTACTACCTTTGAGTTTAGATTACTCTTGTTCTTCTAGTGTAAGTTTCAGTTAGGTTATTGATTTGAGCTCTTTCTTCTAATACTATACATCTCTCTCTGAGTACTTTTCTCAGTGTATCCCATAAGTTTTAGTATTTTGGGTTGTTTGGGTTTTTTTGGTCTCATTTTTCTTGTGATTCCTTCTTTGATCCATTGATTAAGAATGTGTTGCTTAATTTCCACATATTTTATGAATTTTACAAATTTCCTTCTGTTACTGATTTCTAATTTCATTCCCTTCTTGTTGGAGAAGATATTTTCTATGATTTCATTCTTTTTTAATTTATTGGGACTTTTTGATGGGTGAATATATATCATTTACCCTGGAGAATGTTCCATGTGCACTTGAGAAGAATGTGTATTCTTCTGTAGTTAAGGTAAATGATCTATATATGTCTCTTAGGTTCGTTGGTTTATAGTTTTCTTTAAATTACCTATTTTTGGGCACCTGGTGGCTCAGTTGGCTAAGGGTCCAACTTCAGCTCAGGTCATGATCTCGTGGTTCATGGGTTCGAGCCCCGTGTCGGGCTCTCTGCTGACAACTAGCTCAGAGCCTGGAGCCTGTCTTCAGATTCTGTGTCTCCCTGTCTCTCTGCCCCTCCCCTGCTCACACTGTCTCTCTCTCTCTCTCTCTCTCTCTCTCTCTCTTTCTCTCTCAAAAATAAATAAAACACTAAAAAAATTTTAAATAAATAAATAATCTATTTTCTTTTTTTAATTGTTCTGTCAATTATTGAAAATAGGGTGTTGAAATCCCCAACTATTAGAGTAGAATTTTCTGTTTTTCCCTTCAATTCTGTCAGTTTTTGCTTCATATATTTAGAGACTGTATTGTTATATTGCATATATGTTCATAATTGTTTTATTTCTAGTGAGAGTGACCCTGTTCTTAATATCTAATACCTCATATGTCTCTGGAAATAATTTTTTATTTAAAGTATATATTTTTGTCTGGTATCAGTTTAGCCACTCCTGTTCATATTTGATTATTATTAACTTGGAGTTGATTTCCATCCTTTTACTTGCAACCTAGTTGTATCTTTGATTCTAAAATGGGTCTCCTGTAGAGAGCATACAGGTGGGTCATGGGTTGTTGTTGTTGTTTTTTCTTTTCCATTTGTCAGTCTTTGACTTTTGTTGAAGATTTTCTTTTCATCCATTTACATTTCAAAGTAATTACATTTAAGGACTTCTTCCATTTTGTTAATTGGTTTTCTAAAATCTTATATTTTTTTGTTCCTCAATTCCTCCATTGTTGACTTTTGGTTTTGTTTCTTATTTTTATGTATGTTGGTATAGATGTGATGCTTAATTTTGTTTCAAGTTGACTAGGCAAGGGGAAAATATTATTTTTGGGTGTGTCTGTGAAGGTGTTTCTGGAAGAGATTAGCATTTGATTCAGTAGACTGAGTAAAGAGATCCATCTTTAGCAATGTGGGTGGGCTTCATGCAATTCACTGAGGGCCTGAATAAAACAAAAAAGCAGAGATGAATTCCTTCTCTCTTTCCTTGATCTGGAAAGTCTATTTCTTCCTGCCCTCACACATCAGAGCTCCTGGTTCGTGAGTCTTTGGACTCTAGGACTAACACAGAAGCTTTACTTCTTAAGCCTTTGGCCTTGGACTAGGAATTACACTATTGGCTCCCTAGTTCTCCAGGTCTTTGGACTCAGATTGAATTTTAGCACTGGGTTTTCTGGCTCTCCAGCTGGTGACAGCAGATTGTGGGATTACTTGACCTCTATGATCACACAAACCAAGTCCTGTAATAAATTTTCCCTGATATGTCCTATTGGTTCTGTTTCTCTGGAGAGCCCTAAATAATACACACAGTTTTATTCTCTTTTCTGTATAGTTTTTAGTTATTTTCTTAGTGGTTAGTCTGGGAATTACAATAACAATCTAGCTTGAATTAATACCAACTTAGCTTCAAAAATATGCAAAATCTCTGCTCCTATACAGATCCATACCCCCTGCCACATTCTTGTTGTCAAAAACTACATCTTTATGCATAATGTGCATAATGTGCAATTAACATAGATTTATAATTACTGTTTTATGTATTTGTCTTTTAAACCATATAGAGAAAAAACAGAGGAGTTACAAATTGAAAATATAATAATGCAGGTTTATTTTTTTTTATATTTACTTAATGTAGTTACTTTTACAATGTTTTCTATTTCTTTATATAGTTTGAAGTTATAGTCCAGTATTCTTCATTTCAATCTAAAGGACACTTGAGCATTTCTTTTGCAGCAGGCCTACTAGTGACAAATTTCCTCAAATTTTGTTTATATTGAAATGTCTTGATTTCTCTTTTCTTTTTAAAGGATAAATTGGCTTAATACAGAATTCTTTATTGGAAAGAGTTTTTTTCTTTTAGCTATTTAAATACGTAATTCCACCGCCTTCTGGCCTCCATGATTTTTGATCAGAAATTGCCTGTTAATCTTACTGACAATCCCTTGTATGTGATGAAACACTTTGGTTGCTTTCAAGATTTTCTTTTTGTCTTTGTCTTTCAACAATTGTAATGTGTCTCACTGTGGATCTCTTTGAATTTATCTTACCTAGAGATTTGTTGAGCTTTTTAGAGATCTATCGAATTTGAAGAGTTTTTAGCAATTATTCCTTCAAATACTCTTTCTGCTCCTTTCTTTCTTGTCCTTCTGGAACTCCCATTTTTTATATATTAGTATTCTCAATGGCATCTCACATGTAACTGAGGCTCTATTAATTTTTCTTCGTTTTTTTTTTGCTTTCTACTCTTCAGACTGGATAATCTCAATTAGCCTGTCTTTAAGTTTGCTGCTTCTTTTTCTTTCTTTCTTTCTTTCTTTCTTTCTTTCTTTCTTTCTTTCCTTTTTTTTTTTTTTTGCCTGTTCAGATCTACTGTTGAATTTTTCATTTCATTTATTATCCTTTCAATTCTAAACTTTCTAATTGGTTTCTTTTATACTTTCAATTTCTACATTGATATTTCCTGTTTGGTGGGACATTGTTGTCCTGGTTTCCTTTAGTTCTTCATTTCTGCTTTCCTTAGTACTTTGGGCATAATTAGGACAGTTTATTTAAAAATCTTTGCCTAGTAAGTCCAATAGCTGGATTTCCTCAGGGATAGTTTTTCTTCATTTGTTTTTTCATGTGAATGAGACATATTTTCTTTCTTTTTAGTGTTTCATAACTTTTTGTTGAAAACTGAACATTTTTAGTATTATAATGTAGTAATTCTAGAAATCAAATTCCTCCCTCTTTCCAGGGTTTGTTTTTGCTACTCGTAGTTTTTAGTTGTTTGTTTAGTGACTTTTCTAGACTACTTTTACAGAGACTATATTCTTTGTCATGTGTGATCATAAGGCTTCCTGGTTAGTTTAGTAGTGAGCTAGAAAAATTTGACAGACTTCCTTAAATACCTAGAGCCAAAACAACAACAACAGCAACAATAACAACAACAACCCTCCCATCTTTGCAGATTAACTATGTTGATGTACACTCCTTCAGTGCTTTTAGCCCGGCTGTTTACATCTCTGCTTTGTCCTTCACTTGCCACTTGTGTGGAGCCCAAAGATCAGCCAGGGGTGAAAATCTAGGATGTTCTTAGGCTTTTTCTAAACATGGTTCCAACCTTGGCCATGCATGTGTCCCTTCAAATTCCCTAGTGAATGTAGAGCCTTTCCAAGTCTTTATTCCCGCATGTATTTTTTTCCCCCAGCCTATTCTTCCCAGGCTTTTTGGTTTGTGTACTGGGTGCCTGTCTGTGTGCACCAGGAGGCTGTGTCTGCTACATTTCCTTCTAAAGATTTTGAGAGTTGCTGTCCAGGAGAAAGTTCCAAGGTGGGAAATACAAAGGCAAGCAAGCACTTTAGTCAGTCCTTCAGGGAACCTCCAGACACAGCAAACCACACAACCACAGTTCCTTGAGAGTAAAGGTCATCTTACCCTCTCTGGTAACAGCAAACCACACCAGGAACATGTGCGGCCATCCCCCTGATTGCCCCCAAGCTAGGGAGTGGGGGATAGTAAATAAGTAAGTTAAAGCAGCACAATACTCTCTTATCAAAATATAGCAGTTCCTTCCTTCATTAAGCATCCCCAGATTGTGGTAAATGTTGAAATTAGTTTCCAGAGCTCTGATAAAGCTTATAATGACAGTTTTTGCCAGCTTAATTGTTGCTTCAGTGAAGGGACATGGTTTTGGAATTTTCTACTTTGCCATTTTGGGCAATATCATGCCTATATTTGTATAATTTTAAAAATAAACTTTACATAATTTTCTGTGAATTGTATGTTCACTTACTGTGTTCTTATCTTCATTGGGTTATTAACTTTTCTAATTCATTTACAGTTTTCTACATAGTAGGGAAACTAACCACTTGTCCGTGATGAGAGTTTCATATACATATTTCCCAGTTTGTCATTTGTCATTTGTTATTTGTCTTTGCTTGTGATGGTTTCACTGCTCAGGGTTTTTTGTTTCTTTTCCTTTTGTGTAGTTATGGACTTTGGAATCCTAATTATCAAAGGCTTTCCCTGCTCTAACATTATAAAATGATTCATCCTTAATTTCTACTAGAATGTTTATGGCTTAATTTTCTCCATTTACATCCTTGATCCATTTTGGATTTATCTTGGTATAAGCTATGATTAGTAGATCTCACCTTTTTTTCCCCCAAGATGTTCATGTTCTTAAAGAAGAGATATTCTTAAGTTTAGCGAGTGTTTATTAGTATCAGATAGCTTCTGTGAGCTTATGAGTAGTTAAATTACTGGCATTGCTCTTGTTTTAGGGTGACCTGGTTTTTAATCCTAGCCCTTGTCACTTAATCACTGTATGAACTTGGGCAACCCATTCCCCTGGTGAGTCCTCTGTTTTCTAGTCTATAAACAGCGATAATAGTTTCTGTCCAGGCTATCACCCAGGGTTATTACAAAATTAACCAAGACCATGTCTACACCAGGGGCTATGGATGCATAAAATGCTAACCACAACGCAAGACAGTAGTAGCAATAAGAATAAAATCATAGCAGCACTTCGTATTTGAATAGTGCTTATTCCCATCTAAATACAACAACCTTGCAACAACCCAGTCAGGCACATAACAGGTACCTCATTAGCATTTTTTGAATATTTATTGAATCTCTACTGAATCTTTACTCTTTGCCAAGAACTATTTATTTCACTGGAGCAAAACACTCCAACTCAGGAACTCATGGAATTTATATTCTGTTGGGATGGAGAAGTACAATCACCAAAATAAATGTATAGTATGTTAGTTAGTCATGCTAAGGAGAAAAGTAGGGAGAGAGAAAGAGAATTGAGGGTTCAGGGATGCAGTTCCAATTAGGATAGTCAGAGAAAGCTGCTCTGAGAAGGTGACATTTGCACAGACATAACTGGAGGTAGGAAAGAAAGTGTGGGGTGTGGCTGCCTCGGGGAAGAGCCAGGAAGGCAGAAGGAACAGCAAGAGAAAAGGCCCTGACGTTGGAGAAACAGAGGCTCTAGCAGCTGAACACAATGAACAAAGGTGAGACTATTGGAGAGTAAGAGAGGGAAAGGGACTGAGGAAGGAGGCCGATCAGGTACAGCCTGGAAGGCCATCACGGAGACTTAGGCTTTTATTCTGTGAAAGATGGAAAGCCACCGGAAGATTTCAAAGAAAGTAGTGACATGACGTGACTTGGGTTCTAACCAGGGTCCCTCAGTCTGGTGTGTGCTGAAGAGGGGTCAGTGGAGAAGGCAGAGCGCCACTAGGAGGATTTTGGAGGCATCCAGGCGAGAAATGATGGCAGCTTGTGCCGTGTCAGTAGGAGTAGGGGGGCAGGAAAGTGTCGGATTCTAGATCGTTCTTGAATGTAGACCGGACAGGCTTACTGACAGATTGGATGAGGTGTGGGTGTCAGAGAAAGACAAGGTTCAGGATGACTCCAGAGTTTTTGTTGGCTGGACGAAGGAGTCACCAGGTTTGCACCTGAGGAAACTGAGGCACACAGAGGTTGGGGGACCCATCCACGGTGGTGTTGCACCAGCAGGTGCTAGTGGGGCAAGGGCCTGGGCCCGGCCCATTGAGCACTGGCCCACTTGCTTCTCATTGTAGAGCGAAGGCCCACGAGGTGCGCAGCCCCACCAGGTGGGCGGCCTCGCCCTCCGACTGCCCACTGGTGCTGCGGAAGCTCCTTCGCAAGGAGGACGTCAGACCCGGCTGCAGGTGCACGCTGAGGGCACCCCTGGTGACCGACGTGGAGCTGGAGCGCTTCCTGTCTGCGCCCCGAGACCCCAGTCAGGTCCTGGTGTTTGGGATAGTCTCAAGCCAGAGCCCCACTAGCACCGCACGGCTCCAGTGGGTGCTCGACACAATCTACAGCCACCGGCAGCAGGGCCGGGCCTCACCCTGCATCCAGGTAGGTCTTGGGCCCGGCTGAGGAGGCCCCAGGGTGTGGGCGTAGGGGAACGGGGGGGGGGGGGGGCCAGGGGGAAGACCCCCCACAGGGAGGCTAGGACTGGCTGAGAGGCTGCCCTCAGCACACGGGCCCTCTTTCACTCCCTCTTCTCCTTGAGGCCTTTGTACACGCTCTTCCACACACACTCTGCCGCATGTTGCCCCCTCTGCTCTCTCTCTCTCTGACTCATCCTTCTGCCTGACATGAATGTCACCACATTTATGTGGGTGCTGTCTCTGCCTTTGAGACTTTTCCTGCCGTTTTTACCCAGGGCACTGACTGTAGCTTGTGGTTATGTATTGGTGTGAGTACTTAGAGCAGAAATGGGCTCACCACTGGATACTCAGGCCTCAAGAATATTCATAGACTGTGGCCAGGTCCCTGCTGTGCACGGGCCCTGTGCCAGGCCCCAGAGAGGCTCCCAGCATGGTGGGGAGCACGTATAGCAGTCCTGAGCAGGGCCAGGAAAGGCCAGCTCTGGCGTGCGGGGCCTGCCGCCTCCAGAGTCAGGGAGAGTCTCTCCCAGGATGAGCGGGTCTGGGCAGGTGGGTGAGTGTACCCGGAAGAAGCAGTGGCCTGTGCAAAGGTGGTCAGGGACAGGGGTGCTTGAGGTCCGTGTTCAAGGGTGTGTCAGTCAGGGGTGCAGGAGCCACCTCCTCCCACCCCGTCCTGGCTGCAGGCTCCCTCCTGAGTCTCATCATCCGCCTCAGCCAGTAGCCATCTGTGTCAGGGTTAGCACAGGTCAAGGGTGGCCCTGCCCCCACCCCGACTGGAGCAGAGGATGTCACATAAGCACATGACCTTTGTGTTCGTCTGGTGACTTCCTTCAAACCCTCTTGGCCCTATGCCCTCTCTGATCACTGTCTGCCCTTTCTCCCTTTATGGCAGCCACGAATTCTAAGTTTTTGTGTTTGCCCAGCATATACCCTCTCCAGCTTTGCTCCCAGGAGCGCAGCCTCCCTGGCCCCGTGTGCCCACGCAGCTAGTGCCAGGAGCTTGGCATTGGAACCCGTCTGATCAGACACCAGAAGGCTTTTTACTAGTCTTGTATATCAAAGCCATGTACATTTTCTGGAGTCAACCTCAATTTACATAGATTTAGTGGAAACTTCCCGAGTTCCTGCCCTGCACTCATCCGTGCATAGACAAATATGATCCCTGCCCCCATAGAACCGTAGAAGTGATGTTAATTTACCTAAGGGCTATTAATTGTTTATTAATAATTATCCATAAGCATAGGATGCGTGGCAGTCCAGCCCAGCTGCGAGCAGTGTGAATGGGGACCGGGTCTGACCTGAGGTGGCTGAGGCTGATGGAGGAGTGGGCAGTGGGATTTGAGGAGTGCAGAGGACAGATCTGGAAGGAGGTGTCAGACTTCACAGTGACTCTGATTCCACCATTTGGTGTGTTTGGTTAAGGCAGAAATCTTCCCTAACATTGTCTTGCTCTGAAAGAAAGCTAAAATACCAGATACAGTTCTGGGGTTCACATTTCTTTTACGTTTATATATTTTTGAGAGAGAGAGAGAGAGAGAGAGAGAGTAAGAGTGAGCAGGGAAGGGGCAGACCTCGGCGGGGACAGAGGATCTGAAGCAGTCTCTGTCCTGAGAGTGGAGATCCTGAAGCAGGGCTCAAACTCACAAACCGTGAGATCATGAGCTGAGCTGAAGTTGGTCGCCCAACCAACTGAGCCACCCAAGCACCCCTGGGTTTCACATTTTAAATTGAACGTCAGGGGTGCCTGGGCAGCTCTGGCAGTTAAGTGCCTGACTCTTGATTCCAGCTCAGGTCATGGTCTCACAGTCCTGAAATGGAGCCCTGTGTCAGGCTCTGTGCTGGGCACGGAGCCTGCTTGAGATTCTCTCTCTCTCTCTCTCTCTCTCGCTCTCGCTCTCGCTCTTGCTCTCCTCCCCTGCTTGTGCACACTTCCTTCCTCTCTCTCTCCAGAAAAAAATAAATTGAAATGTCAGGCAGGGCAGCTGGAGGCATAAAACGCAGATAAAACCAGAAAACATCATAAACTAGCCATATTAATGGATTTGTAGCATCCAGAAAGGAGGGGAAAGAGACCGGCTGTACTCTGGATTGAGATGTAGGTTTGATTCAGGTCCTAGCACTGGATTTAATGACAGGGGTGTGTCCCGAGGGGCAGGGGGCAGAGGGTGGAGGAATCCTGAAAATAGGTACAGCCAGAAACACGCTATACCTCCAGATCTCCCACAGGGCTTCTCCCAGGCAGAGGGAACGGTCAGGTCCTGCAGCCCCTAGAGAGTGTATCTGGGGCCTGCCATGTGGTGGGGCGCAGTCATCTCCATGACAGCCTTCACAAATAGAAGGCCCTAGATGAACCCAGATGCCTCGTTGGCACCCTTTGGCCATGGCCATGGGAGGTGTACCTGCGGAGGCTGACCAGCCCATGGAGCAGGAGCGGGGAGGGGGTGTTGAGGGGCTCCGGGACTCCAGGGGAACTTGGCCTGGCTAACACTTCTGGCATCTGAGCGCCTCCTCCTGGCACAGGATTGATGGGCACTCATCTCTCTGTTGGCAGTGCCGGCATGACCCCTACCGCCTGCTGCGGTATGACCTGGACGGCAGCCTACAGAAGAGCCCGCCCCTGCTGGTGCAGAAGCATGCCGTGGTGCAGGGCGTGGTCCTGGTGAGTGAGGGCCCGGCCCGGGCGCACCGCCAGCTGCCTGCCAAGCTAGTCCCCCCCGCCCCACCCTTGTGGAATCACAGATACAGGAGAGGGAGGAGAGAGGGTCCATGGGCTCTGAGGCAGAAGGCCTGACTGAGAGTCACCCAGCACATAGGGCCAGGCCTGCAGCCCTGTCCCCTGTGTGCAGCCTGACCCCGTGCATCCTCATCCCAGGAGACTCCAGGGAGCAGGGGACACCTAACCTGGAGAACCAAATTCTCTTTGCCTATTTTTAAATAACTTTTTACTAAAAAACAGGGCATTGTAAAAATAGGTGTATATTTATTGTAGAAAATTTTAAATATACAATTTAGAAAATAATTGCTTCCCCATATTACCCACAGTGCCTCATTTGTGCCCACAATGAGCATGTACCTGGCAGCTGCTAGATCCAGCACTATTGGAAGCCCTGGGGCACAGCCATGCTGACATTTTGGCCTCTGGCTTTTTCTGATTTGGGGGTCCTACTTTAAAAAATTTTTTAAAATATGTTTATTTTGAAGAGGGAGAGAGCAAGTGGGGAGGGGCAAAGAGAGAGGAAGAGAGAGAACCGCAGGCAGGCTCCACCCTGCCAACATGGAGCCTGACACGGGGCTCGATCTCATGAACCGTGAGATCATAACCTGAATTGAAATCAAGAGCCCGACGCTTAACTGACTGAGCCACCCAGGTGCCTTTGGGGTCTTGCTTTTTTCATTGTGATTTTTAATCACTGCCTAAGAATGTGTCAGTTGATTTCTCTACCTGTGATCCTTTGGTTGGACATTGGCGTCTCCTTTTTGGTTGGGCAGTGGGGCCATAACAAACCGCACTCTAGTGGATGTCCTTGCACAGAAGCCTTTGGACAGGTGTCTACTTGCTGGACACAGACCTGTAGAGCATGGGAGTTCAGAGAGCCATAGGACAAGATCCCTACCCTCAAGAGGCCCCCATCCCACAGGACCAGCTGATCAATGCATATGGATAAGTGGGCCAGGCAGCTGTAGGAGGGAGGAGTGGGGCCCTGAGAGCAGGAGGAAACCCTTCAGGCCCCAGAGCTCTGGAGCTCTTGCGTGTGAGGTGACATCTGAGCAGGTGGGTCAGCAGAGGGAAAGGTTGGGATGGCGGGGCTGCCCTCTGACTTGGGGAGGGGGACACCCTTTCCCCGAAACCACCAATGAAAGGCCTGGATCCTGGCACAGGCTCTGAGAGCCCACGGCACCATCCTGAGATGCAGCGCCGGTGTGCTGAGACCCTCTCCTGCTGTCTCCTTCCTCTGTGTTGACAGATGTTCGCTGGGGGAAAGCTCCTTTTTGGGGGCTGCATTTTGAATGGATATGGCCTTAGCAGGCAGAATCTGCTGAAACAGATCTTCCAGGCTCGACAAGACTGCAAGATGGGTTACTTCCTGCCAGACAACTACAAATTTAGGTAAAACAGGAAAAACTTGGGGTGCAGGGCAAGCATGGGGTAGGAGACCTCACTATGGAAGGGACACTGTTGGGGATGGAAGGGGGCCACAAGACAGAAGACTTCACAGGTGGCAAGGGGGAATGAGGCCGTGCTGTCGGGACACAAGCTGGGGGAAAAGTGCCCTCTTGGAGAAAGAGGGACACAGGGTAGTTTGCACAGTGCCAGTTTCTGTGGGGGAAAAATAATGAAGACGGGTTTGGGTGGGGGTCCTAGTGACATCCCTGCCTTTTGCCCCACCACACCCTACCCCATCCTGTGTGCGATCCCGGTGCTGCCTGTTTACCAGCAGGGCCATGTAGTCAGGGGTCCCTCCTGAAGTGAGTTCAGGTCCTTGTAAGGGAATGGGGTGCTGCTGCTTAAGGCTGCTCTTGGCCACTGAGAGTTGGCTTTTCAACCAGGTGGTGTCCATCTATTGAGTCCTAGGCCCAGCTTGAGTGCACTGAGCATAGGTAGGTCTCTTGGTTCCAGAAGCACGCAGCCTGGTCCGGGAAGGAGCCTGGGGCTACGACATCGCTGGAGGCTGGGTTAGGAGCCAGGAGTGGGTTCTGGAATGCCTGTGAAAGTGCAATGGAGAGCTTAGTGGGTCAAGGGTTCCAAGAGGAAGCAGAGCCTCAACTCTGCTCTCTATAAGCCGGGGGGCCATTTGCCTCCCTAACCCTCATTATCTTCACCCTTAAAATGAAGGTGATAGTTGCCACCTCACAGGGTTGTTGTGAGGCTCTTATGAAAGTGCGTTTGCTGAAGTACCACGTAGACCAGAAAGCGATGAGCAAACACACATAAAAAGCATCGCCTGCCTACGCACACGCGCTTGCCAGTCACCACGCTGCTATCGCACAGAGTCGGGACAGCGGCCCCAGCCCGCTCCCACCAGGCCTCTCCACTTTCCAAGAGTCCTGATGCCAGTTTCTCTCCAGTGCACTGAGTTTGGGCCATGTCAGAGTGTCTGACCCTAAAGAGGCTCCTCTCAGAGGAACTGGTAGAGGTCACGCCCAGACCCCTGGATCCTGGACAGCGTAGTGGAGAAGGCAGTGTCCTGAGGAGCCTGTGGACATCAAGAAGGGCAGATGCTGGCAGATGCACAAAGCTCACTGAGACCCCAAGGCCTGAGACTCAAGGAGGGCTTGGAGGTACTTCAAGACCAGCTCATTGACAGTCCCAGGGGAAAGGGAAATGGAGGCTCCAGGTCTGCTTAGGCTCAAGAAAGAAATATACCATAGACAGAAGCGGGTTGGGGAGGACGCCATCCAGAGGCCCACACTGAAGAGGAGCTGAGGCCACTGGAAGGTGCCAGAGACAGAGAGCAAAGGCATTTTCAGAAACATTAACAGACCGGGTGCTTGGGGCTATGGTGGCTGGGGATGCCAAAACCTAGTGACAAAAAGCTGTAGCTCTTATTTGATTTCCACTGTCCCTCAAAAGTCCACTTTCCTTCTCTCTGCCTCGGCTTCTTTGCCTGGAAAGCAAGAACAAGCATAGTCCCACTGTGTGGGGCTGGGAGGCTCAGATGAGGCGGTGGGATGTCTGAAGTTCGGAACATCACTAACCTTTATTGAGAGGTTACGGATTACAGCTGTTAGTGTTGTCATTATTATTCCTAAAATGAATTCCAGGCTCCTAATTTGTTAGATGCAAAGGCTCTAAAAGGACTTAATACTTACAACAGTCTTCAATAATTTTTTGAGGAATGATGGGGAAAGCATCAGCAAACCACACACACACACACACACACACACACACACGCACGCACAGTCTAGGTTTTTGGAAGTGGAAAGGGGAGGATTCCTGAGACCATAAACCAGTAGAACCCCTCTTAATTCTCGAATGGCCTATTAGGTTGGCAGTTGGAAAGCACTTTGAGAAAAAAGAGTGGAAGTCGACAAGAAAATGTCGCCATAACAACAGTCCCTTTATCTCGATCTGTGACACAAACCACCTCAAGCTTAGCAGTGTAAACCCACACACCCATGTTTTACTGTCGTCCCTGACAGTTTAGGGGCTGACCAGGCTCAGCTCGGGAGTGCTTGCTTGGGGGATCTCAAAGACTTGCTCACTCCCATGCCAGGCGGTCCGTGCAGGCTTCAGCCACGACACTTACACGTGGCTTCTCCATGTGGCCCGCACCATCTCAGATACGGGCAGCTGGGTTCCAAAAGCAAGTGTCCTGAGACACAGCCAGGTGGGGATTGGGTTGCCTCGTATGACTGGGCCTCATAAGTCACGTAACATGTGAGTCTCTAGGCAGCCCACACTCACAGGAGGGAAATGAGACTACACCTCTTGATGGGAGGAGGGTCAGAGAAATGTGGGACATGTTCTAAAGCCACCCACTGGCCCGATTCCTCTTACAGTAGCGTAACTAGAAAAGTAGTGAGACGCTGTCAGCCCAGAATACTTCAAGGAAGACGCTGGGTGAGATCTCTTGACGTCCTCATGGGCTAGATGGATAGACGGGGCTCAGGCGGCTGCTTGCTTGGCCACCCCCAGTGAGTGGTGGGGGGCCTCAAGGGCAGACCTCTGTGTTTGGCCTGCCCACTTTTCCCCTAAATATGTAACTTAGATGTGTTCCCGGAGGGCTGGCTGATCATCTGTACCCGAGGCAGGGGGAGGCGACTGAGTGGGAGCTCACAGTGTGCTAGCTGCCCAGCAGTGGTTTGGGAGGAAAAAGAGCAAATGTTTACCTTTAGGTTTGGAAGGTTTACGGTCAGTGGATGTGGGAGCCCCAGCATGATAGATTGTCACGCTGAAAAAGTGCCTTAGAGGTCAGAGCCCTTGGCGTGACCCAGGGGAGCTGTAGGTCCTGGTGTGCTAGCGTTTTCATTTCTAGGTCCTCTGTTCCAAGAGGCACCCTGGCAGCGCTCAGGTGGGGGGTCCCCACCGTCCCTTGGTGGGAGTCCTCTCTTCCTTGCCAGAGTAGACTTTCAAACTGCTTGGTTTTGTGCAGCCGCAGTGGGAGGATTCGAGGTGCGGAGGTGGGAGGGAGGAGAGACAGGTCTGCAGACTAAATGCAGGGGGTGGGCGGCGCCGGAGCGCAGATCCAGAAGGGCTGGGCTGCTTACGGGGAGAGCCAGCCACAGAGATGGCCCTCCGTCCGGGCTCAGGGTCTGTGAGGCCGCGTGAGAAGCAAGGGCTGTGAGCAGGGAGGGGTGCTGGGCTGCCCAGCGAGGCGCCACCCCCGCCACTGAGGCCTCCCACCCCAGCAGAGAATGGGGTAGGCCCCTGCTCGGGAGGAGACTGGTGGTGACTGAGCAGGAGGGTGGGGGCCAGGCCAGGCCGAGGAGGACAACCGCGGGGAGATTCATGCACGCCTGGAGAGACCGCTCTGCCCTTAACACACCGCTGTTAAGCTGTGCCCTCCCAAAGGACCAGATGTCCCATATCACACGTCCCACCTCCCTTCTCTCCGTGTCCTTTGCTCATGCCCACAGCCCAGCACATTGAACCCCTTGGAGCTGTTCACTGAATGATGACCTAGAGCTGATTTTAGCCCAGGGGAAGCAGAGGTCAGGTCAGACTGAGGAAGGGCTGGTTGACAGCCCTCATGGTTACCCGGCGGCCCCTCATACACCCGCAGGGGTGGGAAGCTCCTCCCTCCAGAAGCAGCGCCTGCTTTTAACCTGGCATCCTGCCATGCCTTCCATTTTTGGGCAAGTCCTGCGAGCCCGGCCTCGGGCTCAGCACTGGGGATTTGGAAGTAAGACCTCAGCCTGCTTTACCGTGGCTGAGCCACAGATGCAGAAATCGAAGAAGAGCTAAGGGCACTAATCAACACCACGGTGCCACACCCCCTCCCATCCATCAGGGCGGCCACCATTGAAGCACCCAAGATAGCAAGTGCTGGCGAGGATGTGGAGCAGCGGGAAGCCACTTGCACTGCCAGTGGGAATGCAAACCGGCCAGCCGCTTTGGAAAACAGTATGGGGGGGGTCCTCAAAAAGTTAAAAATAGAATGATGGTGCAAGAGTTTCACTCCAGGGTAGGTACCTAAAAGAATCGAAAGCGGGGTTTTGAAGTTCACCTGTGTTCATAGCGGCATCATTCATAATATCCAAGAAGCAGAAGCAACCCAAGTGCCTGCCAGTGGATGAATGGAGAAAGAAAATGTGGTCAGTGCCTGTAACGGAAAAGAAAGGAAATTCTGACACATGCTACCACACGGATGAACATTGAGGACATTATGCTCAGTGAAATAAACCAGTCACAAGAGGACAAATACTACACGATTCCCCTTACATGAGGTCCCCAGAGCAGACAGAAAGTAGGCAGGTGGGTGCTAAGGGCTGAGGGAGGACAGTGGGGAGTTCGAGTTTAATGTTTCGAGTCTCAGTTTGGGAAGATGAAAAGGCTCTGGAGTTGGATGGTGGGGATGGCCGTACAACAGTGTGAGTGTACTTAATGCCACTAAAGTGTACACTAAAAAATGGATAAATTGTATGTTACATACTTTTAACCATTTTAAAAGGAGGGGGAAGATGCTCTGTGGGTGCTTTGCAGCTGAGGGAGCAGGGAGAAAAAGGGGTTGTTTCCCCCAGTTAATGAGCTCCCAGGGCGAAGCCTGGTTTGGTCTCTGAAGCCCTCCCCCCCTGCCCTGGTGATACCGGGCCCATTCTCCATCAGCCCGGGGGCCAGATGGAGGAGACGGACTCCCCAGGATGCTTCATTTGCCAGCATGGCCCCAGGCCTGCTGGAGGGCCTCGCTGACACCACTGGCAGAGCTGGGAACACCGCTGATGCTCCCCCCACTCTGGTCACCCTGACTCTCTTGTCATGTAACAGGCAGTTAGCAGCTCTTGCATAGGGGTTCTTTTCTGGTGCCCCACTGGCCCGGACTCCCATTTCTCCATTTACCTGTACTTTGGGTTTCTAGCAAATGCTGAGCCGTGACCCACCCCAGGGGGCAGGGGTGCATTGGGTGGGGGGCACAGGGACCCTGCTCAGGAAACCTCAAGAGACCCGCTCCCAGAATCTGCTTTCTGCCATCTCTGCAGCTGGGACCAAAGGGACTGGAGACAGCCCGGTCCACACCTTCATTTTTTACTTTCCTGGGGCACTCAAAATGACGGAAGAGGCCCTCCTCTCCCCTCCCCTGCTCATCTCTTCTCCCTGAAATGTCCTGCCCTCAAGCAAGTCACATAGCAGGGGCTCAGTAAATTGAAGAAATGCAGAGTAAAAGGGCCTGGCCTGTCCCTGTCCTCACTAGTTTCCTACAACTGCTGTAACAGTGCTCCACAGACTGAGAGGCTTAACCTGGAATGTGTCAACTGATGGTTCTGGAGGCCAGAGACGGTGGTGTGGGCAGGCCACGCTCCTTCCAGGGGCGCTGGGGAAGGACTTGTTCCAGGCAGGCCTCCTCATCTCTGGTAATCCCTTGGCCTGTGGCTGCGTTATTACTCCAGCCTTCACGTGGCGTTCTCTCCCATGTGTGTGCTTGTGTCCATACTGCCCCCTTTTTACAAGGACACCAGGTATATTGAGTTAGAAGTCCACCCTCCTCTGGTGTGACCTCATCTTAACCCGTTACCTCTGCAGTGACCCTGTGTACAAGCAAGGCCACAATCTGGAGCACTAGGAATTAGGACTCCACTGACATGTGAATTTGGGGACAGGGACACAATCAGCCCCTAACACTATACACGAGGGCTCATTCCCTGGGCCTCCCATGCTCCCCCCCACCCCACTTTATGGAGCCCTCCTGCGCCACGGCACACCTTTCCGATGAAAGTGCTGGGTGCACAGGCGCCGCTCGCACGGAGTTAGGGGGATTCAAGCCTTAAACAGAAGCCAGAGAAGGCCACCTCCAGTGAGTCTCTGGGTCCCCAGGGGTCAGGCTCTCCCTTACCCACCTTGGGAAGGAGCAGCCCTGTGCTCTTTTCTGTCTCCAAACTGGAACTTTAAGTGGCAGTGCCAGGTGAGGGTTGCTTACTCGGGGCCCCCTCTGGCCATGCCTCTGCTGAGCGTTGCCCTCCTTCCCCTGCAGCATTTCAACCTGCACCCCAGGCCTAGAAGACCCTGACTCAGCCAAGAAAACAGTATCAACAGTATTGGAAGACATCCAAGGAAGCTTCTCCTCATTGACCATGGAGGACCAGATGGAGGAGTCCTCCCCTGAAGCCGAGAAGAAGTAGGTGGCCACCCAGCCCAGGGCCCAGGGGCCCTCCTGTGGTAAACAGAATGGGTGTGGCTCCTAGCAGAGGCCCTGGCACTGCCACAGGCCACAGAGTCCATGTGGGGCTAAGTGGCCCTGGGCAGGTCACTTCCCCTGGGCATGGGCCATCTCTAACCATCCCTGACAACTAGCCCAACATCCAGCTGGGCATCAAGCCTGCTGCCCGGAGCTGCTGGCAGTGGTCTGGGTGGTGGAGATTGAGGCCTTTTGTAGACTTTGTGGTGAAACGCTACAGCCCAGACCATCAGTCTGAGAAGGGTGGAGACTGCCCGCTGTCTCCCTGCAAGAAACTTCTAGACCTTAACTTGGCCATGTTAACTGAAACGAATCATGCGTTCTGCAAGAGTGTGAAAATCACACATTTCTTATGAAGATAGAAAAGCAAAACTGCTACATTTTTTGCGAGAAAGGTTATAGGTGCCACTAGGAACCCCAGGTTGGAGCAACACCCAGAGGGCCTCAACTGTGCAAGGCGGAGGGCCAGGCCCACTTGGGCACAGGACAGAGCAGGGCTCCAGGCCCCGCCGTTCACACCAGCTCTCTCCACCCATTTCCCAGCATTTTCTTCTCTCTATTTTGGTTTTTAGAATGAGACAGCCTGAAGTGGATCTGCATATTCTCAGCAAAGCCAGGAGAGGCAGTAAGAAGGCATCCATCTGGAAAAAACAGTCCTCCAGGAAATGATGCTGCTGCCACAGCCACCCAGAGCTCCGAGCCTGGACACAGCTCTTCTCACATCCACCCCAGCCCTGCCTCCCAAGCCTCCGCCCCCTCTCTGAGCCCCTCCATAATAAAGAAGCATGCCTCCAGCATCTAGGTGAGGCCATGGGATAGGCTGGCTCCTGCGAGGCCCCCCACAGCGCTGTTCCAGGCTGAGGCCTTGGAAACGTGGTTTCTCTGACCCAGAGCTTCCTCTGTGACCAGTTAAACTAGCCAGAAAATCTCCCACTCCCAAGGAAACAGATATCTCACTCTAAGGGACCCAAGCCAAAGGATATATTCACCCTAGGGAGGTCTTGGATGGGACTAAATTGTGCCCTCCTCCCTAGCCTTCACTAGGTGGAAAAGGACTCTGCTCCTGGCCCAGATGGAAAAGAGGGTGAGAGAGGAAGAGGGAGGAGAAAGAGATGAAGAGGAGCAGCAGATGGGAGGGAAGGCAGGGAGAGATGGAGAGCCACTGAGAAGGGGGAAGGGGAGGAATGAGAGAGGAGGAAACTAGGGAAGAGGGAGAATAAGGGGCAGGTGGAATGAGAGGGAAAGGGGCATGGAATGGGATGGAAAAGATAGTGATGTCTATCTGTCCCAGAAAGCCAGAGCGCCTGTGGCACCCCCCTGTGTGTTAATGTCCCCATTTAGCTTAGCCTCAGTGCTCTTTGGTGGATTAGACACCCTTTCCCGAGCTGATAGGCCTCAAGAATCCTCACCAGCATCACCGGCCCAGAGATAGCAGCCCGCTCTCCCCATCGCATGTGCTGACTACTCCTTGGCCATAGTCACCAGCTCTAGGCCTGTTTGTCTGAGGCTCCCGAGAGCCACTTCCTGCAGCAGGGCATGGACCCCAGAGGGTCTGTCTGGTTCTCCAAACTCAGAAAAGACTTCAGACCCTGATCTGTGAGCAGTGCTTGGTGATGTGCTCTACACTTAACTACTTGTGCCCCTTTATAATAGATGCTTTTTGTATCTGAAGTTTTTGAGGTTTAATGTTTATCCTTTGCATTATGCAAAGGCTTATTTTGAATTATACATTTGTTCCCCTGGAAATGGATTTGAAACTACATGCTATGTTCTTAAGTCTGCATCTTTTGATACCTAAGGGCCTGATACTGGCTAGGGGTCTTGGGCACCTAACTCTTCTCCCCTCCATCCCCCCATCCTCCACCGCCTCAAGCACCAGGGCACACAGGGATCGGAAGGCAAGGGGAAGCAAGTTCCACCTCTGTCCCGGCAAGCAGGCACCCTCCATCGCCTCAGGCAGCATTCTGGTAAAGGTTAGAATGGAGAAATCAGCCCTCCTCCCTTCCTCCCTGAATTGGACCTTTGGGCCTGCCTACTAAGTTCTGTACTTCACCCGCTGCATGTGCAGGCGAGCACAGAACAGTCTCTAAAGGACAGGCCCCAGCCCAACTTGGTACTTGCCACACTGAAAAGGGGCCAAAAATGAGCAGACATAAGCAGCAACATTTCCCACTGGTGGAATAGGGCCCAGTGGATGTCCAGTGCTACATAATCAGATTGTCGCTTGAGGAGGAGGGAGAAAAGGGGGAGCCCCCTCGCCATAGAAATAGAAGGAGAGGGGAGTAAGGCTTCACCTCTATGAACAATGCCTCCAAAAAACCAGGTAGATGGGAAGATGTGAAATTATCCGAGAGAGTCAAACTCTTGTCTGACTAGAATAGCTAGACTTTTCCTTCAAGTTCCCTCCTGTCATCTTTTTCCTTGGATTAGGGAGGTCCAAGGAGTTTTAAAGCAAAACAGATCTACTCCAGAGATGGCACGCATCTGACATACATGTTACTGCTGTTTACCCCAGGGCTTTGCAGGCATCATTAATTAATCACAACATTTTGAACTCAAGTGATGCTTCAGAGTCCATCTTTAGCACAAAAGTAGGCAGCTACTACCAATTAACTACCAATATTTGCCTTCCATGGAGCAGTTCCATCCTCTACCTGGGCCTCAGCTTTTAGAAAGACTTCTTGGGGGAAGTGAAAGTGGAATTAGAGCCAGAGCCTAGGGTAGGTAGGCAAAGTCCTTGGCACTGAGTCCATTCTGGCTCCTCCATTCCACCCCTTTCTCTGGAGGTGGACCCAGGGCACCTCCTTCCAGGAAGGACAGCTTCTTACAGGAAGAAGGAGCCAGGAAGGCTGCAAGACAAAGATCAGATTTCCATTTCCAACCATAGTATGGATTAAATGGCCTGTAAAAAATCACACGGCAAAACACATATGGAATAACATAAACTCTTTTAATTGCATATTGGAGCTCACAAGATTGTAAGGAAAATCCATAGGTGCTGAAAAGAGGACTCAGGAAACCAAGCAGTAAGCAAGCACTAAAACCACAGTTGTCCTGAGGCTGTTTTGTTATCCCAGGGACCCAGAACCTGAGTTTTAATGGTTGTAGGGAGACATGAGACACAGCCTTGGGCCTGAACAAGACATCAAGCTTTAAGTAAGACTCCCAAATATAAATCTGGGACCCTTGATACACATAAAATGACAAGGGAATGTGAATGTCTCAGCCTCAGAGGAAAAAAAATGTTTTGGTTAAGGATCCTTCTGTGAATGTATAATTCATATCTGCCTTCCCAGAGATTTTGGGTTTACATGTTTTATGTGCTATGAGGTCTAGAAACCCTCAAGATGCTTGGTGGAAGCAAACAAATCCGCTCTGAAAATGTTCACTCTCAACCTAGACTTCATAGGATTCCCACAGAGATAAATCCAGTTGAATATGAGCTCACAATCCAAAATTTAAAAGTATAAGCCAAAGTGAATGAAAATAAATATCAAACATTAAAATTAGACATCCAAGATTTTGGATATTGGACTTGGAAGACAGTATAAAAATGAATGTTTTTATGTTTAAATAAGCAAAAGAAGGAACTGAAAAGCAAAGAAGAAGATATAACTAAACAAAAAAGAGGTGGCCTAAGTTTTGCTTCCAAACATGTTGGAGTAACTGGTACTGGAGTGGGTCTCTTGAAGAACAACCAAGGCAAGAGAAACAAAATGAGTTCTGTAACACCCTCCCCCAGCTTTCTGCCAGAGATACTTTCTGGATCATGGTGCAGGGAAGGAGAATTCAAGCAGTATGACAGTGTTGCCGAACTTAGGAGACAGAGCCGAATTTGGGGAGATAGCAGTGACTGGAATTTGTGGAACAGGGCCTCAGAGAAGAGGGAATTATGAGAGAACTCTAGGTATCTGCATAGTGGTCTCCTTGAATCTTCAGCTGAATACTAAACTGTACATGTTTAGGGTGTGGTCATGAAGCCCAGTAAAGAGCTACAGGGGAGCTGTGAACTGGGGAGACATCCAAGGTGCAACCAGTCAGAAATAGAGTCATGGGCCAGTTACTTTTTTGACATTAGCTGTAGCAGCTTCTTTCTAGATATATCTCTTAAGGCAAGGAAAACAAAAGCAAAAATAAACTATTAGGGCTACATCAAATAAAAAGCTTCTGCACAGCAAAGGAAAACAACAGAACTCAAAGGCAACCTACAGAATGGGAAAAGGTGTTTGCAGAGACATATCCAGTAAAGTATTAGTATCCAAAATATAGAAAGAACTTATAAAACTCAACACCCAAAAAACATAATATAATCAAAATGGGCAGAAGACATGAACAGGCATTTCTCCAAAGAAGACATACAGTCAAGCAACAGACACATGAAAAGATGTTCATCATCACTTACCATCAGGGAAATGCAAATCAAAACCACAATTAGATAGCACCTCACACCTGTCAGAATGGCCAAAATCAACAACATAAAAAACATATGTTGGTGAGGATGTGGAAAAAAAGGAACACTCTTGCCTTGCTGGTGGGAATACAAACAGGGTGCAACCACTGTGGAAAACAATATGGAGGTTCCTCAAAAAGTTAAAAACAGAACTACCTTATGATTCAGGAATCTTATTATTTGGTATTTACCCAAAGAATATAAGAGCACTAATTCAAAGGGGAACATGCACCCCTATGTTTATAGCAGCATTATTTATAATAGCCAAGAAATGGAAGCAGCCCAAGTGTCCACTGATTGATGAATGGATAAAGAAGATATGGTATAGATATACAACAGAATATTATTCAGCCATTAAAAATAATGAAACCTTGCCTTCTGCAATGACATGGATGGAGCTAGAGAGTATAAGGCTAACTAAAATAAATCAGAGGAAGAAATATACCATAGGATTTCACTCATATGTGGAATTTACGAAACAAAACAAATGAGCAAAGGGGGGAAAAGGGGTGAGAGACAAATAAAGAAACAGACTTTTAATTATAGAGGACAAACTGATGGTTACCAGAGGGGAGGTAGATGAGCGGATGGATTAAATAGGTGATGGGGATTAGAGAGTGCATTTGTCATGATGAGCACTGGGTAATGTATGGAATTGTTGAATCACTATATTGTATACTTGAAACTAATATAATACAGTGTGTTAACTAATTGGAATTAAAATTTTGAGAAGCCAAAAAAAAAAAAAAAGGAAAGAAAGAAAGAAAAGAAAAAGAAAAAGAAAAAGAAGTAGAGACCTGGGCCTTTCAGTGAAGATCCCAGAAAATCCAGCCCATATGAGTAGGGATAAGCTAGTCCTGGAATAAAGGCTAATCTAGACCCTATCTAATAAAATTTAAAAATAATTCTTGACAAAACTATAGGGACAGAATTAAAAATAGATGAGGGGTTGCCTGAGATGGGAATGACTACAAAGGGTATGAGGGAATTTGACAGAGGTAGGAGTGGTAATGGGATTATTTTATGTCTTGATTACGGTAGTGGATACTTGACTGTTTACATTTGGCAAAACTCACAGAACTGTACCCCTAAAAGACTGGATTTTACTAGATGTCAATTACACCTTAATTTTAAAATTATAAGAAGCCCTGAAAGGATCAAGCTGATTCTTCAAGTAAACTGAACTGTCTGAAAAAAAGTCAATCTTCTTATAAAGGAAAACAATACAGTACAGATACAACATGCAAAGTAACATAACATTCATAATGTCGGGCATGCAATTAAAAAAATTCCTGGATATGTGAAGAGGCAAGAAAATGTAAGCCATGACCAAAAAAACATCAGTCAATAGAAAAAGAGCTAGAAAAGATAGAAGTGATGAAGGTTGCAGGCAAGGCCTTTATAACAGCTATTATAAAGACTTCAGATGATTTAAATGAACACAACGAGAAATAATAACTATAAAAAGAAATGGATGAAAATGTACTGGGTAACAGTAACTGTGGATTAGAAGCTATAGAAAAGATCAGTGAGCTTAAAGACAGGCAATATAAAATAGCCAAAATAAAGTTCAGAGGGAAAAAGTCTGAAAAAATAAACAGAACCCTAGTAACCAGTGAGACAACATTAAGTTATATAATATATGTGTAATTGGAATTCCAAAAAGAAAAGGAATAAGATAGTTAGAAAAAAATATTTGAAGCAACCCTGACCAAAAATTTGCCATATGTGATAAAAAAAAAATCACAATGAATCTCAAGCAGGATAAACACAAAGGAAACATCATCCAGGTGCATCGTAATCAAATTGGTGAAAACTGATGTTAAAGAGAAAATCTTAAGAATCACAAAGACTCATCATATACTGAAGAAAAAAATGAATGCTAACTTCTCATCTAAAATAATGTAAGTACTAAAATTTTTAAAAAGTCAACCTACAAATTTTATATCCAGTAAAAAATATCCTTCAATGATGAAAGCAGGATAAAAAAAAGGTAAATGTGAATGAGTTGAACTCACCAATAAAAAAATAGGGACTCTCACATATAAAAACTTGTAAACAAATGTTCATAGCATTATCCAAATGTCCATCAACATATGAATGGATAAACAAAATGTGGTTTAGCCATACAGCAGAATATGATTTGGCTATAAAAAAGGGATAAAACACTAATACATACTACAATGTGGATAAACCTTGAAAATATTATGCTTAGTGAAAGAAGCCAGAGACAAATGCGATATATTGTATGATTGAAAATATATTAAATGTCCACAACACACAAATCTCTGGAGACAGAAAGCAGATTAGTGGCTTCCAGGGAATGGAGTGGAGAATGACTGCTTAAAGGGTATGAGACTTCTTTTTTGGGGTGATGAAAGTGCTCTGGAATTAGATAGTATTATGAATACACTGAAATATACTGAATTGTATGCTTTAAAATGTTTAAATTTGTGTATTTTATCTCAGTTTTTCTCAACTGAATGTCCATATAGGAAAAATTAGAATTGACCTTCCCCTCTCTTCATTCACAATCATTAATTCAAAATGGATTAGAGAGGAAGGAGTTAAGATGGTGGAGAAGTAGGGGGGACCCTGGGCTTTCCTCATCGCTTGAACACAGGTGTATTGAAGTCAGATTACTTGGAACACCCAGGAAATTGATCTGTGGAGTGGCAGAAGGATCTCCACAGTTGGAGGGAGACAGCTGGGTAGGAGCAAGATGCATGGATGTGAATTGGGGGTGATAAAATGCCAAAGCCATGGAGGGGAGGGAACCCTTTTTTGGAGAGACAAAAGAGGGAGTAAGGGAGAGGGGTTGTAAAAGTGCAGCACCGAGTTAGCACAAGAGGAAAACCTCTCTGGACCATGGTCTGGGGAACAAGAAGTACAGAGTGTGCCAGTTCTTTTTTGCAAACAGCCTTTGGAGCTGAAACTCTGAGGTTTTGGAAGTGCACAACTAGCCATACTTCTATCAGAGAAGCTAGATTTTAAAACAAAGATGGTAACAGGCAATGAAGAAAGGGAATTATATCATAATTAAGGGGTCTATCCATCAAGAAGAGCTAACATTTGTGCATATTTATGCCCCCAACTTGAAAGCACCCAAATATATAAATTAGTCACGAACATAAACAAGCTCATTGATAATATTACCGTTATTGTAGGAGACCTTAATACTCCACTTACAGCAATGGACAGATCGTCTAAGCAGAAAACCAACAAGGAAGCAACAGCTCTGAATGACACACCAGACCGGATGGACTTAAAAGATATGTTCAGAACATTTCATCCTAAAGCAGCAGAATACACATTCTTCTCGAGTGCACATGCAACATTCTCCAGGATAGATTACAGACTGGGTCACAAATCAGCCCTCAACAGGTACAAAAAGATCAAGATCATACCATGCATATTTCCAGATCACACTATGAAACTTGAAATCAACCACAAGAAAAAATTTGGAAAGCTCTCAAATACATGGAGGTTAAAGAACATCCTACTAAAGAATGAATGGGTTAACCACGAAATTAAAGAAGAAAACACGGAAGCAAATGAAAATGAAAACACAACAGTCCAAACTCTTTGGGATGCAGCAAAGGCAGTCCTAAGAGGAAAATACATTGCAATTCAGGCCTATCTCAAGAAGCAAGAAAGGTTCCAAATACACAACCTAACCTTACACCTAAAGGAGCTAGAAAAGGAGCAGCAAATAAATCCCGAAGCCAGCAGAAAGGGGGAAATAATAAGATCAGAGCAGAAATAAATGATAGAGAATCCAAACACACACACACACACACACACACACTAGAACAAATCAATGAAACTAAGAGCTGGGTTTTTTTGAAAGAATAAACAAAACCGGCCCCCAGCCGGACTTCTCAAAAGAGAGAGGACCCAAATAGATAAAATCATTAATGAAAGAGGAGAGATCACAACCAACACCACAGAAATAGAAACAATTGTAAGATAATACTATGAAAACTTATATGCCAACAAACTGGACAAAACTCAAACAAGAAGAAATGGAAAATTTGAAAAGGCCCATAACCAGCAAAGAAATTGAATTGATTATCAAAAATCTCCCAACAGGGGAATCTGGGTGGCTTAGTTGGCTAAGTGTCTCTTATTTTTGCCTCAGGTCATGGTGTCATGGTTCATGGGTTTGAGCCTCACAATGGACTCCATGCTGACAAGCCTGCTTGGGATTCTTTCTCTCCCTCCCTTTCTGCCCTTCCCCTGCTTGTTCCCCCCTCCCAAAATAAATGAACTTTAAAAAAATCTCCCAACAAATAAGTGTCCTGGGCCAGATGGCTTCCCAGGGGAATTCTACCAGACATTTACAGAAGGGTTAATACCTATTCTCCTCAAACTATTCCAAAAAATAGAAATGGAAGGAAAGCTTCCAAACTCATTCTATGAAACCAGCATTACCTTGACAAAACCAGACAAAAACCCTACTAAAAAGAATTACAGACCAAGAACCTGGAATGAAGAACCTGGATGCAAATATTCTCAACAAAGATACTAGCAAATTGAATTCAACAGTACACCAAAAGAATTATTCACCATGATCAAGTGGGGTTTATTCCTGGGCTGCAGGAATCACCCTGCAAATCAACCTGATATACCACATTAATAAAAGAAAGGATAAGAACCATGTGATCCTTTCAATAGATGCAGAAAAAGTATTTGACAAAATATAGCATCTTTTCTTGATAAAAAAAAAAACCTCAAGAAAGTAAGGATAGAAGAATCTTACCTCAATATCATAAAAGCCATATATAAAAGTACCACAGCTAATATCATCCTCAATGGGGAAAAACTGGGAGCTTTCCTAAGGTCAGGAACATAACAGGGATGTCCACTCTCACCACTATTGTTCAACATAGTTCTGGAAGTCCTAGCATCAGCAAACAGACAACAAAAAGATATAAAAGGCATACAAATTGGTAAGGAAGAAGTCAAACTTGCACTCTTCCTAGATGACAGGATACTGTACATCGAAAACCCGAGTCAACGAGAAAACTGCTAAACCTGATACATGAATTCAGCAAAGTCGCAGGATATAAAACCAATGTACAGAAATCGGTTGCATTTCTATACACCAATAATGAGGCAGCAGAAAGAGATATCAAAGAATTGATCCCATTTGCAATTATGTTCCAAACCATATGATACCTAGGAATAAACATAACCAAAGGGGTAAATGATCTGTATGGCTGAAAACTATAGAAATCTTATGAAAGAAATTAAAGAAGATACAAAGAAATGGGAAAACATTCCATACTCATGGATTAGAAGAACAAATATTGTTAAGATGTTGATACTACCCAAATCACTCTACACATTTAATGCAATCCTTATCAAAATAACACCAGCATTCTTCACAGAGCTAGAACAAATTATCCTAAAATGTGTATGGAACCAGAAAAGACCCCAGATAGCCAAAGTATTGTTGAAAAAGAAAACCAAAGCTGGAGGCATCACAATTCCAGACTTCAAACTGTATCACAAAGCTGTAATCATCAAGACAGTATGGTACGGGCACAAAAACAGACACATAGATCAATGGAATAGAATAGAATAGAATAGAATAGAACCCAGAAATGGACCCACAAATGTATGGCCAACTAATCTTGAACAAAGCAGAAAAGAGTATTCAGTGGGAAAAAGACAGTGTCTTCAGCAAATGGTACTGGGAAAGCTGGACAGCGACATGCAGAAGAATGAACCTGGACCATATTCTTACACCATACACAAAAATAAACTCAAAATGAATGAAGGACCTAAATATGAGATAGAAAACCATCAAAATCCTAGAGGAGAAAACAGGCAGCAAACTCTTTGGCCTTGGTGCACCAACTTCTTACTTGATGCGTCTCCAGAGGCAAGGGAAATCAAAGCAAAAATGAACTATTGGGACCACATCAAGATAAAAAAAAAAACTTCTGCATAGCAAAGTAAATGATCAACAAAACTAAAAGGCAACCGATGAAATGGGAGAAGATATTTGCAAATGACATATCAGATAAAGGGTTAGTATCCAAAATCTGTAAGGAACTTATCCAACTCAACACCCAAAAAACAAATAATCCAGTGAAGAAATGGACAAAAGACATGAATAGACACTTTTCCAAAGAAGACATCCAGATGGCTAACAGACACATGAAAAGATGCTCAACATCACTCATCATCAGGGAAATACAAATTAAAACCACAATGAGAGACCACCTCACACCTGTCAGAATAGCTAAAATGAAAAGGTCAGAAAACAACAGATGTTACCAAGGATGCAGAGAAAGAGGAACCCTTTTACACTCCTGGTGGGAATGCAAACTGGTGCAGCCAGTCTGGAAAACAGTATGGAGGTTCCTCAAAAAAATTAAAAATAGTACTACCCTACGACCCAGCAATTGCACTACTAGGTACTTTTCCAAAGGATGCAAAAATGCTGATTTAAAGGGGCACATACACCCCAATGTTTATAGCAGCAGTATCAACAATAGCCAAATTATGGAAAGAGCCTAAGTATCCATTGACTAAGGAATAGATAAAGAAGATGTGATATGTATGTGTGTCTGTGTATATAAACTCAGTTATTATATGACCAGAGGAAGGAGCCAGGTTGAGGAGTAGGAAACCTCTATTCTGTAAGGAGTGCTTAGAGAGAATGGGATGGTTCAGCTTAAACCCAATGCCACACACACACACACACACACACACACACACACACACATAATGGATACTACTCAGTGATCAGAAAGAATGAAATCTTGGCATTTGCAACTACGTGGATGGAACTAAAGTGTATTATGCTAAGTGAAATAACCCAGTCAGAGAAAGACAAATATCATATGATTTCACTCATATGTGGAATTTAGAAACACAACAGATAAACATAGGGGAAGGGAAGGAAAGATAAGATAAAAACAGAGAGGGAGGCAAACCTTAAGAGACTCTTAAATACAGAGAACAAATTGAGGATTGCTGGAGGGGTGGAGGTGGGGGGATGTGTTAATAGATGATGGGTACCAAGGATGGCACTTATAGGGATGAGCATTGGGTGTCATATGTAAGAGATGTATCACTGGGCTCTACTCCTGAAAGCAAGACTACACTGTATGTTAACTAACTTGAATTTAAATTAAAAAAAAAACAGTAAAAAAAAAGTCAATCATAGATCTTAAGAGCTAAAATTATAAAACTTCTAAGAGAAAATATCTGTGATTTTAAGGCAGACAAAGATTTTCTACAACAATAAGAAAAAGTAATGAAAAGAAAAATAACGGACTGTACTTCACCTAAGTTAAAAACCATTGCTCTTCGAAATAAAAACAAAAAGCACTTTATGAAAAGAAATGGTGCACCACAAACTGGGAGAAAAATACAAACTTCTGGAATAGCTAAAGGACTCTTACAACTCAATGGGAAGACAAACAACTCTATTTTTTCTACCTAAGCAAAATATTTGAATAGGCATTTTGCAACAGAAGATATATAAATGGCAAAAAAAAAAAACCCACATGGCAAGATGTCTAATATCATTAATTAAGAAGGCAAATTAAAACCACAAGTGAGATACTAGTAGACACATATCAGGAGAGCTAAAAAAATTTTAACTGAAAATACCAGCTACTGAGAAGTATATGGAGCAAATAGAACTCTCATACGTTGCTAGTAGGAATGTAAAATGGTACAAGTACTCTGGAAGACACTTAGTGATTTCTCATAAACTCAGTTATTATATGGCCAGAGGAAGGAGCCAGGTTGAGGAACAGGCAACCCCTACTCTGTAAGCAGTGCTTAGAAAGAATGGGATGGTTCAGCTTAAACCCAAAGCCTCAAGGAGTGTCCCCATCTCTGCAGGGCTATCCCAGGGCTTGAGACTGTAAAGGAGAAGTTATGGACAGGTGTCAGCATTTCTTCATTATGAGAAGAAGTTTCTTAGGTGGAAACCCAAAAACCATAGTAAGAAATCTCCACTGGACTCTACTGGGTGGCTCAGTTGGTTAAGTGTTTGACTTTGGCTCAGGTCGTTATCTCATGGTTTGTGGGATCGATCTCCACATTGGTCCTTTCCTCTCACCCTCCTCCACTCATATGTGCACACATGCACTCTTTCTCTCAAAAATAAATAAACATTAAAAAAGAGAAAATCTCCACTTGGACCACTTTGTTTAAAGACCAATGTGGCCAGAGCTAGCACCAGCAAGGTGTCTGCTCTTTAAGATAGAAACACCCATTGAGAGTAATTTTGGTTTCTGCCAACATGGCAAACTGGCATGGACTACTGGCTCCTTCCCTGTAAATCACCCCTGGGGAAATAGTAGCTGACATGATCAAGAAAATATGAGCTCCGAGGCCAAAATAAGTAAATAAGGAGGAATCATTTACTGCAAAATAAAGAGAACCTGAACAAGCAGAACCATTGTTAAGATGAGAAAAAACCAAGCACAATTAATATACCTAAGGAGACAAAGAAATAGTTAAAATAAAAAACGTCACACATGAGATAAAAGCTGAAGAACCAATTAATGGATTGGAAGATCAGAGTGTGGAGGTCTCCAAGAAAACATCAGGAAAGGCTGACAGTATATAAAATAGAAAAGAAACAGTGAAAGATGTGGAGGAAGGAAAGAAATGCAGCAAAACCCAGATTATAAGAGTCCCAGGAAGGACAGAAAATAAAAGTGGAGAGGGGGAACTACCTGAAGAAATAATAAAGATGAATATGCCATAATTAAGAAAAATGAAAGACTTTAAGAATGAAATAAATCAGAGTGCCAAACAAAAGAGATAAGGAAAAATCCACACACAGACAGAGTGAAATTTGAAAAAATTAAACAGAAAATTCTAAGAAACCAGAGCAGACCACCTACAAAGGAGTAAGGATCACACTAACATCAGATTTTTCGCAGCAACACCAGATGCAAGAAGAATGAAGTAATCTTTTTTAAGAATTGAAAGTAAAGTGCTGTCAGGGGTAGAGAAACTAAAAGGACATGACAGTGGTAAAATATTTAGCTTCTAACAGGCTAGAGTAGATATTGATAAGGATAAGAATCAAGACAACAGGAGAAGAAGGCAGAATAGGAAGCACCACAAATCTGTCTCCCCACCTAGACCTGATGGCATCAGTGGTAAATTCTATCAAACATTTAAAGAACTAATGCTAATTGTTCTCAAACTTCCTAACTCATTCTATAAGGCCAGCATGACCCTAAGACCAAAGCTGGAAGAAGATACTACAAGAAAACTGCAGGCTAATATTCCTTATGAACATTGATACCTGTTCTCAACAAAATACTAGAAAACAAATTCAGCAGCATATAGAAAGATTATATTCCATGACATCAAGTGGGATTTATTCCTGAAAAGCAAGAGTGGGTCAAAACAAAAAGCCCAGGCAATGTAATACACCACAGAATGAAGAGAGAAAAAAACAACAACCCTATGATCATCTCAACTAAGGCAGAAAAATCAAAGAACAAGGCAAGGGTGTCTCCTCTCACCACTTCTATTCAACATAGTACTGGAAGTTGTAGCCAGAGTAATTAGGCAAGAAAAAAAATTAAAAGCATCTAAATTGGAAAGGAGGAGGTAAAATTCTCTCTGTTCACAGATGATATGATCTTATATGTAGAAAACCCCAAAGATTCCACAAAAAGCTTTTAGAATTAATAAATGACTTCATCAAAGTATACAGTATACAGGATCAGTCAACACACAAAAATTAGTTGCATTTCCATACATAAACAATGAGCAATCTAAAAAGGAAATTATAAAAACAATTGCATTTACAATAGCATCAAAAAGAGCAAAATACTTAGGAATTAACCAAGGGGGGTGAAAGACATATAAGGAAAACTACAAAACATTGCTGAATGAAATTAAAGATATAAATACATGAAAATACATTTCACATTTATGGACTGGAAGATTTAATATTGCTAAGTTGTCAAAACTACCCAAAGCGATCTAAGATTCAATGTAATCCTTATCAAAATCCCAATAACTTTTTTTCAAAAATAGAAAAATCCATCCCAGAATTCATGTGGAATCTCAAGGGACCTCTGAATAGCCAAAACAATCTTGAAAAAGAACATCATTGGAGGATTCAGACATCTTGATTTCAAAACTTACTACAATTCCACAGTAATCAAAACAAGGTGCTATTGGCATAAGGACAGATATACAGATCAATGGAATAGAATAGAGACCCCAGAAATAAATGTTTGCATATATAATGAAGTGAATTTTGACAAGGGTTGCCAAGATAATTCAGTGGAGAAAGACAGTCCAATAAATTGTGCTTGAGAAAACTGCATATCTACATGCAAAAGAATGAACTTGGATCCTTACCTAATACCTGATACAAAAATTAACTGAAAATGAAGGACCTAAATGTAAGACCTACAACAATAAAACTCTTAGAAGAAAACATAGGAGAAAATCATGACAACATTGGATTTGGCAATGATTGCTTGGATATGACACAAAAGTCACAGCAACAAAACAAAAAGTAGACAGATTGGACTTCGAAAATTTTAAAAATTTGTGCATCAAAAGACACTATCCATGGAGTAAAAAGGCAACCCACAGAATGGGAGACAATACTTGAAGGTCATATATCTGATAAAGGATTAATATCCAGAATATATGGAAAGCATCTAACCTTGATTCAGAATTGGACAAAAGATTTAACTAGTCTTTTTTCAAAACAAGATATACAAATGGCCAATACACATATGAATAGATAGTCAACATCACTCATCATCAGGGAAATGCAAACCACACCCATTAAGATGGCTACTATCAACAAAAGAAAACAATCTAGAAAGCAGCAAGTGTTGGTGAGCACGTGGAAAAACTGGGACCCCCCCCCACCGTATACTCATGGTAGGAATATAAAATGGTACAGTTACGATGGAAAGCAGTATGGTGGTGCCTCAAAAAATTAAAAATTGAATTACTATATGACCCAGAAATTTCACTTCTAAGTATCTACCCAAAAGAGCACACACAGGGTCTCTGAAAACACTTGTGCACCCATGTTCATAGCAGTGTTATTCACAATAGCTAACATATGAACGCAGTCCCAAGTATCCATCGACAGATGAATGGACCATCAAAATGTGGTCTGAACATACATTGGAATATTATTCAGCCTTAAAAAGGAATAAAATTCTGCAATACACTGCAGCATGGGTAAACCTTGAGGACATGAAGCTGAGTGAAATGAGCCAGTCACAAAGTGACCAATGCTGTACGATTCCACTGTTGTGTGAGATCCCTAGAGAAGTTAAAATCTTAGGGACAGAAAGTAGAGTGATGGTTGCCAGAGGCAGGAGGGAGTGGAGAACGGGAGTTACTGTTTAACGGGTAAGAGTTTTAATCTTACATGATGAAAATAGTTATAGGAATGGATGGTGGTGATGGTTACACGGCAGTGTGAGTGAATTTAGCACCACTGAACTGGACACTTAAAAATGCTTGAGAGAGCAAACCTTACTTGTATTTTAGCTTTAAAAAATGTTTTAAAAACCTGCAGCAAACATTTTTCTTTCTTATTTTTATTAAAATATTTTTTTAAGTTTATTTATTTTGAAGAGAGAGAGAGAGAGGAGCAGAGAGAGGGAGAGAGAGAATCCCAAGCAGGCTCCACACTGGCAGCAAAGAACCTGACACGGAGCTAAAACTCACGAACAGCGAGATCATGACCTGAGCTGAAACCAAGAGTCGGATGCTTAACCAACTGAGCCACCCAGGCGCCCCAGCAAATATTTTTCTTAATGGAGACCCTTCAAATGCATTCTCTGTAAAATGAGAAACAAGACAAGGGTACTATTGTCAATGCCAATATTATCTAAAAAATATTGGAAATTCTGAACACCGCATGGAAAGAAATAGAAATAGCTCCGGCTGCTCTTACAAAATACCAGAGCCTGGGTGGCTTAAGCAGTGAACATTCATTTCTCATCATCTGGAGCCTGGAAGCAGAAGGCCAGGGGCCACCAGGGCCAGGTCCTTGGTGGGGGCCCTCTTTTGGGCACGGCCTTTCTTGGAGTGTGCTCACAGAGTGATCTCTTGTCTCTTCCTCTCCTTATAAGAACGCCAATCCCATCATGGGCTCCCCACACTCAGGACCCCACCTGAACCTCATCACCTCCCAGGTCCCCACCTCCAAATAGCATCCCATTGGGGCTTAGGGTTTCAACTAGAAATTTAGTGGGGATGGGGGGGCGGGGAGCACAAGCACACAAATGCTCAGTCCATAGCAAAGGGCTAGAAGGATGTGAAAGGAAATTATAACGTTGTCACTATTTGCAGGTGGATGAATCATTTACATTGAAAAGCCACCCAAGAATCAACAAACTGTTAAAACAAAAATGGATTCACTGAGGCGCTGGACACGAGACTAACATAGTCAGTTTGTCACGGAGAGAAGCAGTGGCCAGATTATATACACTGCAGCCTGAGGGTCTTAAACACACAGCACAGGTGGATGAGAAACAGAATGAAATATGTAAAAGTGGCATTAGTGCCAGGAGTGAGCTGAGGTAGGAGAAAGCAAGAGCACTTGCCTGAGAGAGGATGGCAATCCTCGGCTGATAGCTGGGGAGCTCTGGAAGGCCAGGAAGATGACAGAATGAACTTGAGGCCTGTGGTTGCTGACCCCCTACACCCCTCACCCAGAACCCTCAAGTATCTCTCCCTTCAAAAATCAACGCTTGCTTTTCTGGCACTCCCCTCCAGCTCATATGAGCCTTGAGACTGTGGGCAAGAGACTTTGGTCTCTGGGTCTCCGCTTCCTCATCTGTAAAGTGGGAATGATCACAGTAAAAACTGCCAGGGATATGGGGTGGATTAAATGCAATAATACAGAGGAAGGACTTAGCTGGTACTTGGTAAACATGAATAAGTATTTATTAATAAAGCAATTAAAGAGTCCCCCCCCCCCCCCCCGCCAAGCCCCCAGCAAGGCCAGCCTCCAGTTCCATCAAGGGTTAAAGAGTTTGGCTGCTTGCCTAGGAGCAGGAACGAAGCATCAGCTCCAGCAGCCTCTCCCTATCTGAGAGCAATCTCCTCCCGCCCCCCAGCTCAGCCCTTTGGAAATGAAAGCCCGGCTAGGCTGAAACTCCTCCACTGGCTGCATCATAATGACTTTCCCCCAGGAGGAGATGGGGGTGGGCTCTTCCCCCTCAAGCTCTCCCTCCTCCCCTGGATCTAAGGGCTACAGGGACCCTGGAGCTGGCCTGGAGCTGTCAGCCCACATGTGGGAGAGAGATTGTCACTGCAGCTCCTGGCCCTGGGGGGTTGAAAAAAGAGAAATGGGGCTGGGGGCGTGCTGGAACGGGGTCCTGGAGCTGGGGGGGTGGTGCTGAGAGTTTGGGGAGTACCCAGTTGCTGTGACCAGGCACCCTGGGTCTCAGAGAACCAATCCATCCTGCTGTGGGTCTGCAGATTATGACCCATTAGTGAGCTGTGAAATCCATTTAGTGGGTTGTGATCTGCATTCTAAAAAAGAGAACGGGAATAGAAAATAGAGTGCGTTGCATATAATAAATTGACAAGCTTTGTTTCCCTCACCGTGAGGGCAGTGGCTAAAACACACAGACCCCTGAGCCCACCTGCCCAGCCTGTGACCTCGGACACGTTATTTAACCTTCCGGACCTCAGTGTCCTAATCTGTCCCTGGGGACAAGACCAGCACCCACCTGATGGGTTATTGTGAAGACCGAAGGGGTGATACAGGGAACATGGAATGTCCGTGAGCGCTGGCTCTTTTCTTGTCCTCCCTGGGAAACAGAGATTTCCTCCCTGGGAGTGTAGTCACAAAAGCTTCAGCAAAAGCCCCTGGATTTGAGGATTGGGTACAGGACCTGCTTACAGTGAGAATCTGAGGTGCAGTCTTGAGGAGGGTGTTGCTGCTCTTAGCAAATTAGAAAAGAGAAGCCTGCGTTAGAAAAGGAAAAACCAGCAGCATCCGCAGGGGCAAGTCTATGTTTGCACAGCCCTCCACAGTTTACACCACCTGCTGGCCTCCCTGGCCCCACAGTGGACAAGTTGCTGTGGCCGATGGGATCATTGTGCCCATTTTGCAGATGAGAGTAGAGGCTCAGGGTGGAGGGCATTCTTCGCGTGGTCACCAGTGGCTGCAGGCCTGACTGTGGATACTGGGCGGCCCTGGCCACTCGAGCCCACCCTAACATGGCTCTCTCGTGGGGGGGTGCTATGGAAATGATAGAATTTCCCCTAATTTCCCAACAAATTCCATCCTCAGGCAGCAAGTCTGCCTGAGCCCAGCAGGTGTCCTCCATTTCAGCGAGCCCTGGTAAAACTGCACTAACCAGGCCTCCGCTGTGATCAGGGTGACAGGGCAGGGAGGAGGGACCCTCATGGGGGAGCCTGTCCCAGATCCCAGTGATGACACTTACATCTCTTGAGTGGCTTTGACGGTCCCTGTGCTTGGTCTGCATCTGTGAATCTAATCCTGCACACAGTTCTGTCATGCCTATTTTTCAGGTGGGTAAGCTGAGGTTCAGAGGCTGAGGCAGCACCAGAACTCAGGCGTGGACCTGTGGGTATAAGCATTGGGCTCCATGGCCTCGTGTACACAGGCGATCTTCAAGGGAATCCTGGGCGGTAGGTGTTAGAACCCTCTCCTGGTCAGCCATTCAACTGGTTTTTAATGAACAGCTACAACGTGCTGGTCCTTGGCATTTAATGGTGACAGGACAGGTAGCACTGACCATCACTGAACTTACAAAGTGGGAAGTGGTCCGGTCTTGTCCCTCCTGCTGCATGTCAGGCATTGCCCTTAATGCGTTAGCTCATTTGATGCCCACCTCAGTGCCTCCCACACTCATCTCCCCGTTTCCAAATGGGAAGCTGAAAGCTGGGAGTGGGATAAGGCCTGGCCGGTGACCCCACAGCCAGTCTGTGGTGGAGCAGGATCGGATCCAGGACTGCGTGCCCTGGCGACTGCCCCACTGCCCTCAGGAATCCTCCCGGAGCTGGTGAAGCGCTGGCTGCTCTCTGTCCAGCCGAGCATACGAGAGCCCACCTTGCTCCCTCTCTCCTCCACTCCACACCCTGGCTCTTCCCTCACCATTGTCGTGCCCCCCTCTCTGTCCCTCAAGCATGCCACTACCTGTCTCACCTCAGGGCTTTTGCACGGCCATTTGCTCGTCCCTGAAGGCTCGTTCCCTGGATCTTCAGGTGCTCAGCGACTCACTAAGGTCAGTCTCAGCTGAGAGCCTCTGGAGAGGCTCCTGCTCTCCTGACTCACGTTGTCCTCCGTCTCCACTGCCCAGGGCCTTGCCAGCACATCACTTATTTTATTTCCCATGTGGTGCCCTTACTACCTGGTTTGTGTTCAGTTGTGTATTATCTCTCTCCCTGATGGGGATGCCAGTTCATAGATGAAGGGTTCTAGTTCTATTCCTACAATGCAGGTCACTTTAGGTAAGTCACTTCTTTTCTTTCAACCTCAGTTTCCTCCTCCGTAAAATGGGGATACCAGCACCTATCTCTCAGCATATTGGCAAGGGTGCAGTGTGACAATGACATGATGTCAGGTAAGCAGTAGGTGCATATTGCATGCTTGGTGATGTAATAAAAATGCACACTACAGGGCCGCCTGGGTGGCTCAGTCGATTAAGCGTCCGACTTCGGCTCAGGTCATGATCTCACGGTTTATGAGTTTGAGCCCTGCATCGGGCTGTGTGCTGACAGCTTGGAGCCTGGAGCCTGCTTTGGATTCTGTGTCTCCCTCTCTCTCTCTCTCTGCCCCTCCCCTGCTTGCATTCTGTCTCTTTCTATCTCTTTCAAAAATAAATAACAGTAAAAAAATTTAAAAAATAAAAATAAAAGTGCACACCACAAATAATTAAATGGGCAAAGGGGCCGAACAGACATTTCTCTAAAGAAGATATATGAATGGCCACTAACCACATGAAAAGCTGCTCAATATTTAGCCATAGGGAAACACAAATCCAAACCACAATGAGATACCATCCCACACCCACTAGGATGGCTCTACTAAAAAAGACAGACAATAATGCATGTTGGTGGCGATGTGGAGAAATCTGAGCAGCTGGGGGAACGTAAAACAGTGCTGCCAACTCCAGAAGACGGCCTCGCGGTTCCTCAAATGGTTAGGCAGAGTCACCATGTGACCCAGCAACTCCATTCCAGTATGGACCCAAGGGAAATGAAAGCATCTGTCCACATGGAAACCTGTACACGAATGTTCATAGCAGCTTTGTGCCTAAGAATGGATGATAGTCAAAAAGCGTAAGTCAAATGTACACCAAGTGATGAATGGATAAACAAAATGTGATATATTCATACAGTGGAATAATACTTAGCCATGAAAAGGAGGGAAGTGTTGACAACACACTACAACATGGGTGAACCTTGAAAACATGTTAGGTGAAAGAACCCAGACCAAAAGGCCACACACTATAGGATTCCACCTATATGAAACGGCCAGCATACGCAAATCCATAGGGACAGAGAGTAGATGAGTGGTTGCCAGGGGCTGGGGGGTGGGGGTGGGGAGGGCAGGGAGCATGACTGCTAATAAGTACAGGGTTTCTTTTGGGGGTGATGAAAAGGTTCCGAAATCGATTCTGTGGATACACGGATAACCACCGAACCATACACTGTCCATGGGTGAATACTGTATGTTACATTAAAAAAATAACCCCACGAGGTAAATTCTCTCAGTAGCATTTTACAGACGACTGAATTGGGCACATAGAGGTAAATTAAACTGCCCAAAATATACAGTTAGTTAGTGGCAAGGCTGAGATTAGAAACCAGGCAGTCGGCCCTAGAGCCCAAGCTTTTTGTTGTTGCTGCTGTTTTATTTGAGTATAGTTGACACAGGCTGTTACATTAGTTTCAGGTGACAGAGCCATGTTCTTAGCTACTTTTATATCTGCTACGTTCTTAGCTACTTTTATATCTGCTACTTGGACAAATATTAGAATTCCTAGAATATGTCCCCTTGTAATCTCTAACGACCCAATATGAAGAGCCACTATTTATTAGACAAACACCTGCCTCATCAGACGCCGAGCAAAGTTCCTCCTCTGAGATTAGCGTATTTTATCACCCCCATCTCTCTGGTGGGGAAACAGGGTCAGGGGAGCTCCAGCCACTTCCCGAGGCCAGCTGACAACTAGGCTTGGATGCGAATTCTCCCGGCCGACAGAAAAACCATTGCTCTTCCTGTGCCTTCCAGGCACTTCCTGCAAAGTGCACGAAGGGGCCATGGAAACTGGCACTTTCTTTACATGTGGGGAAATTGAGGCTCAGCGCTGGCAGGCACCTGCCAATGGCCTGGCAGCCCTGGGGCTTTGGCTTTACTCCAAGAATGGAAGTGAGCTGGGATGGGGGCAGATCCCCAATTCCTTCTCTCCAAGATTTAGTGGTTCTGAATTGGGCAGGTTCTGATTCTTTGATTCTAAATGCTTCCCTCACCACCCCCAGGAAACAAGACTTGTTAAAAAGAAACAAGCGAAAAGAAAACCATGCCTTGGTTTTCAGTCTGTGGGTGTCATGGGAATGGCCAGTTACAATAATAAAGCAGGAGGCAACAGGACACATGGCAGAGGTGTCCTGAGCTGTGAGCAAAGCCTCTAAGTGAATTCTCAGACCAGATGGGCCAAATGGCTTTTCTTAGAGTGGGAAGGAGGGAGGAAGAAGCACTCTCAGCAGGCTTTGGCCAGCCCAAAGCTCTGCTTCAAAGCTCTGGGACCCAGAGTAGGCAGATTTACAGCCACTTCCTTCTTTTAAATTAAAAAAATTTTTTAACGTTTTTTATTTATTTTTGAGAGGCAGAGAGAGACAGAGCATGAGCGGGGGAGGGGCAGAGAGAGAGGGAGACAGAATCTAAAGCCAATTCCAGGATCTGAGCTGTCAGCACAGAGCCCAAGGTGGGCCTCGAACTTGTGAACTATGAGATCATGACCTGAGCCAAAGTTGGACACTTAACCTACTGAGCCACCCAGGTGCCTTCTTCTTATATTATAACCCTTATAATAAATGCTATTAGCTCTCCCTTTCATAGATGGGGAAACTGAGGCTAGGGGCCTCAAAGGCAAAAGGCAGAGACAAATACCCAGCTTGGCTGGACTCACGTCTCAGGTATGGCTGGGAGCTGGTGAGGGGCCAACGTGGGGAGAGATGGAGCCTGCAGGGGCCCCTTCCAGGCGCTCCCCCCTCCACTGGGGGTGCTTACTTACCTGGGGGAGGGCTGAGTTGAGAGGGAGGGAGGGGTTGAAGGACATGGACATCTCTCAGTCTTCCCTATCTCTGTCTCTCTCTTTCTCTGCATTTCCGTTACCTTTTTAGCTCCTTCGCTCCTATCTCTTCTAGTACAGAAATTCCTTCTAGACAAGCTACCACCATCCCACCCCACGTCCCTCCACTCCCCAAAGCAGGAAGGTCTCTGTGGCCGGAGATAGCAGTCAGCTGGACAGGGGCCTGGGAAGACCCCACAATCTCCTCATCTCCTGGGACCAACAGTGAGCTGGGTGATGTCTGCAAGCCATATAATCAGCACAGGAAGGAGACTGTGGCAACTATTGTTTTTCTCTTTGCAGCAAGTTTTCCCATTCCCCTTCTCCTGGTAACAAACTCTGATTCCCCCACATACTGGTGGGCATGTGGCCCAGCCTGGCCAATCACAGTTCTCTATCTCTGTAGCAACAGTGACAGCATCAAGGAATAGCCAATCAGAATCCTTCCCTGAGACTGATTTACAGATGCTGGCAGCAATCCCTCCTTTCACTGCAGAAGCAAGCTGGGGGAGTTTCCTCATCTATAAAAAATGAGATTAGAGGCAAAGGGAAGGGAAGAGTCTCCAATGACTCCTCCTCCTTAAACCTGCAGGGTCTGCAAATGTGCCGTATTTTTAGGATGACTTTGACCTGTCAGAAGGCCCTGCCCTGTGTTACCGTTGGTTTCCAAATTAATGAACTCTTCTTTCAGACTCTGCACTAAGAGCTGCCCTCGTATGCTTGTTCAAGCCTGATATGAGGCCCAAGAGGAAGGGACTTTCATACTCTCCAATTTTTTAAAAATAGACTTTATTTTTTAGAGCAGTTTTAGGTTTACAGCAAAACCGAGCAGAAAGTATACAGCATTCCCATATACTTCCTGCCCTCTACCCCACACACCCAGGCAAGCATAGCCTTCTCACTGTCAACATTTCCCACCAGAGTGATATGTTTGTTATAATTCATGAACCGCCACTGACACATCATTGTCACTCATATCCAAAGCTCACATTGGGGTTCACTCTTAGTGATGTACATTCTGTGGGTTTGGACAAATGTATAATGCTGTGTATCCACCATTACAGTATTATGCAGAGTAGTCTCACTGCCCGAAAATCCTCTGTGCTCCTTCTACTCATCCTTCTCTCCCCAGCACCCCTTTGGCTTCTTTCACTTAGTAATATGTATTTAATGTTCCTCCATGTCTTTTCATGGCTTGGTAGCTATTTTTTTTAGCACTAAGTATATTCCATTGTCTGGATGTACCATGGTTTATGTATCCATTCACCTACTGAAGAACATCATGGTTGCTTCCAAGTTTGGCAGTTATGAATAAAGGTGCTCTAAGTATCCCTGTGCAGATTTTAGCAAGTTTTCAGTTCCTTTGTGTAAATACCAAGGAGCTTGCCTGCTGGATCATATGGTAGAAGTATGCTTATTTTTGTAAGAAGCCACCAAGCTGTCTTATAAAGTGACTGTATCATTTTGCATTTCCACCAGCAATGAATGGGAGTTTCTGTTGCTCCACATCCTCGGCAGCATTTGGTGGTGTCAGTGTTTTGGAGTCTGGTCATTCTGATACGTGTGTGGTGTTACCTCCTTGTTGTTTTAATTTACACTTTCATAATGGCATATGATTTTGAGCATCTTTTTATATGCGTCTTTGCCATCTGTGTATCTTCTTGGTCAGGTATCTGTTCAAGTCTTTTGCCTAACTTTTAATTGACTTGTTCATTTTGTTGCTGAATTTTATCAGATGTGTCTTTTACAAATATGGTTTCCCACTCTGTGGCTTCTCATTCTCTTGACAGTGCCTTTCACAGAGCAGAAGTTTTTAATCAAATTAATTCTCTCATTTGTTTCTTTGGTGACACTAGCTGTGAGCAACTTCTTTTAGGTGGAAGCAGACAGAACACAGAGTGAGGAAGGAATTTCCCTCCCATTCTCTCATCCTCCCTCTACCTCAAGGAGAGTCTCAGGTGGGTGCTACCTGAAACTTAAAATCTCTTTGACCCTCACCAATCCTTAACCAACAGAGGAGCAAGTGGTTCTCAAGCACAGAGCCCAGAGCCCCTTCAAACAACCGCGTTGGGCTTCAATTTAACAATGTAGCTTTATGTCCTATCTAGCTATTTCACAGTAAACTTTCATATGGAGCAAATCATGACAGCAGTAGAGTTTCTTTTAAATACATCTGAGTTGAAAAGGTGAATGGATTTAATGAAAGCTATTCCATAAATAAAAATGGCAAACATCATGGAGGTGATGCATAAACAGCCGCATACCAGCATTTGGGAAGCACTCCCTTAAGAAACGTGTTTGTAGGATTGCAGTGAGGTTGGGTCTGTGTGTGCTGTGTCTGTTCCCCCTCTTTGATATTTGCTCCCCTCTTCTTTCTTGTCCCCTGGCCTTTTCCTTTAGGAAATAGGACCCAGTGGGGTGGGATCCAACCTTTGCCCCACCGACCCTGCCCGGGCTCTGGAATGTCTGAGAATCTCTTTCTGTGGAGCCAGAGTCAGGTCAGCATCCCCGTGGGTCCCCAGTCCACTGGGGGGCGTCCCCACACTGGCCAGATTTGCCCATGCTCGCACTGTTTGGATGCGCTGACCTCACACCTTCCACCCTGAGTCCTCAGGGCCTAGGAGCAGCACCAAGTTTCACTTTCTGTCCGCCAGGGCTTGCCACATCGCATCCTGTTCTCTGTGCACCATCTCCTCTGCCCCCGACCTCCCAGGAGCTCTGTGACACCAACCCTGAGAGGTGGTGAGGCTGGCGAGACCACCTGGAGGACAAGCAGCGGGTCCAGGATGACGCATGGTAGTGGCTACTGGGCTGTCCCCCGCCCCCGCACCCCGCACCCCATCTCCGTGCTCTGTGGAAACAGCGCCTCTTCCCCACACATGAGCTTAGCCAGAGGCCAGCAGCGGCCCTGCCGCTCATCCAGCCTGCTAGTGACAAAGCCAGATCCCCCAGACACTGGGAATTTATGACTACCTCAGAGAGGCTGAGATCTGACCACCAGAGAGGGTAGCACCAAAGGCTGCCATTTCTGCCATATGAAAGGTGACATTTGGAGAACCCCAATAATAGTAATATACTAACTTGTATCGTATTTATTCTGTCAGAACACTTTACAGGCATTAACTTGCTTCCTTCCCTGAAATGCCCTATGATGTAGGCACTTTCATTCCCATTGTGCAGATGGGGACACTGAGGACAGAGAAGTGAAGAGGTCTGTGGAAGTTCCACAGCAGGTCAGTGGCAGAGCTGGAAGTCCAGCCCAGAGAATTTGGTACCACACTTGTCACAAGTGAGCAGAGGGGGCTAGGCTGCCACGTCTGTTTGTGTCAGGGCCCCTGAGCCTGTCAGTGCAGCGGCCCAGCCCCTCCTCCCGGCCTGGGTAGAGGCCAAAGCCACAGAGGCCTGGAAGGGCCCTCGGCACCTACCTCCCACTTGACAGGTCAGCCCCTGACAGCTTCCCTAGTGTGTGTACATGCCATCTCTGCTTGTACACCCCCAGTCACGAGGGGCTCACTCCTTCCTGGCCACCTGTGTCCTCCCTGCTCCGTTCTGCCTGAGAGGAACCTGCTCTTCCTCACCCCATGAATCCAACGCTGGGGCTGGGGGTACTGCCCTGTACATCCCCAGCCCTGCCTCTTCCCCCTGCTTTGGGACAGCCCCAGGGCACCTCTCACCTTGACAGACCCAGTAGGCTTTTCTGAACTGCAGAGCTGTGACTGGGGGCCCAAGGAGCTATAAGGGGGACTGTTGGGACCTTAAAATAAAGAGAACTACAGCCACCTGCGCGCGCGCACACGTGTGTGTGTGTGTGTGTGTGTGTGTGTGTGTGTGTGTGTGTGTCTCGGGGCTGGTGGGAAGCGGTGGCTTTGGGGCTCCGCTTCCACTCAGCCTCCCCACCTTTGCCCTCATAGGGAGGCCAGCCCAGTGCACGGGTTCCAGGGTCTGGCTCTTTTAAATTTAGCTGCAGGAAAAAGCAGTTTGTGCAGGCCTGGAACGCAGAGACAATCAGCAACAGGAAAAAGTCATCCGAGGGGAGTTTTCAGTGAATTATGGAGGCATTGTTCCTGCGCCCAAGGAGCCAGCGCTGCTGCGGGTCCAGGCCTCACTGACCCAGCCCAGGCCTTTGGGGCCAAACATTGCCTGGAGCTGCGTCAGGACAACACAATGTGGGTGTCTGAAGGCCAAAAAAAAAAAAAAAAAAAAAAAAAAAAAAGCAGAGGAAGAAAAATACTGGAAATTCCCTGTGTCCCAGCAATGGAAGAGCCCTTCTTGAAAATCAACAGCAAGAGAAAGGCTGCTGCCCGCCCAGGCAGGGGGCCGCAGGGAGCGGGAGGAAGTTGCGAGTGATATTTTGAGATATTTTCAGTCTGGTGTGATGCTAGCTGATTTTCCAAAACACGAGGGCCTCATGCTCGGGGGAGAGCTGAGGTTGGACAGGTCTGACCGGGGGGGGTGGTGCTGGGGCTCAGGACGGGCCAGGACGAGGACATAAACAGAAGCTGACCCAGTTGGAGCACTCTAGTGTCCCAGCTGGCTGACTCACCGGCCCCTGGAAGCCCGGGGGGGGGGGGGGTCTCCTGTTGATTCAAAGGCCCTTCTAGACCTCACCTAGGTAAGAGGAGTGCAGAGGAACATTGCAATCCCTGCACAAAAAGTCTGCTGGGTGGCCAGGCAGGTTTGGCTTGCTCACCTCTCCCAATGGGGACCTTACTACCAACTGGTCAGCCCATCATCCCCTTTCTGCACAGCTCAGACTGGGAAAAATAGTAACAGTGCCTCTGAGGGGGATAAATTAGTGAACAAAACAAAATCTCCTGTGCTCATGGAGCTAACATTCTAGTATGGAGACCCAGATGGTGCACAAAATTAATAACATTCATAGCATGTTAGAAGTTGTAAGCACTTTGAGAAGATAAAGCAGGGGAAAGAGTAGGAGGTGGTTGGGATACAATTCTAAAAATAAGGAGTTAAGGAAAACACTTCTCTTCACTCTCAATCGGGACCCAGCTCCTGGGATCTCTCAGAGGTCCCTGTTCTGCCTGAAGGGTCCATAACCCATCTGCTCCCCTGTTCTGGAATAGCTCTGCTCTGATCCAGGCTGAGTGGGAAAGGGGCCCCAGCCCCATCCTCACACATCTCTAGCGGCTCAGAGCTGAATGCCTTTCCCAGAAGTAGAAAGACCATCTTAAACCCTCTGTCTCTGTGAGAGCACCTAAGGTCCCAAGTTAGCCATTTTAGCAGCTATAGCCCAGTCACCTCCTGCTGGGCTCACTGACCTCCACACCCTCTGTGGTCAACCAGCCCTGCCCCTCCCCCCATCTAAGAGTAGCGGGGGCTTGCAGACCCGAGAAAAAGAATTCTTATTTATTTAGTTTTTCCTAGTGTTGCATCTTGTGGAATTCTGTCCAGGCAGCTTGCAGAGATCTTCTTGACCCAGCAATGGACCACATAGGAGACAGACAAAGAGTTAATATTAATCTACTGCGAGTGCCTAAGAATCTCTAAGGAAAACACACCACAAAAATAAAGAAATATGGACAAAGAATATGATCCAGCAACTCACAACAGAAATGCAAATGGCCAATAAGCAAATGAAAAGATGTACAGCCTCTCAGGCAGTTATGGAAATACAAGTTAAAAGAACACGGAGATGCTATTTTTCTCTCATCAGATTGGGAAAAATAATTAAATATTGATGACATCCAGTGCCAGCAAGGGGGGGGACTCACATAGTTTTGACACTGCTGGTGAGAGCATGAGCTGCCACAGTCTTTTGGGACAATGATCTGCGGTGTCTATTAAAGTTTAAAATGTGTATACCCTTTGATCCAGTAAATCCACTGTGGAGAATTTATTCTGCAAAGCCATATAGACACATAAGGCAATAAATACAATGGTGTTTGTTGCAGAAAGAAAAAAAAAAAGAAGAAAGAGTGTTGATCACTAGGACTAGGACAATGATTGAATGTATTCTGAGACATTCATTCTATAAAATATTAGGCAGCTGATGCAACTAATCAGATCTGTATGTATGTACATAGATTGTGGATGGACCAGAACTGCGTGTAGGATATAGTATTTGACAAAAACCACAGGGTGCCTGGGTGGCTCCGTCAGTTATAAGCGTCCAACTCTTGATTTTGGTTCAGGTTATAATCTCACCGTTCATGGGACTGAGCCCCACATCGGGCTCTGCACTGACAGCATGGAGAAAAAAAAACCAAACAAGTTGCAAAGTCAGATATATGTCTGAAAAAGTAAGCCAGAAAGAAATATTCACCAAACTGCTAATATCCATTACCACAGGGCAAGAGGATCGCTAGGGGCAAGATTATTATATTTTTTATGTCACTTCTGTATTGTTTGATTTAACAGTAAGTTTTCAAGGCTCTAATAATTTAAGTAGGAAATACTTTTTCTTCTTCTTTTTTTTTTAAGACACATGTGGGAATGCTGATAACAGCATTTTTTTTAATGTTTATTTATTTTTGAGAGAGAGACAGTGCTCAGACAGGGAGGGACAGAGAGAGAGGGAGACACAAAATCCGAAGCAGGCTCCAGGCTCTGAGCTGTCAACACAGAGCCCCACGTGGGGCTTGAACCATGAACCATGAGATCATGACCTGAGCTGAAGTCGCATGCTTAACCGATTGAGCCATCCAGGTGCCCCACTTTTTCTTCTTTTAAAGTTTATTTATTTATATTGAGAGAGAGAGAAAGAGAGAGATGGCATATGCAAGTGGAAGAGGCGCAGAGAGAGAGAGAGAGAGAGAGGGGGAGAGAGAGAATCCCAAGCAGGCTCTACACTGTCAGCACAAAGCCCAGCACGGGACTTGAACTAATGAACCTCAAGATCATGATCTGAGCCGAAATCAGGAGTTGGACACTTAATCAGCTGAGCCACCTGGGCGCCCCAGCAAACACTTTTTCTCAAAAGTCATTTCTGAGTGGTCCTTATTGTAGATCTGCCTGTCATATCATCATGGACAAAGGGCAGTAGGGTGGAAGGTTGTCCTCTCCTTGCTGAGCTTGGGGAGGGGGTTCCAGCTCACCGTGGACCCCCTTCTTGGGCCTGCCAAAGGATATTCAAACACCTACTTCCCTTCTCACCCTCACACCAGCAGCAATTCCATTGCTTACTGAGCCTCATGGGTCTCTCCAGCCTCAGTTTCCCATATCTGCCTCTCTGGTACCTCATCTCACCTTCCCTGTCCCGTGAATGGCACTGGTTCCAGAAACCATGCAGAAGAGACAGAGCTGAGTTTCCCGACCTCCGTCAAAGATTTGAGGGGCACAGAGTCTAGGCCGAAGACACAGTCTCCATCTTGCACAGCAGCTCTGAACAGTGGCAGAGGCTACTATCCAGGAAGGGACTCAGGGGCCGTTTCTAGGCTCCACGGGTGACAGTGTAATGATTGGTTAGGGACGTCTGCTCTCAGCGAGGGACTGCGGACTGGGAGCACCACAGTTACTGAACAGCCATGCTTGGTCTGGGCCAGTGATTCCCAGTCTGAAATATGCACAAAAATCCCTGGGGGTCTTATTAACAGGCAGATTCAGGTCCCAGAAGTCTGGCAGGGGGGTGGGGGCAGGCGAAAATTCTGCATTTCCAGCAGGCTACCAGGGGATGCCCATGCTGAGGGTCTGCGGACCACCCTTTGAGAAGCATGGGGCAAGAGTATTTGAGATTTCTGTTCACCTCTACCTCTGTTCTCCATCCACGTGTCTCCTACTGATCAGCTCCCCAACCCCCACCCCATCCAGCACTTTCTATACCCATCACATCATGTGGTTCTTGGAACAGCCCAAGTTATCATTCTCTTCTTTGATAGAAGAGGACCTGGAGGTCTGAGGGGAAAAGACTGGCCCTCAGACCCCCAGCTGCTGGTACAGAGGTCCACCTGGATGACAGATCTGTCACCAACCTCCCGCACCCCCAGCCATCTCTTCTCTGGAGCCAGAAAACAGCCAGAAAGACCCTGCTGCTCCAAAGCACCATGCTCACTGCCATAAATAAGGCCACAGCCAGCCAGGCCCCCCCCCTCCTCCCCGGGCCACATCTCACAGCAGGCCGGGTCTAGGGCGGCTGTGGAGGGAACGGAGGCTCTCCGACAGTGTGAGTTATGGGCTCTGGGAAGCCCATTAGTCACCCAAGCGAGAGAAGTTAACTCCAGCTTATTAACTCTAAACGTTTATTATTCACATTGATCACCTCGCAGACAGCACCCGCCACCCCACCCCCTAGAGCCCGCCGGCGCATGCAGATCGCAGGATGGCGAGTGGCCGAGTGGCCCCGGAGGTGCTCACACATCCACAGTCCCCGGGGGGAATGCAGGCGGGGCACAGACGGCCCCAGCTGCCCCTTCCAAGAGGGCAAGCAGGGTCTCTCATCCGTGGCCCTGTCACTCATCCACTTCCCAGCTATCTGCCAGCCCCTGTTCTGGGCCAACGCTTGAACCAAGAGCAGGGGACCCCCAGGTGCACAGACACCGTCTCCATCATCCTGGGCCTCGGAAGGGGGGGGGACACAAAGTGAGGGAGGTGGGGCAGCCTGGGAGGGGGAGGAGCACAGCTTTGGGGTCTGCCTGGTTTGATTTCAGGTTCTGCCACTCAGCAGGTACCCTTGTGTATAAACCCTGTGACTCTCAGAGACTCCATTTTGCCATCTATAAAATGGGGATGCATTCATTCATTTGACAAATATATATTGAGCACCTACAGTAAAGAACAGAAAAGCTCCCTACCCTCCCGGGATTCTGGAGCTAGAGAGAGACACATGGCACCTGAAAAAAAAATAGTGTCATTTCAGATAGCGGTGAGTGCAATGAAGAAAATAATCCCGAGTCACGTGGAAGAGAGTGACTGGGGCATTGGGCGGTACTACCGGGGGTGCTCAGGGATGGCCTCTTCAAGGATGTGGCTTCTGAGATGAGACCTGAATGATGGGAAGGAGCCAACAGGAGAGATCTGGCCAAGGGGAGTCCAAGCAGAGGGAGCAAACAGCAAGGATGAAGGAAGATCGAGGTGAAGTGAGATGAGGAAGAGGGAAATGGGAGGTCAGCCGTCACTTTAAGAACTTCAGCTTTTGTTCTTGATGCAGTGGGCAGCTGCTAGGCAGTGTGAAGCTCAAAAGGTCATGAGGAACATAATCATACCTGACCTCCCTCCGCAGCTATTATGAATGTAGTGGACACACTGGGGTGCCCACTCTGATCTGCATGACAGGACAGCACTCCTGTCCCCCAGCTGCTGTGATGTTGGCTGCCAACAGCTGTCCCCTTCTCCTGAGCATTGCCCTTGGCTACCACCTTTCTCCAACGCGGGCCCCCTGGCCTCCAGCTGGGGCCAAATCTGAGGTGTGCTTTGCATGCAGGGCTCCCCAGTGTCGTGGTGGGGTCGGCTGAAGTCCAGTCTCTAGCAGGGACCACAGTCTCTAGCCTTGCCTGGTGCTTTGCTCCTGCCATCCTTGCATCCCTCACGTCCTGCTGAAAGTGTGTCTTTGATATAATCCACGCGCACCTGGACCCCTAACTCAGGCCCTGCTGAGAGGGGCCCCTGACCTGAGACGATCAAACAGTGACCATAAAGGCTAAACCCAGTGCCTGCCACACAGCCGTGATGGGGCTGCCAGCTCATCCTGGTTTGCCCAAGACATTCTCGGATTTAGCACTGAAGGTCCGGCACCCCAGGAAACCCCTCAGTCCTGGGCAAACCAGGACAGTTGGTCATTGGAGGTAACTGCTTGCAGGATTCCTTCCTTCCTTCCTTCATTCATCAAATACCTCCCGGTGTCTCTCTGTGTCAGGCTGTCAGGGAAGCCATGACACGGTCCCATCCTCATAGAGTTCAGGGGGGGCAGCCAATATCATCAAATGTTTGCTTGGGCATACAAGGAGATCAGGAGAGCCGTCCTGGGTTGGTGAGGTCGAGGCTGCCCCTGAAGGAAAAGTTGCTGCCCAGTGAAGGGGGGGGGGGAGGTTGGGCAGAACTCCCACCCTGGTGAGCTGATCAGCAAAGCCCTGACCTACAGATCTACAAATGCAGAGAAGGGCCATGAGAAGCGGGTTCTGGGGGTCCCATCATCCGTGTCCTCAACTGCTCCAGGCCTCAGTTTCCCCATATGAGAAGTTCCCTCCAGCTTCAGCAGGAAGCTGAGAATGTTTGCAAAGTAAAGAGTGCAAAGGAGTGGCGGAGCCGGGGCAGGGTCCCAGGGCTCTCAGGCCCCACGGACACCGAGCCACTTCATTAATTCAAGAAGATAAGAGGGGCACCTGGGTGGCTCAGTTGGTTGAATGTCCGACTTCAGCTTAAGTCATGATCTCACGGTTTGTGAGTTCAAGCCCTGCGTCGGGCTCTGTGCTGACAGCTCAGTGACTGGAGCCTCCTTCAGATTCTGTGTCTCCCTCTCCCTTGCTCATGCTCTGTCTCTCTTTCTCTCTCAAAAATAAATAAGCATTAAAAAACAAAAGATAAGGAAGGTATCATCACCCCCATCTGCTTCATTGCTTTACACACTCCCCTTTTATCCACGCTTATAGAGGAGAGCGACTGAGGGCGCAGGTCCTAGTGCCATTCTGCCCAGGTCCAGGCCCCGGCTTCACCACGCAGAAGCTGGGGGACCACAGGTAAGTGACTTACCCTGTCTGTGCCCTGAGTTCCTCATCTCTCAAAGAGGAGAGATCACAATAGCACCTCCTCCAGGGGTCGATGTGAAGATCAAAAGAGTTAATATACGGAAAGCACTTACGGCAGAGCTTGGCACATGGTCTCAGCTATTATTGCTCATTTTATTGCTGTGACTCAGTACAATGCAAGTCATGATAATAAAACATTGGAAACAACGTGAATGTTCAGCAGTAGGGGAGTTATTAAACGACCATGATTGATCGATTTCAGTGGACACAACAGTAATTAAGACAGGTGGTTTTGGCACAGAGAAGGACAAATAGACTAAGGGAACAGGATAGGACGTCCAGAGGTAGGCCAACACGTGTAGAGTCACCAGATTTATGATAAGCGAGATGTCGCAGCACAGTGGAGAAAAATGATGCTTTAGATAAGTCGTGTTGGATCAGCGGGTACGCACATGAGGGAGGAAAGAGTCTTGACTCCCACCTCACACCGTACGCCCATATCTGTTTCAGGGAACTCTAAGGAGCCATCCACCTGGCGCAAAATGTTGGCTACGTGTCCGTTTAGCTCGTCCTGCACTTTGGAAAAGGCGACCCTGCCTTAAGTCCACTTCAAACACGGGCAAGGACTCTGACAAGGGAGCTGAGGTGAATTTCAGTGGTGTAGACGGCTCCGCATGAATGAAAATTTTGGTTTGGTGGTTGTCCTTTCAGTGACATGGAGGACGTTCTTTTCTTTTGGAGTTCAGTCACACAACTCGCACAATCCAAGATAATCACAGGAGAAGGAAGACGACTTTCAGGCAACAAGTAGTCAATAAGAAAGTTCCGATTTCCTTTGGAGAAAAAGGAAAACATGTTTTGTTGTCCCCTGACAGCGAGGTGGAAAAAAAGAAAATAACCAAGGGAAAAGTCACCCCACGCTTTCCTCGTGGCCGTGGGCCCCCACCACTGCAGCGCCATGAGGAAGTGGAAGGTTGAGTGAGCAAAACATGTTTTCCTTCAGCAGGACGTCAGTAGGAACCGTCGGAATCAATTATTGGAAAACACAAAAATAAAGTAAACTGCAGCCTGTGGTAAACATAACCCCTTCTTTCTGGAAGCAGGAAAACAAAGGCCAGGATGGGGGTCAGCGGGAACAGAGAGCAAGCATGCCGGGCCAAAGGCAGGGAGCTGGGCTTTGCATGAGATGGGGTGAGGCAAAGCCTTCCTGAGGCTCAGTTTACCTATCTGCAGATTCACAATCTTGTGCCCATCTCACAGACCTGGGGGTGAATGTGCCATTTCACTTACTCAATAAATGTGTATTTAGCCCCTATTCTGTGCCAGGCTATGAGCTGGGAGCTAGACACCCCCAAGACACTTGCTTTCCTAGCCCTGGTGTGCACACAGTCAGCTTCACAGGTGCAAGAACAGTGTGTGGTCACACAGGGACGCACACTCGGGAGGGCCCAATGCTTAGTTTGAACCTCCATGTTCTGCTGTCACCACCGTGAAATGCTTCATTTTTGAACAACAGGCACTGCATTCTCATTTTGCACTGGGCCCCACAAATTATGCAGCTGGTCCTGGGTGCAAGACAAGAATCGGTGATGCTTTTCAAATGCTCACTGAGTCTGTCTGACCCCTCTGGGTTCACTCCAAGACTTGGCACAAAGAAGGTGCCAACTGTGGGGTTGAAATGGACAGGACAGCAGAAGCCAGCAGTTATGGCTACTGTGCTGTCTGCCCCGGGTGTGCCCTTGATGCAAGGAGCCCCTCAAGCCCTCGTAGGTACTGTGACTGCCACTGTTTCAGAAAGAATTACCTCCGTTTTGGTTGAGTGCAGTGGAAAGAGTACTAGCTGTGTGGTTACAGCAGCTCTGGGGTCACAACCTTCCCTATCCTTGCCGGCTGTGGATCTCTGGGCAAACCTCTGTGCCTCAGTTTCGTCATCTGTAAAATGGGTATGATCACACTTGCCATACAGAGTGCTTGAGGAGATTAAACAGATGATGCTTAAAGCACCATAGCTCTACTCATTGGAGGAGGTGCCAAGCCCACATCTATGGAGGTGGCGGGGATCAGGATCCTGAAGCGGGTTATTTACATCTAGAGGCAAATTGTCCTCAGGCTTTCAAATGAAGAGCGTGGCTAGACCAGGGGACACTGTCCCTGGAAAGCAAGGGCCAGGTGCTGCAGCCTGTGCGTAAGTAAAATGCAAACAAATTGTATTTATGAATAGTTAAAAATTAGGTAACCAAACGGTCAGATCAGTGAGAAATGACATGTGGAGTAGACCTTCACAAAACATTAGCAAATGTCTGCCTGCTAAAAGGCATCAGATCTGTTTGATGGCCTACTATGCACCAGCCTCTTCATTAATACTTAATGATGTCGAATCGTCACTGGGCAGTTACTATGTGTCAGGCACCCGGCGAAGCACTTCTGTTTCCTAACGGGCATGTGCAGTCGGTGCCAGAAATGCCCCATTGTACAGATGAGGAGAGCTACCCCCAAAGGAGAAAGGGACTTTCCAGGGGCTCCAAGCTGGGAAGCAGTGGGGCTGGGGCTCAAACCGCAGCCTGGTGTACACACCCTCATCCCAAACTCTGAGTCAAAGTCAAAGCTCCGACCCAAGCTCACTGTGAGAGCATCAGAAGGATTCGTGCGTGGCTCCCACAGGCAGTTCTTAGGAGGTGCTGTCCTTCCCCTCACGCCGTTCTGTCCCCTCACTAGGGTCTTCCCTGAGCTGGAGAGGGTCAGGCTCCAGACTGCAGCCCCCCTGCTAGAAGGCAGCCAGAAGCAGCTTCTGCAGGAACCCTGCACTTTAATGGTGTTCTGGCCTGGGTCTGATTAATTTCTCTTAAGAGTCTGGGTTTCAGGTTGGGGGAGACTCATCCCAGCAATAGATGGTGTCCATGACAGGGGGTCACATTGCCTCCCGGGTCCCTCTCTGCGCACAATCACACGGGTGCACACATGCTTATTAAGCTAATTAATGTGGTCTTTCCAGAACCGCTATCTCCCTCACCCTCTGCCAGAGCTGGCAGAGAGATGCAGTCTCCACTCTAGAGCTCCACGGGGGAAATAAATCAGGAGTCGGGCCTTGCAGCTCATCAGAATGCCTCTTTGTAAATCACCACCATTGTCGTGACAACTGACACGGCCACCCCTCATTCCACAAAGTATCCCACAAGGGAAAGACGGCCTTGTGAGGGTATGAGCTCCCTGTCCCTGGGGGAACTCAAGCGCGGGTGGCTGTCAAAGGTAGGAAGTTGGAATCGATTGCTTGGCAGGGCCTTCCTGGGGCCGTCCTACTCCCCAGCTCTGCACAACGGGATGAACACGTTCTTGCCCCTTTGGACATTTCTACATACTTGGTGAATTCTTAGTGGTCAGGTTCTTGTCTGGTGATCCATTTAAAACCTCGGGCCCTTTGGCTAGAAAATGGTCCTTGGGCTCTTCCTACGTGCCATCTAATTGGGCCTAAGGGGCACCTGGGTGGCTCAGGTGGTTGAGCGTCCAACTTTGGCTCAGGTCATGATCTCACGTTTCGTGCTCTGTGCTGACAGCTCAGAGCCTGGAACTTGCTTCTGATTCTGTGTCTCCCTCTTTCTCTGCCCCTCCCCCACTCACGCTCTATCTCTCAAAAATAAACATTCAAAAAATATATAATAATAATAATAATAATGGGGCCTCCAAAGCCTTAAGCCCACGTTAGCCAAAATGAAGAATCTCAATCCAACCCCTGGGAGTCTTAACTCATGGGGCCTGTGATGGGACTTCAGAGTTCATATTTTAACCAGCCCAGAAGATTCTTCAGATCAAGAGGCTAGGGTTCCCCTGTGTCAACCCAAAGATGTGACTGGTGGCACTGGCCTTGACAAATCCTTGGAGGAGATTTTTTGTTTGTTTCCTTTTCAGAAAGTTGATCACCTTTTCTCACTGTCTGTGCACAAGGCCCCTTTGGGCTTGGTGGGAAGGTAAGGAGAAAGCACAGGCTCTGAAGAGTCATTCCTGTTTCCCCTCAACTCTACCACTTCCCAGCTGTGTGGTCCTGGGCACCAGGCTTTACTTCTCCGAGCCTCAGTTCCTCATCTGAAAAATGGGGACAATGATACATACCTTCCAGGGCTAGCGCCCAACACAGTTCTTGGTGGTTGTGACCTCATGAATCTATGTTGGGGAACATATGTTAGCTCCTCCCTAGGGCAAGCATTTCATCCTTACTCCCCTCATCTGCAGCTGACTCCTCTTGATAGCCACCTTCCTGGCAGAGAGACTATCAGTCCCATCAGACTGTGCAGGTGAGTGGCAGTTTGGTGCTAAGCCCAGGAACGGGGGTCCCTGTTGCTATGCAGGCATTCGGTGTGTAACAGATACTATGGGGAGCACTCACTGCATGCCAGGCTCTGTTCCAGGTGCTGGGAGAGAGCAGCCAGCAAGAGAGACTCAGCCCTGCCCTCCAAGAGCTGGCCTTCTAGGTGGGGAGGCAGACACCACCCAGGTAGGCAGACAAATGGGAGGATCTCAGATATGGGTAAGTGCAAGTGAAGAAGGCACGCTGAGTGCCAGGATGGGGAGGAACTGGGGTGGGCGGTGGTCAGGGACACCTCTGAGAAGAGGTGACACTTGCAAGCCGGGAAGCAAGCCTTGCCATGTGAACATTTGGGAAGGAGAGAGAGATCCAACATGGCGGAGAAGTAGGGGGACCCAAAGGTCCCTCGTCCCTCAATCACAGTAGTCTTGAGGCCAGAGGACTTTGAATTCCAAGAGCCCAGGCTGCAGAGTGACAGAGACGTCTCGAGGGGCCCACAGGGACAACCTGGTGGGTCATATGGCTACTTCAACGAACAAATCAAAGCACACCTGGTGGAGGGTCCAAAACATCACTACGAGTAGGGAGATAAAGCAACCAGAGTCACAACAACAGAGCACGTAACATGCTCCACAAAACACCTCCTGAAGGACAAGGCCCTGGGCAGTGTATGACCCCCTCTTTAATATAGTAGTGCTCGCAGGTGCAGGACACATAACAAGCTTTTTTAAAACATACAAGGGACAGAAAACTAGCCAAAATGACAAAATGGAAGAATTCCCCTCAAAAGAAATTCCAGGAAGAAATGACAGCTAAAGAATTGCTCAAAACAGATATAAACAATATATCTGATCAAGAATTTAGACTAATAGTCACAAGATTAATCGCTGGGCTTGAAAAAAGCACAGAAGACAGCAGAGAATCTATTGCTGCAGAGATCAAGGACCTAAAAAATAGTCATGACAAATTAAGAAATGCTGTAAATGAGGCGCAAAATAAACTAGAGGCGGTGACAGCAGGATTGAAGAGACAGAGGGGAGAATAAGTGGAATAGAAGATAAAATTATGGAAAAAGATGAAGCTGAGAAAAAGAGAGTTAAAAAAATTCTAGACCACAAGGGGAGAATTAGAGAACTAAGTGATTCAATGAAATGTAATAATATCCATATCATGGGAGTTCCAGAAGACTAGAGAGAGAAAGGGATGGAAGGTGTACTTGAAGAGACCATAGATGAGAACTTCCTCAGTCTGGGGGTAGGAAACAGATGCTGAAATCCAGGAGGCACAGAGAACTCCCTTCAGATGTAACAGGAATCCATCTTCTATATGACATATCATAGTGAAACTGGCAAAATACACAAAGATAAAGAGAGAATTCTGAAAACTTGGGAAGTTTTCTAGTGAGCAGTAATGGCAGGTGCAAAGTCCCTGCGGCTGCAGGGAGCTTGCAGGGTCAGGGATGGAGAGGAAGGCCAGCTCGGCTGGAGCTGAGGGAGCATGCTGAGGTGGGGAGGTGCTAGGTATCGGAGGCCATGGTAAAGAGAGCATATATTACGCCCAGAGCAGCTGCTGCATGAGCCTCTATGCTGGGGGCCTCCTCACAGTGGCCCTTGGGCATCCAGAGAGAGGAGGGGAGGGATGTGTCCTGGTGCGTGGTCAAGGAAAAGGCCAGGTTCCTGGATGCAGGCCACAGGGTCCCCGCCCTGCCCCGGCCCTGCAAACAACAACGGACTATTGCCTCTCCTAGGACTTGGGTTCTCAAGGGTCATGGTGCAAGGTCCCTTCGGAAATATGCCTTTCAGAGTCCCAAGTCCCTGTCTCTGAGCAGCATCCCGGGGGCACCAAGAGCCAGAGGGAATTGCACAAATGCAAGTCGCATGCTCCTGCCTGCCTCGCCTCTCAGCAGCACTGCCTTGCTCTGAGAACACAGCCCACGGGCTGCCACGGCCGGCATCTCCCACCTTCTCCCTTCCCTCCAGCTGGCTGTATCTCTGGGCCTTCCCTCTGAATGCTGTCCCCCGGGCGCCAGGACGGCAGGCCTCCCCCTACCCCCGCCCCCCGTGTCCTGGCCTTTCCTGGACCGGCAAGAGGGCTCTCCACACTCCACTCCCCACTCATTGCTCAGAGCACTAGTCACTCTCTGAAAGTCTCTCATTTGCACTGGTTTGTGGACCTCCTCACTGCCTGCGCCCCCTCACCCCATGAGGCAGGAGGTTCCCATTAGCGTTGTCACTGCCGTACCCAGGGGGCCTGGGACAGCTGGCACAACACAAATGAGTATGTGTTGGATGAATGACCTCAGGGGATGCTCACGACAGTCCCATGGGGCAGGTGCCCTGATTGTTACATTTCACAGATAGAGAAAATGAGGCTGGAGAAGGTTAAGGCACTTACTCAAGGGACTCAGCTAGCAAGGGGCCAAGATGTCAATGGAGGCAGGCTGACTTCAGACCCCACACCTGTGCCCCTCTGCACCTGACTTACTGTATGGCCAGGCCTTCCTCCTCTGAGTTAGCCTCAGTGTTGTCATCCATCTAATGGGTGTAAAATCCCAGCACTGCTGTTTCCTTGGGCTAGAGCTGAGACTTTGAGGGTGTCACCAAAGCCGACCCTCCCTGTCACCTGTATGGTACCACATCCACAAGGGATTGGCTAAGAAGGGGCTTTCAGCCAGGCCTGCCCTCGGAAGGGTTAACATGGCCTCTTTGTCCCATGGTTGCCATGGGGACAGTTCCTGTCCTTCAGGAAGCAGGGAGAGCAGTTTCCTGTTTTGAAGAAGGCTTGAGGGCTGTTTTCCTCCAATCAGCCTGTCCAGAGAGGGGCAGGAAGCCTAGGGCCGGGCCACCCCTGCTGATGGGTGTGTGGTAGAGCCGTACCCACGCCCAGCCAGCCAGGAGGGGCCCTTGTGGAAATGCGGCCTCGGGGAAAAAGCCAAACAGGCCAGCAGAAGGAAAAAAAATGGTTGGCCGGAAGAGGGTGGTCACTTCCTCCACAGACCTTGGATCCCACCCAGTGGTGATAAAAACTGCAAGCTGGCCCTGCCCAGCCCCAGACTCCCCTCCCCCAGAGCTCAGCCTTTCCTTGGGGAGGTGAAGGTCTGCTGGACAAGGGCCTTTGAGGCCCTACCTGTCCCTGTCACCTAAATGAACTCCCTGCCCTATACACGACACACTTCAGCCTAACTGAGCTACTGGCACCCAGTTCTCACCTCCAGCTTCTGCCCTGCCTTGCTCCCTTTTGCTTGGATGACTCCTTCAGAGTGCAGAGCAAAGCTGTCCTCCTCCTGGAAGTCTTCCCAGCATGCATTTGAGCCCTCACAACTGTGGGTCAGGAACATTCAGGACTTCAGGCCTAATCTCTCTTGGGGCCCCTGCCCCAGCCTCCTTGGGTCATCCCGCCTCCAGGCTTGCCCCTCTGACTCCTTTACCACTCCAGCTACCAGCTTTTCTACCACCCAAGTCTGACCATGTCCCTCCCTCCCCTAGAGACACTCTGTGGCTCTTCATCACCTGCAGAGGGAAAGTCCAAACTCGTTGGGCTGCCATTGGAGAGCTTCCCCACCCCCGCCCTCGGCACCGTCCTGTGCCGTGACCACTTCCTACCTTGCCCCAACCTTGCCTTCCACTTCTGTCCCTGCAGACATTTGCTCAGGCTGTTTCCCTACCTGGAGTGGAACCCTATTTTTCAACCTGGAAAATGCCACCTGACCTTTAAAGCTCAGCCCCATGTCGCCTCTTCTCCTCTAGCCCCTCAGCTGGACTCAATCCCGTGCTCTTACCCCCAGATCCACTGTGTCATGGTTAGCCGACCCCGAGCCTTAAGTGGAGAGGGGAATGAACCTTCCTTTAATCTTCACCCTGACTCAAGAAAAAAGTCTCGTTCCCATTTTACAGAGGACAAAATTGAGGTGCAGAGAGGTGAAGTGTCTTGCCTGAGGCCACAAAACCAGTGACTGGTAGAGCCAGGGGTCTTCAGGCCCCAGGCTCCTGTCCCTCCTCATGCCTGGCCTGGATGTGTGCAGTGGGGGCAGGGGTGGGAGATGCCTGGGGCAAACTTATCTGACGGTTCCCCTCCTACCAATCTTTGGGGCACGGGAAGGGCAGATAAGGGCAGGGCAGGGTGGCCTTGCTAAAATCCATCCACCCCGGCAGGTGTCTGGCTCAGATTTGCTGCCCCCGGAGCCAGGAAGGCAACTCCATGACTTTCCAGGGGGAGATAAGGCTTGGAAGCTGATGACGCAGCAGCTGCGGGCCTCGGGGGAGCAGTCCAAGGCTGCGGGGACCTGGGGGTCAGCAGCCCGGGAGGCTGCAGGGCTGGGGTCATTTCCATTGGAATAGTGTGCATTTTGTCCCTGCAGACAAAGGCGTATCTGCTGCAGGTGGAAAACGGGAAACCCAGGAGGGACCGCCATAGAAGAGGGAGGAGAAGGTGTCCCACACTGGGTCCCAGCTTTATGGAAACAAAATTCTGGTTGTTGCCCTCTCTGGCCTGGCGCAGGAAGCAGAACCCAGGGTGCCTCCTCACGCATCGCCCCCTTCACCAGTCCCAATATAGCAGCTGTTCAGCAAATGCCCTCTCCTGTCCCTCTCTTGCTCTGATTGTGGGGTTTTCATGCCCACTTTCTGGTGTACTTTGTAAACATGTATTAAGCATCACCTATGTACTGGACATTTATCTTTTTAAATTTACTGAGAGACAGGGAGAGAGAGAGAGAATGCATGCGTGTGCACTCATGAGCAGGAAAGGGGTGGAGGAAGAGGGAGAGAGAGGGAGAGAGAGAATCCCAAGCAGGCTCCACATTGTCAACACAGAGCCAGATGTGGGGCTGGAACTCACAAACTAAACAGTTAGATCATGACTTGAGCTGAATTCTAGAGTCAGTGCTTAACCAACTGAACCACCAAGGTGCCCCGTTTACTAGACATTTAAATGATAATGATCACTGACTGAGCATTTCCCATGTCTCCCCCTACCCAATGCTTTAAATGAATTGTCTCATTTAATGAGCAGACACTGTTACATCCACTTGGGGGGTGGAGAGGGAATGCTGTGTGCTGAAGTGGGTCAGAAAGCCAGCTCCAGCACCAGGGTGGGATCCCCATCACTTACTAGCTGAGTATCCCTGGGCAAGTGCTGCAGCTTCTCTGTGGCACGGTTGCCTCATCTGTAACATAGGGCTAATATGATCACCTACTTTATAGGTTTGCTGAGAGAACTAAGTGAGTTAATAATATATGCAGGGCATTTTCAGAGCACAAAAAATAGGCACCCAGCAAATACTAGCTCTTATGTTTTACCAGTGGGGAAACTGAGGCCAGGACTTGCCCGCAGGTTAGCACGGTTACTGCCGGTCTGGGTGGCTGGGCCATGGCCACCTCAGCATAAGCTTGCTCGGCCACATCCAGTGTTGGTACAGGCTGTGCGCTCTGTAGGGGCTTTGGTCAGGCAGGGTCAGGGACCTGGATTTCAGCGGTTTTGATATGAAGTTACCTAAGCTGTGCATGGGTAGGTTAGTCACCCTGGGTGGTTCAAGGATTAAAAAACAGACAGGAGACATTTGCTTACTTGAAGGATCCTGATTTTTTATGCTACATCGTGGAGTGTGTGTGTGTGTGTATGTGTGTGTGTGTGTGAGGTGTGAGGGAGGAAGCTTCCCTGGGGAGGGACCTGGGGGCCTTAAAGGGTCCAGTGAGGGGTGACTTTTGTTTTAGAAGCCCCAGGGAACTGGTCAGCCCCCACCAGGGTGTAAAGGCATCAGAGGGGAGTCAGGAGTTCACGGTCTCCGCCATTAGTGCTCCTATCAAACTAGCAGAGAATTTGCCACTGGTGTCCTGCTTCCTAAGCTGCTCTGGGAGCTCTAAAAGGCATGAGGTGAGTCTGGCCTGTTTATACAGTGCCCTGCTCAGCGCCTGGCACAGAGTAGGCACTGAGCGCATTTTTTGTGGAGGGGAAGAAGGAAGAAAGGAAGGAAGGAAGGCCGGCTGGCCACCAATCATTCTGTTTCTGATTCTGCCACCATGGTGTTGGACAAACATGATGTCATGTGAACGGCCCTGGCCTTGGGGACAGAAAGACCTAGGTCTAAGTCCCAACTCTACCACTAGCTCTGAGACTTGAGTAAGTCTCTTACATCCCTGACCCTCAGTTTTCTTAGCTGTAATATGGAGTTAATGCTAACATCACTCCCTATGATCACAAGAAGCATGTAAAGACAAAGTGCTCCATAGATGTTCGCTGTTCGCCCTCCTTGTTATTACTGCTTGTTCTCATTGCCACGGCCTCCTCATCTGGCAACAGGCTGGCCGGCCACGTCCCTTTCACCCCCAGTTGTTTGGGCTCTTAGGCAACCTAGCTGTTCCTTGGACGTATCAGAACCACAGTATTGGTTCCCTTGAACACCCCTTCCAACGCTCCTGCAGAAGCTGGGCTGGGCCAAGATTATGGAGCTGGGAGCTGGGCCATTCATGCAGTTCTGGCCTGGGCCTAGGTGATGATGGGACGTGTGGATTTCAGCACTGGCTGTTCCCCCAGCTTGCTGAATGATCCAAGGTCGCCAGTTTTCCCCTCTGGGCCTCAGTTTCCCAGTCTGTCGAGAGGGTATAACATCTACCCTGTGTGGCTCACGGTCTGCTGAGGGGGACTGAGATAGTAGTCATGATTTGGAAAACATGGAAATCTAGGCAGACTCCCTGCCCATCAGAGAGAGAATAGTGTAGTCCGGTGGTGAGGTGCTCAGACTATGTTCTCAGAGTAAATGGTTGAGTCCTGCCTAGGCTATAGGACAGGGCACTTCTCCCATCTGGGCCTCAGTTTTCCATTGTATGAAATGGGGATATAATAATCCCTTTATAGGATTCTTGGGAAGAATCCATGAGTGCAGGGCTCATTACCCCACATGGCCGTGCCCTTTGTGGGTATTTGCAGCCAGCCCCCGAGCTCAGTGTGTGGTTATGGCTCAACTCCATCAGGACTAAGCAAGTCCAACCACCAGTATTAGCACCGGATGTTTGTAATGCCTTGTGGTCTTTCACATCCATTTTCTCTTATTAGGAAAAGCAAATAGGAATAAGCGTTTCCAGTTCATAGTCCATCACTCCACACCAACAAGTGGCTTCAGCTAAACGAGTTTAGACCCGTGTTTTTTCCCAACTGTCATTGGTGCTATGATCTTTTTAAGTAGACTTGGCTTAGCCTCAAATCCCAAATTCAACAGTGGTGGAAAGGGCTTAGCAAAGCATGAGGTCTCTTCCTGCCTTCCCTTCTTTTCACAGGCCCTGCAGCGAAGGGTGAGGTTGGCTGTTGATTGAATTCTCTGAGCCTCCCTCTCCTGCTCCTACCCTGGAGTCCTAGGTTATTTGGGTTTTATCACTAAGTTCCAGAAACAACTTCAACTTTTAAACACATTTCTTTTTTTGCATCAAATACTGAAGTGATTTATCCACTCACTCACTTGTATCCATGTTCAGACAGACACCTCCCACCTTCTCTACTATCTGCTCCACTATGTCCATCGCCTCACTCAACTCCACCACCATGTCTGTCATTTTATTCAACTTGACCACACATCCATCACTTCCTTCAACTCCACCACCTCCATCACCTTGACCAACTCCACCACTATCTCCATCACCTCCTCCCAGTCCACCACCTCCACATCTATCAGTTCCACCACCTCTATCTCCTCCACCATCACCAACTGCACCACATTTTCCATTTTTGCCATTACTTTCACAGCTACTTCTGTCACCTCACCACTTTCACCTCTTCTACCTCCACCATCACCATCTCTGTAACCTTCTCTACCACTCCCTTGCACGGATCCATAAAGTTCATTAAGAGCTTGTCCATGTGACACACGTTCTGCTGTAGACTTTCTACTCGGCACAAGTACTTCTCTACAAAAGGCTGGAGGCTTAAGGACTCTGTGGCAGTTCAGAGATGAAAAGGTCCTTTAAAGGATCAAATTCCATTTCCAATTTAGAGAAACTGAGGTACACCCTATGCCTTGGCCTTGAAAGTATGCAAAATCTAATTCTATAGTATGGCATTTAAATGATAAAAACAAACTGAAACAAAACCAGCAAACACAGTTAAGTGTATGAAAGTTTTTGGTGAGTGTGAAGACACTATAGAAGATTTTTCATAATGATAGGAAGAAAAGAGTTTAACCTCTTCAGAGCCTTTCCACATTCCTTAACTGAAATTCATTCATTCCTGTCTTTGTTGTGTATGCACCAAACACCTTCTGTGTGCCAGGCACCAACTGGCTCAGGTAATAATTCAAATCAGAACTTCACTCATATATTTTTCATATATTTTTAGTCAGCACCTAATATGCACTGGGAGTTCTACTGGGCCAGACCCCTAGATATCCGGAAACCTACCAACTTTCCAATAATGTATTAATAAGGAGACAGATGTCAGGGATGTCTTTTCTCTACTCCTGGGTGCCCCGGCAGCATATCTGGCCGAAACGAAATGGGGTGGGTTAGCGAGGGCAACGTTTCTCCAACTGCACTGTGTGTACAGATCATCCGGAGATCTTGTTAACATGCAGATTCTGGTTTTAGTAGGTCTGTGGAGGAACCTGAGTTTCTGCCTTTCTGAGAAGCACCCAAGTGCTGCTGCTGTCGCTGCTCCATGGACCATGCTTACAGCAGTCAGGTGTTTCACCTATGCAGTGACAACATCCAGTTATCTGGGACTACCTGGACCAAACGTGGGACTGCAGGTATCTAGGTTCAAGGAGACAAAGCCCAAGTTGTAAAATGCCTTGTGTCCATTTGGAATTCTGCCTCTTTGCAAGGTCCCAGCACAGCTGGTCAAAATCACAAACATTCTAGCCTCTACCATCTTCAATCCCAGAAAACCACACTGATCCTGAACAGGAGTAAGAACCTCTGTCTTGGGCCCTATTCTTGTGGACAAGAGATATTTTTTGAAGACCTACTAAGTGGTGGGCTCTATGTTAGATGCCAGGGTTGCAGTGGTGAGCAGGGCAGACACATCCCTGCCCTGGAGTCATCATCCTGACAAGGGGTCATTTCTGGGCCTTTCTTCTGTATTTGATGGACAGGAAGGAATGATGATACTAGTGGGAATGGGGTATGTTCCATGTTCCTCCCCCAATTTCCACATAGTAGATACTTTGGCTAAATTGCCAAAATGAATCAAGATACTCACACCGCCCCCCCACCCCCACCCCAGCACATACACCTCCTGCTACCCTTCTCACAGAGTGCTGGAACTGCTGGAAGCCCCCCACCCTGGGCTTAGCAGACTCACACAGTAGTAGACTCACAACCAAACTACTAAATGACTAAGCCACACCTTGAGGTGGGGTCTGGACATGCAGGCAAGGAGCAGCAAGGGCAAGAACAGAGGCAAGAAATCTCATGTTAGCAATTCACTCAGTTTCTTCAAATGTAAAATGGGAAGAATTTTGAATTTTTTTAATGTTTAGTTTTGGGGGGCGGGAGGGGCAGAGAGAGGGAGACACAGAATCTGAAGCAGGCTCCAGGTTCCAAGCTGGACTCAACGCAGGGCTCAAAGTCACAAACCATGAGATCAAGACCTGAGCCTAACTGACCGAGCCACCCAGGTGCCCCATGGGCAGAATTTTGATACCAGATTCCCAAGGTTACAATGAAGCGTAAATGAGTAACCACGTATGTACAGAGCTTAGCACTATGCCAGGCACACAGTAGGTGCTCCATAAATGTAAACAGCCAGTTATACATGGAAGCCACAGTCCTTGCCCTCAGCTGTCGATGGCTGATGTAAGGAAGCCCTTAGTATGGTATTCAAGCACCTCTGGGGCACCTGGCTGGCTCAGTCAGTGGAGTATGTGACTCTGGATCTCAGGGTCATAAGTTCCTCCCCACATTGGGCACAGAGATTACTTAGAAAAATAAAAAAAGCACCTCTCACTTTGGCCAGCTGTCTGTTTCCCTGCCAAGCGGACCCCTGTTGGTTCCTCCAACAGGCCACACCTTTTCACACCTCCTAAGTCTTTGCTCAAGCCATTTCCTCTACCTGAAAGGCATGGCCTTTCCTTTGCTTGAACACTTTCCACTCCCAGGGATACTTCTGAGTTCCCACAAGCCCCTGTGCACTCCTGTCCACATCCCAGCAGTTGTGCTGAGATGTTTGCATGACCAATCAGACCAGGACCTTGGGGTGAAAGCTTGGCCCAAGTCATCCACATCACCTGGCGCCAGGCCTCGGTCCCAGGGAGGTGCTGGCTGGTGTGCGCTGAGCCACCAGTGAAAGGCTTGTCGCAACCAGATCTTCCTTTCAATGTCAGCAACTCAGGGAGGCTTTTCTTGATCGTCAATACTCTACACAAGTGGTTCTCAAACTTCAGGTTGCATCAGAAGGACCTGAAGGGTTTGTTACACACAGGATTTCTGATTCAGTAAGCTGGGGTGGGAGTGTGTGGGGGGGCGGTCCTGAGAATTTGCCTTTCTAACAATTCCGAAGCAGATCCACACATTTGAGAGTCAGTGCTCTGCCCCATTACCTTGGTTTATCTCCCTCAATGCACTTATCACTCTCTGAAATGATATTTATTGCTAATTTGTCTTGTCTCCACTGACCTCCCATCGAAGCTCCATGAGGGTAAGAACTGGGAGACGTCTTGTTCTGATCTCAGCACAGCGCTTGATACAGGACTGAATGCATACCGGAGGTCGAAAAGAAGGAGATGGTCGGTTGGACGAGAGGACTAGGGGTTCCCAAGAAGCCCAATCGCCTGCTCCCCCACCCTCCCCCCACACATCGCAACTGATCCTGGTCCCTTGAATCTCGCGCGGCTCCCCGAGTCGCCACGGCCCCTTTAAATGGGCGCGGGGACGCCTCGCCCCTCTTCTCCTTCGATCTCTGACAGAGCAGAAAGGGAGGGGGGAAAAAGAGCCTTCCTCTTGGAGAGCGGGAGGAAACGTCTAGGAGGGGGCGGAGGCGCGGCGGCTGCAAAGGCGCGGCGGCCTGAGCGCAGCGCGCCGGGTGCCAAACCGGACCCGGAGCGGACGCGACGCCGCGCGCTGCCCCCTGCCACCGCCCCGCGCGCGACGCACTCGCGCCCCCTCCTCTCTCCCGCCCCCGGCCAGCACGGCCCCGCCCCCCGAGGCTCGCGCCCCGCTCCCGCACTTACCCTGCGCTCCGCGCGGGATCTCGAGTGAACGCAACGCCGCGCGCTGCCCCGGCCGCCGCCCCGCGCGCCCGGTGCTCGCGCCCCCTCCCCTCCCTTCCCCTCTCGGCCCCGCCCAGCCTGGAGGCTTGCGCCCCGCGCCCCCACTGGCCCTGCGCGGCGTGCAGAGTCCGGCGCGCGCCGGGGGTGGGGTGGGGTGGGGGGCGGGGCGGGCGCCTGGGAGTGCGGGGCCCGCGGGGCGGCCATGGAGTGAGGCGGCGCGCGGACCGGCGCTGGGATTGACCGACTGACTGACCGACGGCCGGCCCCGGGCTGCGCGTGCTGGAAAATGAACAGAGCAGGTAGGAGGCTCGCCCGACCTCGGGCGCCGAGGGACGCGCGCGAGGGGACCGCGCCAGGCGCTCCAAGTTGGCGCCCACGGGGGGCGCCTGGAGCGAGCCGCCGAAAACCCCCGACCTTCCCACGGTGCTCGGCTGCGGCGGCTGAGATATGGGCGGGTCCGGAGTCCCCTCGCCGAGGAGGCTGAGAATCCTCCGGGGCCCCCGTCCGGACGCCCCGCCTCAGGGACTCTCCCACAGCTCGGCGAGGCCGCACCCTGGCGGTGCACGCCGGCGTCCCGCTCCCACCGCGACCCCGGCGTGGGGGACGGCTCGGCAGCCCAGGAATGCTTCCTTCGCGAAGGCGACTTGGTCGCGTCCCGGAATTCTCACTCGGGCTCCTCTGGGTCCCTGCCAGACCCTCGCTGGCCCCTCGGAGGTCCCCCCGGGGCCCCGGGATCCTCCCAGAACGCTTCGCCACCCCGGGGTCTATTCCTGGTCCATTAGTACCTGGCGGCGCACTCGTAAGACGATTCCTACCCCCCTCCTCTCTCTGAGACCCCGAGACTTAGAGCTCACTCTCGGGAGGAAACTAGAAAACCCTAAATTACTGCCCCCCCACCCCCCCTTCCCCCCGCAGCGCACCCTTCCCTAGCCGCTCCCTGGCCCGGGGCCCGCTTTGTGCCTCCCCCAGCGGGACCACACGCCAAGGGGTCGCTCCCCGCCGCCGAGGCTGAGCCGCCCTCCAAACGTTTCCTCGCGTCCCTCGGGTCTGACTCTGCTGGCTCCGGGATTCCGGGAAATCCAGAATACGTTTGATAGTAAATAGTAGCGATCCCTTCCGATGAGTGCCATTTAACAGATTTAGTAACTGAGACTCCGATGGGGCCACGGCAGGAACCGGTCCCCCGATTCCTGACTCCATCCACCCGGAGGGCAGAAAGTTCCCCGAAGAGGCGAGTTTGCTCGGCAACCATCTCAGCTAACTTCATTTCCCTGCCAAGGAGTGAGAGTCACTCCTTTTTTCTTCTTCTCTTAAAATTTAGCCGAAGGCAGCCCTCTCTCCGACCAACACCCTTGTCCGAAGCCATTCTCCAAAACACACATCCCTAAAGAAACAGGAAGCCACCATTTTGGCCGTCTTAGAACCATATCCTGCTGCCTTGTATGTGTGTGTTGTGGCTTTTTCTTTTTAAAGAGTTTTTAATGAAAAAAGTCATTGTCTTAGGAGGTGCAGAGGGGAGACATTTGGCTGGACTGATTTGACAGAGGAGGCACTCGGGGTCTTGAGAGTGTGGTAGCTGCCTTCCTGTGGCCAAGCCCTGTTGCTGGGCATGCGGATGCCTGGACAGTGATGCCTGGGGCAGAATGGGGGTGGGTGGGAGGAGGGGTGCCACTCTGGGAGTGGAAGAGGCTGGAGCAGGGTCCCAGTGCTCAGTTAGCCACTTCTTGGAGGAAGAAGTGGCTGTTTCTGGCACAGCCTGAACAGAGCCAGGCAGGCTAGCTTTTTCCTACACTCCTAATAAAACCCGCTTTAAAACAATGGTGAGAGCAGTTCCAGTTTTCCCACGTTTCCCTGCTTGAGGCTTGGGCAAGCCCTCCCTTCTCTGAGCATCTGGAGGTGAAGTGAGCAGGAATAAACTTAGAGGCGGGCTTGGTCACAGGAAGTCTTAGCAGTTGCCACTCTTGGGTCGTCTTGGAACTTACCTCCAGCATAAACCTGGTTACTTTTTCAGTGTGATGGCAATGATGGAAACCTCCCATAATGATTTCTGTGTGCCATGCTCTGAATTTCCTGATCACGTAACATAGTGGTTCACAGACTCCGTGGGACTGAATTTCAGAACCACCATATACACAGATATGTGACCTTGAGGAGGTTACTTAACCTCGGTGCCTCAGTTTCCTCTTCTTAAAAATGGAGATGGTATGATCTCGGTCATTGGGTTCTCATGATTAAAGAAAGCTCAGTGTCTGTCATATGATGAGCCACTAATGAATACTGGTTAACATTTACTGGTCACGTATTATGAACTAGGTGCTGCTTTTAAGAGTTTTACTTCTATCAATTCAGTTTTCACAGTAACCTTATGAAATGAGTACTCTTGCAATCCCCATTTTATAGGTGGGAAAACTGAGCTGCAGGGATTTTATGGTCACTGAGCCAAGATAGGACTGAAACACATACTGTCCAGCTTGAGAGCCTACTTTCTTATGCAGTGCTGAACACATAGTAGATGCAAAAAGAAATGATAGCCAATTGAGTTTGTTAGGTGTCTTCTATTATTTCCTTTGAACTTCTCAACAGCCTTATAGAAAAAGGAGCTATTTATTTCATTTTACCAAGAAAGAAACTGAGGTTCAGAGAGGCAAAGTGATGTGCCCAAGATGACAGAGTTGATATGTACCAGAGCTGGGATTGGAGCCCAGGTCTGTCTGAGCCTGGGGCCCAAGCTTTTCCAACTTTGTCCCATGCAGTATGTGCCCTGTTGTGGATCACTGGACTAGCTTAACAGCAGCCTAATTAGAAATCGTCAGGCTTGGCGTGGACATTCCAGCAGGCACCCAGGAATGAAAGTTAAATTAAGATGCAATTGGAAGGTGAAATTGGAAGATAATTACTCTTGGAACATATGGCTATGAGAGTTCCAGGGGGAATATAGTGAACTGCAGTTGAAACAGACTCAGGGACTGAAGAAAGGGGATTTCAGGGGACACCAGAAGAAGACCCATGCGTTTAATACACCATAGTTAGCCAGAGCAGAAGGCACTTTACTGACTGGTGCAGGGCTCTTACTCTACAGATGGGGAAACTGAGGCTCAGTGAGGGGAAGGGACTTGCCCAAGGTCACACCCTCCAGTTAATGGCAGAGCCAGGAGTGGAGAGCAAAGCTCCCAACTCACAGTCCAGTGCTCCTCTCAATACCCCCTCTCATTTAACCTCTATATAGCTGACAAGGAAGCAGCAGTGTGAATGTGTGAGTGACAGATATTTAATTAAAATAGAGAAAATATAAACTAGTAATAGGGGCTGGCTAGGCATGATTTCTATCACCAGAAGCCATTAAAAATCTCTTCCTCCTGTCATTGGGGTTCCCCCACCATCAGTTAACTCTTGGCATCTTGGCTCAAAGGGCATTCTGCATTTGAGTTATGGTCATGCATAGCAAATTGCCAAGAGGTCCTGCGCAGAGAGGGTATTACCACTGGGCTTTGTGATACTGAGAAAGGGAAGGCTCACACAGCAGCCAGAGGGGCTCATGAGGCAGCAGAGGGTCTGCCAGCTCCACCCATGCTGGGTTCTAGTTAGTCAGACAAACAACCCGGAGGAGGAAGCCCCAACTCTGATTAATTGCCCTGTATAATCCCCCCATCCCTGCATACTGGACCCTTTACCATACTCCCAAAGGGCTTGCATTAACCACCTCTGGGACCCTGCACATTCTGTTCCCTCTGTCTGGCATACCTAGTGTCTTCTTTGGTTATGAAAATCCTCCCTGTCCTTCCACACACACCCCAATGCAACCTCTTCTGCGGGTCCTTCTCGAGGCAGAATTGGTCTAAGACCCAGATAACCTCATACAGAGCTCGAGCACAGGCGCTCTCTCAGATTCCGTCTTGTAAGGGAGGCAGGGAGGGAGCCGAGCTGAAGCTCTCACACAACCTTCATTTTCTTCTCTGGCTCCTCCTCATGCCAGGGCTCCCTCCTTGGCCCTGCTCTTTTCTTTGTTCACACTCATTCTCTTGGTGACGTCACCAGGCCCATGTCTTAAATTCCATCTCTGTGCTGGATACCTCCAGCCAGACCTCTCCCAGGAACCCAGGCTGGTGTAGCTAGGAGTCCACTTGATTATCTCTCTCCACCTAGGTGTGTGGTTGGTAACTCAGATTTAACACACGCAAACTAAAATTTTGGCTTTCCCTCCCCAGCACATACAGCCTTCCCCCCAATTCAGTTTGGTGGCAACATCATTTTTCCAGTTCCTTTGACTCAAAACCTTGGTGTTGTCCTTGACTTTGCTCCTTCTCTTACACCCCATATTCAGCCTGCCAGCAAATCCTGCCAGCTCTACCTTCATATTTGGAATCTGACTCTTCTTTACCCCTTCCACGCTGCCAACCTGGTCCAAGCCTCCACCGTCTCATCTCTTGCCTGGATTATGGCAAGAGCCTCCTCTTGGATGTCCCTGGATCCATCCTCACCACTTCTGCTTATCTCAGCACATTAGCCAGAGTATGCATGCCCTTCTTCTGCTTTGTCCATAAAGTTCATGATCATCTAATATACAATAATATACTTCTCCTTTTTATTGCTGTTCTCCTCCACTTTAATATAGAGGTTCATGAGGGACAGGGTCTTTGTTTTGTTTATTGATGTGTCCAAAGACTCTAGATGGATGCCCAGCACATAGAAGGTGCTCAATAAATATCTGTTTAATGGAATTGGATTAATGGAAATTGGATGAGAACAAATGAGAGCAAGTCATTCTTTAGTACTTCTGAGTTCTGGACTCAGCCTTTTGTAAAGTTCACACCTGGCTAGCCATCTCTGGTCTCTCTGGCCTCAGTTTTTCTGAATTTTACCTTTCTCTGCCTCACTAGAAGCTGGGAGCCCTGAGTGTCCACTGTAGAAGGAACCCAGTGGCAAAAGGGTAAAGGCAGAGGTTCAAGCAACTGGACCAGGAAGCAGGAAACCTGCACTCTCTCTGGGCCCTGCTCTGGACTTGCTGAGCATGCCTCGCCTCTATGTGCCTCAGTTTCGCTATCTTTTACTGAGGGGTCCGACGAAGCCTTTCTGATTCTGGCATCCTTTGATCTCAGAGAGGATGTGGGTGAAATGCCTTGAACCTTAGAACTGGAGGCAGGACATGGATGCTAGATACTTGTCATTCCTAAGGGATCCTGTGGGGAAGGCATTTTCTTGCAGGATCATGCCTCAGACACCCACTGTAACCTTTCTCGAGACAGTGCCCACAGATCAATAGCTTGATTGGATGAAGGATGGGGTGGGGGTGGGGGCAATGCAACCAAGATGATGGTCGTTTTTCATGGCCCATCTGTCCCTCTGTCAGGTCTCACGGTGCTTATGTGAAATACCACCTGTTAAGGATGAGAAATGAGAGTCCCCTCCCCCAAAGAGTAATTTCATGCCAATGCCTGACACCTGATGTTGGAAACTTGACGCTAATATTATACATCAGTGTAGAGCAGGACTTATACCAGGGGAAGATGTGGGGTAGGCAAAGACTGACATTATTAGAATAACAAATTGCTACTATTTATTGACTACTCCTACTTGAAGGCCTATTGCTGGGCACTTTTAATAAATTATATATATTTTAATATTCATAACCTCTTGAGAGTAGGTGTTACTGTTGTACCCATTTTACAGATGAGGAAATGTAGGCTCAGTTTCATAGCTTGTCAGTGGCAAGGCCAGAACTTGAACCCAGATCAGCCAGGCTCCAAAGGCTCACTGTTACTCCACAGTGACAGGTTAACCAAAACTTAGCTGTTTAAAATCCACATAGTTGGGTGGATTTTGTTGTTGCTGTTGTTGTTGTTGGTGGTGGTGGTGGTGGTGGTATGTGTGTTTTAACTAATTTGGACAGATAGTTTTCTGAATTAGGACATATTTACTTATGGAAACAAGGAGTTGGAAGGCCACTTGTGTCTTGAATACTCTGGGTTACCATCTGGATGTCCATGTCTGGCCTCGGTGTTGATGTGGATGAATATAGGTGTGGGTTAGGGTGTTGGTGTACGGGATGCTTTAGCCTTTTGAGTCTTGACATCTGTGTCTCTTCTCTCCCTTTCTTGCTGGCAGCTGCCACATCTCACACCTGGCAGTGTTCCTGCCCTAACTGCCAGTCCCTACCCCTCCCAATTAGCTGTACACTGGGAAACCAGACCACTGAGTTCATTATATTTATGTGCAGAGTGCAACTTAAGAGACTGAAATCAGGCCCTTTTAGGAACACAGTTCATGGGCACCTATATTCTTGCTACTCCGGGCCTTTTTAATTTCCTTTGGGGCCTCAGCTAAACTTTACATGGTTCTCCCCATTTAGGGGAGATACTGACTTTGGCTTGAGGCGCCAGTGGAACAGCCCCACGGAGATGGATTAAAACCAGCTAGCACTGTGGTGGCCAGCACCACAGCCACCACCCACATGGTGCTACTGAGCAGTTGAAATGTGGCTAATCTGAATTGCGATGTGCTGAAAAGCGTAAAATACACATTAGATTTCAAGGACTTAGTACAAAAAAGAATGTCAAATATTTCCTTAATAAATATTGCATATTGATGACGTGTTGATCCAAACATGACTTATTGATTACATGATGATATCCAAAATCATAATATGTCAAATATATTGAGCTGAAAAGTAGTGTTAAAATTAATTTCACCTGTTTCTTTTTTACTTTTTCTTAAAGGAATTTTATATATATATATATATATATATATATTTGTAGAGTATGCATGCACACAGGACAGAGAGAGAGAGAATCTTTAAAAAAAATTTTTTTTAATATTTATTTATTTTTGAGAGAGAGAGACACAGTGTGAGTGGGGGAGTGACAGAGAGAGACACAGAATCCAAAGCAGGCTTTGGGCTCTGGCTGTCAGCACAGAGCCTGATGTGGGGCTCAAACCCACGAGACATGAGATCATGACCTGAGCTGAAGTTGGCCACTTAACCAACTGAGCCACCCAGGCGCCCTGGGAGAGAGACGGATCTTAACCAGACTCCACATCCAGTACAGAGCTAACATGGGGCTCCATCCCACGACCGTGAGATCATGACCTGAGCCAAAATTGAGTAGGACACTCAACTGACTGAGCCACCCAGGTGTCCCAGAGGTCTCTCTCTCTTTTTTTTAAGTAGGCTTCATGCCCAGCACGGAGACCACTGTGCTCTCACTACCCTGAGATCAAGACCTGAGCTGAGATCAAGATTTGGAAGTTGGGTGCCTGGGTGGCTCAATCTGTTAAGCACCCGACTCTTAGTCTCAGCTCAGGTCATGATCTCATGGTTCATGAGTTTAAGCCACAGATGGAGCTCTGTGCTGACAGCATGGAGCCTGCTTGGGATTCTCTGTCTTCCTCTTTATCTCTCTCTCTCTCTCTCTCTCTCTCTCTCTCTCTCTCTCTTTCCCCCTCTCCTCCTCTCCCTCTGCTCCTTTCCCACTTGCTTTCTCTCACAAAATAAATAAATAAATAAACTTAAAAAAAAAAGAGTTGGACGCTTAACTGAGCCACCCAGGTGCCCCCTCTTTTTTACTTTTATATGTGGCTATGAGAAAAATAAAATTACATATGTGATGACAAACGTGGTTCATGTTGCATTTCTGCTAGGTAGCCCTGGACTACAGATGACTGGGGTCAGGTGCTGCAAGGGTTTAACTGGGAGTCAAATGCATGAGAAGAAGAGTTTTCTGACAGACCTCCAGGAGCTCTGCTTCATCTCCCTTCTGTCATGAGCCAGGCCGGCATTCTGAAGCCGCTCTGTGCCAAACCCAGGCCTTAGTGGGGATGGCACTGGGTGATGGGGCGAGGCCCATCTATGAGCAGTGGGGAGCCAGGTACTGCATTTGAAGCCGAGATGTCAGGATGGAGTTGCCTTCCTGGAAATCTTCATTCCTCACTCTGCCCACAGTGTGGCCAGGGGCTTGGAGGCATCGAAGCAGTCTTGTGGCAGGACGGGTGAGGTTAGAAGTGGGCAGCTACTCCCTTGACCTTTGCATTTGTCCAGGCCTCTCTCATTCTGCAAAATACAGCTTAAATTTCACCTACTTCAAGAGGTCTTCCTTCATCATGGTAACTGTTGCTTCTCTGACTCCTGTTGGATGTATGGTCTGTCCCACATCCTTTATTCTGACATGGTCAAATAGATCCCTCAAATCCACAAGGGAAGAGACTTTTTGCAAATATACATGTTGGAAAATACCATGTAGTTTCTCCCATGAAATTATTTAGATGCAGGGCACTTAGGTAGACACTAGTCTTGAAGCACGTCGAATTCAGAGGTGACCCTTAGAAGAATCATGCATCACTGTCACGAACCTTTGGTGTATCATTCCTGAGGGAATGAGATAATGGCTATTCAATCATAATATTCCAAAGGTCTGCAGCACTGTCCTCCAGTTGTCCTGTTAGTCTTGTCTCCCTGACTCAACCGCAAGTACTCAGCAGAGGTATTTTTGTCTTAACTCTAGAAGACCTTCCTGTGTACAGTGCTGTGCATATAGATAGTAGGTATCCAATGAATTACCTGTAGAATGAATGTAAGCTCCACGCAGGTGGAGAGATGGTGACTGTCCAGTTCAGCATTGTCTCATGAGTGCCTGGCACCTAGAAAGCATATTTTTTAATGTTTAATTTTGAGAGAGAGAGCGTGTGAGTAAGGGAGGGGACAGAGGATCCAAAGCAGGCTCTGAGCAGACAGCAGAGAGCCTGATGTGGGGCTCAAAGTCACAAACTCTGAGATCCTGACCTGAGCTGAAGTCGGATGTTCAACCGACTGAGCCACCCAGGCTCTCCTAGAAAGCATTTAATACATAGTTGTTGGATGAATGATTACAATGATCTGGACACCTTTATTTGAGGAGTATGTCTTTGAGTTGGGTTTTGGTAGCTGGACTATGTATAGACGAAAGATCTGTTCACTTTGTTTACAGAATGAACCATCAGTCGAGGTCAAGGGATTTTAAAGATGATGGTGGAGGGCATAAACCTAAGACAGAACGCAGCAGATTGGGCTCGCATAGGTTGGGAAACTATCTTCAGTGTTCTCTTAAAAATGGCAAGAAGGAGACTCTGAATGGAAATAAGGCTTAACTGTACTTTTCTCCTTCTTTTTTCTATTTTCATCCTTTAGATTCACCGAAACCACCCGTTGCTCCCAAGCCAAAGACTGCCAGTCCCCACACACCAGTGACAGCACCCAAATTCCCTTCGTCACCCCGGCCTGATAGTCTTCCCAGTCCCAACTCCATGTCTAGGGGCCCAAAACCCCCCATTGCCCCTAAGCCCAGGCTGGCGACCCCCAGCGAGTGGAGAGCCAGCGTGTATGTGATCAACAGCTTGAACAAATGCAGCAATGGGAGGCTGCCCTGCGCTGACAGGGGGCTTTATGAAGAGCACCAGTCCACTTTGGAGTGCTCAGAGTCTGAGGCTGACGAGGATTACATTGTGGTCCCCAGCGCTCCGCCGAAAGAGGACAAACCCGAACCTGAACCCCAGGATGGCAGATGTGCAGAGAGTGCAGTTGTGGTGCCTCCGGATGCCCCTGGGGAAGAGGAGTGTGGGGAAAGGGGCGGGGAGAGTGACCCGGAGGGGACGGGACACCCTCCTGAGAACGTGGAGGGAGAGGATAGTGTCTGTGACCCTGGGGCAGAGGAGCAGACATCATCGACAAGTGAGGAGGAAGAGAAGCGAGTGGAAGAGCATAACGTATACAACCTGGAGGTCAGGGGACCTTGGGACGGAGAGGCAGTCCTTCCGAACGATATCATTCTCACTCATGTTGATTTAGAGGGTCCAACAACTCCCATCGAGGAGCCTGGGGCCCCTGGGACACCCAGGGAGGCAGAGGAGGGTGGTGAGGAAGGCTCCACCAACACAGAACCAGAGGCTCCGGAAGAATGTGTAGATTCTGACAGGCCCTCTGAGGGGGGCGCTGACAATGCCAGCAAGGAACCCACAGACAACGAGGGCTCAGCCACAGGGGTCCAGGAGGTGGAGATGGCCACAGGTAGCCCTGAAATCTCCGAGGAGTGCAAGTGTGAAGATGCCACAGCCAGCAGTGACCGTGGGGACCAGGATGAACCACATGACCCAAATGAGAAAACTGACCGAGAAGAAACGGCAGTGGTCACCCAGGAGGTGGGAGAAGACCCTCTAGAAGGTAGAGACCTGGTGCAGGACGAACCGGCCGAGGACAGCTGCCAGATCATTCCTTTTGAGAGTGATGGTGTCGACGACTTTGTGACTCCGCTCTCAGGAAGTCCCTACGCATTCTTTCCGACTGAGAGCACCTCCTTCTGTAGCGAGAGCTACTCTTCTTCTCCCAAGTCCGTCAAGGGCACAGAGTCCGAGCAGGAACCACAGTCAGGAGAATGTGCTGGAGCTTCATGTGGCTCTGGGGAGGGCCCCTCTGTCCCTGACGTAGTGGTGATGCCAGAGGATGAGGATGCTGGGGACGATGCGCTCACCAACCCCTACGAGATGGGAGTTGACCTGGAGCGCGAGGCTGACCCTGGGGAAGGAGAGGGGCCAGAGACACAGGCTGCATGTGACACACTGAGTGGTTATGGCACGAAAGAAGAAATGAACTCTGATGCTGAAGGTGGCCTGGTCCCCGTCGACAGGAAAAACATGATCACGAGGGCCAGGCCCCACTCCGGGAAGGTGGCTGGCTACGTCCCAGAAACTGTCCCGGAAGAAACCGGACCAGAAGCTGGCTCATCAGCCATTGGCATTAGAGGTGCCACCAAGGAGGCAAGAAAGACGATTCTGTCGTTGGAGGGGAAACCACTGGAAGCCAGCAGGGCCTTGCCAGCAAAGCCCAGAGCCTTCACTTTGTACCCCCGGTCGTTCTCCGTGGAAGGCCGGGAGATTCCCGTCTCCTTGTACCGGGAGTCGGAGGCATCTGGCTTGGATGACCACAGGATCAAAAGGAAAGATGACAACCTTTCCCTGCCCTGTGTGATTGGCTCTTCTGGGAGTTTCTCCCAGAGGAGCCACCTTCCGTCCAGTGGCACCTCGACACCCTCTTCTGTGGTTGACATCCCGCCCCCTTTCGACCTGGCCTGCATCACCAAAAAGCCCATTACGAAGAGCTCTCCCTCCCTGCTGATCGAGAGCGAGCCCCCGGACAAGCATACCAAGAAGAAGAAGTCTTCCTTCAAGCGGTTCCTGGCGCTGACGTTTAAAAAGAAGTCTGAGAACAAAGTGCACGTGGACGTAAACGTGTCTTCCTCCAGGTCCTCCTCAGAATCCAGCTACCACGGTCCAGCCAGGCTTCTAGAAATCGACCGCAGGAGCCTCAGCAACTCCCCGCAGCTGAAGGCTAGGACTGGCAAGCTCCGGGCTTCTGAGTCGCCTTCCTCCCTCATCTTCTACAGGGATGGCAAGAGGAAAGGCGTCCCCTTCAGCAGGACAGTGTCCAGAGTGGAGTCCTTCGAAGACCGCTCTCGGCCCCCCTTTCTGCCCTTGCCCCTGACCAAGCCTCGGTCCATCTCGTTCCCTAACGCCGACACTTCAGACTACGAGAACATTCCAGCCATGAACTCGGACTATGAAAACATCCAGATTCCGCCCCGGAGGCCTGCGAGGGCTGGGACGTTTACGAAGCTGTTTGAAGATCAGAGCAGAGCCCTGTCCACAGCAAATGAAAATGACGGCTACGTGGACATGAGCAGCTTCAACACCTTTGAGAGCAAACAGCAGAGTGCAGACCGAGAAGCAGAAAGGTACTGTGACATGGTATTTTCTTTGTTGTCGCGTGAATGTAACTATCCAAGAGTCAGGCTTTTAGGTGTAGGGGACAGAATGGACTTGCTTTTTAGCCTCAGGCTCTATTTATTTCTAGCTGCGTGAATTGGGGTGAGTGGCTTTACCTCTGTGAGCCTCCGTTAACTGCGTCTGCAAAATGGGTTTCATGCTATCTTGTGGCAGAGTGTTTGAGAAGATCAGAGTTGATCATCTGTGTGAAAGTATTGTCTAAAATGCCAAATACAGTGGAAATGTGAGCATTTGTATTTCCATTATTTGAGAGACATTTCTCATGTAGATGGGAGAGATGGGTTTGCTAGTCCCCTCCAGGAAAGTCACCGAGAGGGAAGGTTCTGGAATCTTGCCAAACTAAATATCTTTCACCATCAGGAAAATACCCTAAATTGAGATTGATACCCTTTTACTGTGTAAATATACACTCTATTCAAGGGAACTAGAAAAGACAATCTATTTAAATTGTTTAAAGAGCTAAGGGCGCCCTGAGCTAAATTTCTGAATAGAAGCCTTTTAAGAGGTATACTCAAGCTGATTTTTTTTTTGGACTCATTCACCTTGGAAGTAAGAGTGAAACACTGAAATTATTGACAACGGTGGGGATTTTCTGACCCCACCTTCTCAAGACTGACTGAATGCCCTTATTGATCATCCCAAGTGGATAACTGCCAAATCGCTGTTCCTTATACCTTGTGGACCCAACTTAAAGGCAATGCAATTCAGCCTCAACCATTTACTCTCTTTGGGAGTGCCTGATTGGAATTAATAAAAGCGAAAATGGCGGTGATTTTAAAGGACATCTGATTCTGACCCCTTGTGCGCAGTGACTTCACCCAGTCCCACACAGCGGCTGCTGTGGCTGCTGGGAGTTCCTGGGGCGCCTGCAATAATGAATAGATAAGATGGTTTGCAATTAGCCTAAGCTGTCACTGGGGTGTAGATGCTAAGAGTGTTTGTATGGTTTATTCCCCTGAGTTTTTTACATGGTTCCCCACCCTGGCTCCGTCTTCTCTCTCCCCCAAGTCTGGGTGAGGCTGTTAATTAGTTCTTTCCAGAATGAAAAGGTTTGTTTGCTGGGGCAAGGGTAAACACTAACACTGCTGGAGAGACCGAGTTTAATTTGTAGAGTGTGGACGTGTGCAAACTCTGAGAGGGTGAGAGCTGCACAGCCGGCCAGTTCATTGCATTAATAGTTATCAGCAGGGTTTGACACGTTCCAGACCTAGCTGAGTGCCTCCTAGCGTTAGTGAAAATAGAACCAAGCTCTGAAACCAAAGCTTCCTGCTAGAAAGGACCTCAAAGGGCAGATGGTCAAGGCTCCCACTCTAGCAGGCCTTTCTCTACCCCAGTCTGTACTTAAATTCCTCAAGCCACAGGGAACTCACCACCTCCCAGAGTTGCCTCATCTGTTGCTAGGTATCCTGATTAAATTTTCCTTTCTGACTGAGGCAAAAGCTGTCTCCTAATGTCTCTACCCTGCTCATGCGGCTCTCCCCTCTCAAGTCAGGCAAGTGAGCTCATTTCCTCTTTTGTATGACAGACAGCCCTTCAGAAATCGAAATCCGCTTCTGTAGAATCACTGAATTTTACTGCTGGAAGGGAACTTCAGACATTTGGTCCTGTTACAGAGGAGGAAACTGAGACACAGAGAGGGAAAGGGGATTTACCTAAGAGAGCTCAGCAATTTAGTGGAAAAATCAGTGCTAGGACTCAGATGTCCTGACACCTGGTTCAGACATTCTTAGTGAATTACACTAAGGGATGCCAGATCTGATTGTGCAGGTTGCGCACTGCACAGCTCCAGGGCCGCATTCATGTTCTACTTCCCCAGGGTTGTCCAGTGCCCAGGTTGCTTGGCCATATGCAGAGTCCCTGTTGCCTTGATCTGTACTTCGTCCAAAAACCGAAAAAGGTCGCTTCCCCCAAATTAACACGACAATAAGGGAAAAACACCCAAAATAATGTCAGTGCTGCCATATCTTCTGATGCTATTTCACTGAAGGCCAAACTGACCAGGATAAATCTTCCATGCAGGGACCACATCCTCTTGGACATCAATCAGTGAGCAAAGCTTTCTTCCGTTTTCCTGCATGAAACAGAAGCAAAGGGGGAGAAAAATCCTTGCTTTGAGCTGGAGCAGGTCTGGGCAAGGGATGTTTCAGACACCTCAAGTCGAGAGGCACGGGGGACTGCCATGGGGGTGGGGTCCTAGTACATCTTTGCCTGAACAGGGGCTTTGAGAATTGAGTGGCTGGGGTGTTGCTATCTGAGACACGTGCCCAGGGGTGCTTCAGGTTGAGCAGGACAGGAAGGGGTGAGAAGGTAGGGAGGCAGCTTCTCCTCCTTCCGCTCCTCGTCTTGCCCCACACCTGGCTTCAGTGCGCGGTTTGGGGGAGAAGCCAAAATAAATACCAACAGCCCAGGAAGGTGCAGGACAGTCTGCTGGGAGGTGTGGGTTCAAAGCCTGCTCAGTCATTGGCTTGCTGTGGTATCTTGGAAAAGGCTAGACCACAGTTGGCTCATCTGTAAAATGGCAGATTCGAGCAGATCTGTATTTCCCAGATCTGTTTGCCTTTCCTGCACCGCTTTTACCATTTCTGTTATACCACCTCTACTATCACTTACTGTTTTTCTTTCAGTCAGTCTTTTCTACTTTAAAAATATTTAGAAAGGAAATTTTATGTCACTGTTGGGAAATGAAAAAACACTATTGGTTGCCATAAATAGAAGGCAATTGTACAAATAAGATACTAAGGAAAGGAAATTAACGGGTAAATTCTAGCTTGAGGTTATTACTGCCAAGGCTGGAGCTGGAAGCCTGGCCCCTTTGTTAAACAGGGAGAGGTGCTAAAGACATCCTGGCACCACACGGAGACTTTCTCCCTGGCGTAGTCAGAAGGACTCAAAAGGACTGAAAAGGGAGTAACTCTCTCCTGTGGTGTGATTCACTGTTATTTAAATCCCAAGTCCTTTTTCCACTAAAAGTACCTCCCTTCAAGAAACATGTAGAGTAAGTATATAATAGAATTCAGAGGGCCCTTAGAGAACCCTAAATCAGAGTAGCAGCTCAGGGTCTAATGGATGATTGTAAAGTTTCTTCCATGCGGCAACTTCCACTGAGATTTATATGCCCAGATAATAACATTTTAGGAGCCACAATAATCTTATTAACAATTTTCTGTCTTGTAAAATAAAATTGTGTACATTGTTACTTATGTACGTTTTTTTCTCCATGGTATACAGCGTTTTCATCGTCTTTTAGTTCAAAGCATATCCCCAGAACATTCTTTTTTGTGTCCCCCCTGAATTGACCCTCGTGAAAAAGAAAAAATGGACCAGAGATCTAGTCCAACATTTACTTTTCAAATAGGCTGCTCCATGTCTTCAGTCAGTGCTCTCTGATGGGGGAGCCTAGTCTTTACTTCTGAGTATTCCACAGCCCCTCAGTATGTTGGTTGTATGCTAGGAGCTTAATAAATGTATGTTAAAAAAAATAAACAAATGTATGTTGATGATGAAGGGTTTTATGTTTCCAGGGGTTCTGCATGAGTTGGTGATTTTGAGCTTCACAAGGGTCAAGGAATTACCGTTTATTAAGTGTGTATCTTCAGCAACACAGCGCTAGGTGCTTTGCATACACTTAATAATTACCCATTCGATGCAAAGTACTACATAGACTGGTTTGTTCTAAGTGTCTCATTTATCTTATCTTATCTTATCTTATCTTATCTTATCTTATCTTAGAGAGCGCAAGTGCGAGCTGGGGAAGAGAGAGAGAATCTTAAGCAGGCCCCAGGCCCAGCGCAGAGCCTGATGCGGGGCTCAGTCCCACAGCTCTGGAATCATGACCTAAGCTGAAATCAAGAGTTGGATGCTTTACCTCTGAGCCACTCAGGCGTCCTCCAAGTGTCTCATTTAAATCCCCATAATCGTATATTTGTTTTTTGCATGATGATGAATCTATTTTAATCACCCAGCATTATACATCAACACGGATCCCTGATGTTCCTTTTCCCCATTTCATTATGAAAATATGCAAACTTACAGATGAGTTGAAAGAGTTTTTACAGTGAATGTTCATTTTCCCACCACCTAGATTTACCATTAACATATTGCCACACTGGCTTGTTCTCATCTTTTCCTTCCTCTGTTCTCTCCAGCTGTTATGAACAGTCCCCATATTGTACTTGATGCGTTCATGACGGCTTTTTATGTTTACAGGTGATGACCCTGGAGCCCAGGGGAACACAGTACAAGCACGTGGGCTTTAGGCAGGCTGCCTGGGGCTTCAGTCAGTGCTCCACCGCTGACTGTCAGTGTGACCGGGACAAGGTGCTTCCCTCTCTGCACCTTGGTTTATCTGTAATAGGCGATGTTAATAGTCCCTGCCTTTTAGTGTTGTTAAAACTGAATGAGTTAATATTGTACATAGTGAAATGATTAGTGAATTTTAGCGGTTATTCAGTGATGTGGTCAGGGTCACATAGTGGTGGATGCAGGATTCGAATTTGATCCTAGGGGTGTGGGTGGAGAATCTGGTCCCTTTCACTGTGGGGATGTCTCTGTCTCTCCCTCTCTCTCCCAATGGTGGTTCTTCTGCATGAGTTTGACTCGGTGTTCAGGACACCACATCAGTAAAACTGGGACCGTGAACTTGCGAGCTTCAGCTGTGGGGTGTGGTGTCAGCATTATCTCTGACTTCCTCTGGGGCTGGGGTCAGGGCTACAGACAACAGCCCAAGCAATAATGATTTGGAGTCACTAGCAGCCTCTTATAGCAAGGACAGCAGGACCAGAATTTTTATCATTCCGTAGTCATGGTAGAAATGCCTATTTCTGTGACTCTGACTATAGTTGTCATTTGACTTGTAATTCACAATTAGGTAGGCATATTCATCTCCAGGTGAGAAAACTGAGGCCACCGAAGTGATATAAACTATGCCCTGTTGCACAGGTAGTAAGTGGCCAAACTAAAATTTGAACCCAAGTCTGTCTTTTTCTCTTTTTTAAATTTTTTTAATGTTTATTTAGTTTTGAGAGACAGAGAGACAAAGCACGAGTGGGGGAAGGGCAGAGAGAGGGAGACACAGAATTGGAAGCAGGCTCCAGGCTCTGAGCTGTCAACACAGAGCCTGACACGGGGCTCAAACCCACAAACCCTGAGATCATGACCTGAGCCGAAGTCGGTCGCTCAACCAACTGAGCCACCCAGGTGCCCCATGTCTTTCTGAATCCAGTACTCTTTTCACTACCTCTTATTTCCCGTAGTGAAAAAATGCCATGTTTTCTCGTGATCTGCATCCAACAGCTGTAGTGTCTCCCTTGCAGGAAACAAGCTAGCACAGCCACCACCAAAATGTAAGCTTTGTTTATTGGTCTTGAGGGTTCAAGGAAAAGTGGAAGGACACTTTCCTTTATTTTCTGATGGATGGTGGGTTTGCTGCTTTGCTGGGAGCTCATCAAGAAGGCTGACAAGCTTTCCTGGAACTTGCTAATGAGCTCCTCAGACACCGGCCCTTCCACAGGGCCCCTCAGGGCCACAGCGGGAGACCCTTGCCCTTGTGTGGCCTGCTGTGCCCTACAGCAACCAGGAGCTCTGGGTTTGGAGCAGCCATCTGTTTGGGCTGCATGGGTTGTTAGGGGAGCTTCAGATGACTTGGCCCACCCAGGAGCAGCAGCCTGTGAGTGCTCACGCCTTCCAGGGAGGGCTATAGAAGGTCCAAGGTCCAGCATTTCAGGGCTCTCTTCTCCCAGTCTTGGGTCCTTACAGAGCTGTTCATTGTTGGAATGCAGCTTGAATTACCTGTTCAAGGGTTTGTGGATTAGCCATATTATACAGCATTTGTCTGAGGATAAGGAGTGGGAGCATCCATATAATTCAGTATTTTGGCTGATGATGACCATTTGAGAAATGAATGATTCTTGAGGAACTGTGCCAATTGAAATATGGACAGAGAGAGATGGACCAGATACCATGACTGGCCTCAGTGGACTTACAGTTGAAGGGTAGCAAGGGGACTTACACTCAAGTCCCTGGAATGCAAGGTAGAAAGTGCTTAGGATCCCAAGGGTAGAAGCCCAGAGGAGGGTAGGATGGCATCATGGACATTGAAGGAAAAGTAGGCTCTTGACACGTGGAGATAGGAGAGAGATGTGAGGACATGTGGAGAGACACAGGCCTGTGGTTTTTAGCAGGTAATGCTGCAATGAACATGGTTTAATCTTGGTTTAGGAGGTGCTTTGATGTCTTTATTCTGGAAAATAGCTCACATGATCTGTAGGCATGGGGAATATGGAGGAGATTGGGTTGAAGGACTAAGGATGAAACTCAAACACCACGTTTTTCTGATTTCTGGTTCTTGTAGGAGAATGCTGCCCCAGCTCGGGCCGTTCATCACTCCCTCTACTAACATTTGTTCAGCATCTACTCAATGTCCGCTTCTGTTCCAGGTACTAGAGGTCCCACCCCCACCTGGGGAGAGAGACTGAGAGAAGTCATTAAGAACCATGTGATAAAGGTTTTGCTGGAAGCCCATCCTGTTCTGGAGCAGGGGGTGTAGGAAGCCTGGACCATCTGGGAGAAACTTGAAGTGGGTATTGGCAGAGGAAGAGGAGTTTGTGATGGAGACAAATAGTCCAGGAGGAACACAAGCCCGTGCATTAGTCTGGGGGTAAGAAAGGACCATGAAGGGCTCAGATGGACCTCAGTGTACACATCTGTGAGGTACAGTTGGAGAGGCAGTTGCAACCCAGCCAAAAAGTCCTTTGTATATCAGCTTGATGAATGAGTGCATTACCCATGGGCAGTAGGGCGACCCTGGCAGGTTTTCAGCAGGGCAGGGCCGCGGTGGAGATGCTGCATTGGCATGGACACTCTGTTGGCAGGGTGAAGTGTAGGAGATGAAGAAAAGGGAAGCAGGGAGACTAGTCAAGAGACCATTGCAGTGATCCCCTCCGGAGAACATGAAGACCAGGCCAGAGCCGTAGCATCAGGAAAGGGGGGAGTGGGGTTCCACAGTGAACACAGCCACCCACTTGTCCAGTGCTAACTAACTCCAGGGCTAGCTTGGGGCTGCGCTTGCTTTCCTCATCCTTTTATTTGTTTGTTACAGCCTGTCTGGGCCCAAATAAATAAAATATTTGAGTTGGTTTCCAGTAAAAGACAAGCAAGAAGCAATAAGAATTCAGTCCTTAAAAGTTAAAGGATACAAGCTAAGTAATAAAGCTGAGAGAGGTGATTGTACAGGCAGTCCAGACCAAGGACAGCGACTGCAGCTAGAATGCTGAAATCCAGCACAAGATCCAGCGTAAGAGCCCCCCAACCCCCCGGCCCTCAGCGCCTGTTCACCATCCTTAGAATGCAGTAAATATTTTGCGGAAGTGATTTCCCTGAGAGAGTGAAACCTGACTTTTTATTTTTCACAGCCATAGACAGCGCTGCAGCAACAAATACACGCATCATTGTGATACAAAGGTGATTTACAGACTCGGCTATAAATCCTTGGGTGGGTGCACGGCAGAGCTGCATCTAAACCTCCCGCTGACTAATTCCACTGGTGCTGAGAGCTGCGTGCCTGGGTTTTTTGGCACATCCCAGCCATGGTATTCACGGGTATCTTTATATCAGCCTGTAAGCTGGGAGCCTTCCTATTATTATTATGTTTTTGACAAATGAACTCATGCAGAGCTTTCATTAAGTTTCATTGAAAGGACCTGGAAATGCCATAAAAATTATTATAATCTCAAAACCATCACATTCCTAATGCATGCGGCTGTGCTTCTTGTTGAAATTGACTGATGAGAATATTCAGTTTTTAATTTTCTGACTTAAAATAAGACCATCTGCAGCTGTTTCTCTTAGCAATAATTTTTAATTAAATGCAATAAAATTTGCAGGGAAGGACCCTAATAAGAAAATCGTGTCAGAAACACACTTATTGTAACATTTACTAGCATGATATTAAGGCCCCCAACCATTTTTTCCCCTTGCAGAGCTATAATACAGACGAAATCTTGATTAAGTGTTAATCACAATGTGGTTTTACCTTCATAAAATCAGGGTTTCCCCCTGTGGGAGGTGTGAAAATAATTCTCACTAATAGAAGACAGTCTTGTTGCACGAGGTCTTTGGTGAAATGTCAGCAGCAGGTCTTCTTGACCAGCTGAGCCCCAGAGGAGGAGTTTTGTTCCAGCCTGAGTTTGGGTGGTGCTTGAGATATTAGACCTTTTTCCACCCCTCCCCCTCCCACCATGGATGGGGGATGAGCTTATCATGCATAGGATTCAGCGAAAGAAAAGTCATCTCTGTATTTCATGCATTTCTTCAGTAAATGAAGAAATCAAGTGCCTACTATGTGCTAGGCTGTGTTCTGTGAGCTTCAGATACAGTAGGGAGCAGACAGATAAGGACCCTGTTCTGGCAGACTTGGGAGAGGCAGACAGTGAACAGACTGAGAAGTAAACAAGATAATCATAGATAACTAGATCATTCTTTTCTGATGAGATTTTTTGTGGGGGAAAAAATAGCAATGTGATAGAAAGTGACTGGTGGAAAGGATGTTTTAGACAGGATGGTCAAAGAAGGCTTCTCTGAGGAGGTGATATTTGAGTGAAACCTGAATGATGATCAAACCGCCATGGGGGACGGGCATTCCAGGCAGAGGGAACAGCAGGGACAATGGCCCTGAGGCTGGAGGACCTTTGTAGAGCTTGTGTCTAGAGTGCAGAACAAAGGCCAGCATAAAACAGGGGGAATGTTGGGAGTGGGGTAGGCAGGGGCTTTGTAAAAGATTTAGATTTTACTTTAATGAGACGCCGGTGAAGAGAAATGTCAAGATCCAAAAATGTTTGAATTATCTGAACTCCTCAGACCATTTCATAGGACTTGGACATTTAGGTTCAGGTCACAAAATAATTTGAAAATTATAGCAAAGAGTATTTGCTATTTAGGATGGTTCTGAGAGTATAAACAGGTTTGAATTTAGGGCCAGGCTCTGAGCCTGGCTGTGTGAATTTTGAGCATCTGGGTCTCAGATGTGTCTCCCACCTGTGACTGCTCTGAAACTGCTCAGAACTAGCAGTTCTGAGTTCCCCACCTGATGATCTTTACAGAAGACTGTGGTGGCCAAGGGAACTGAGAGGGGACTGGCCCAGCCACACTAGAGGAAGAGTACAAGGTGATAAGGCTGGGGTGGGGCGGCTGTTAAAAATGAATATGCTGCATTTGGACTTGTCCTTCCTACATGAAGATATAATGTGTGAGCCATAGGGAGCTATTGAAGGTTTTAGAGCAAGAGAGGAACTTGATTAACTGTTGCTGTAGCATAGTGATTGTCAGATGTGTGGGGTAGAATGGAGGAAAAGAAGCCACCACAGTAAGGTATCTCAGAGTCATGAGATTGAGGCATGGCAGAGGGACCTAGCTTCTTCAGCCTCTGAAGTGTGATGGCCTCTAAGTACAGCTACTGCAGTCACTGAGAGGAAAATAAACCAGAGCTCCCACTGCTCTGGAAGTCCCCAGCATAGGGTTTCTCAGGGTGGTTGATGGCAGTCAGGCAGCACAGAAGACAGAACCACAAAGGCAGCGTGGCATGGCAGGAAGACAGAATGAGCTCCGGTCTGCCTCTATCCCTTACCTTGTCATCTGATCTGAGCACCAGTTTCTTCACCTGTCCATGTGGTATGAAGGTCCCTTCCTCACTGAGTTGTCCTGTGGAGTCGGGGTGGTGCATGTACAAGGGCGTTGTCAGTCTTGTACTTTGCTGCTAGGAGCTGAGGCGAACATCTGCTGCCATGCCCACAGCACAGGGGACTTTCCTGCACGTTCACTATATGCCAGGCACTGTCTTAGATCCTTTATGTACATTAACTCAGTTAATCCAAAACACCACCCTGCCACATAGATACTTTAAAAAAATATACTCAGCTGGTGAGACAACTAAGGTATAGTAAGTAAAGGGCCCAAGGTCACAGCAGAGCCAGAATTTTAACCCAGGCAGTTCCAATACCCTCACTGTCACGTCTTCTGGAAGGTGCTTTCTCACTTTAAAAAAATTTTTTTTAGTGTTTATTTTTGAGACAAGAGAGACAGAGTGTGAGCGGGGGAGGGGGCAGAGAGAGAGGGACACACAGAATCTGAAGCAGGCTCCAGGCTCTGAGCTGTCAGCACAGAGCCCTATGCGGGACTCGAACCCACGAACCGTGGGATCATGCCCTGAGCCTAAGTTGGACACTTAACCAACTGAACTGCCCAGATGCCCCTAGGTGCTTTCTCACTTTATGTGCATCACTTCATTTAATTTGCTGAATGTCCCTTTGGCAGTAGTTACCTAGGTTTACTTTTTTAGTAGAAAAGGAGACTGAGGTTCAGGGTGGTGACATAATGAGTAAGCCAATTAAATGATGGAGCTAGGACAGGAAGGAAGGTAGCTCTAGGTATGGCTTCTTCCTTCTTTCTGGTTCACCCCCTTTGGTACTTCCCAACTGGAATTGGCCCTCCAGCTGTCAAAGGTGAGGACACACAATGGAATATGAATCTTCAGAACGGAAATGTCCTTATTATAGACATTCGAAATGGGCAGCTTATAATGACTGTCCACTTGCTTAGATACACACGTCCAGGGGATGATGTAACAGCTATATATAGAGAGAACAGCACACACTAGTACAGTAATAATCAAAGGGATGATATTACACAGGAGGTTAACACTTCCCTTAGATCGCCTGGCTGGGCTCAGGAAGGGCCCTTGGGGAATTTATCATCTGTGCTCACGGTACTCCAGGTCAACAGGACAAAAAGCTCATAATAATTTCTGAGTGACAAATTAATGCATTTCATCTGGCTCCTTGAGAATGCCCCAAGATTGTCCAGCCTCCAAGTGATGAAGGCAATCGCTGAGCTGTGTGCTGGAGAGTTCTGAGCTTGCGCCTAAGAACTGTACTGTTTCCCTGTCTTGGAGAAGCCTGTGTCTTTGGCTGTTTTCCTGCAAGATGAATGTCTCAGTGTTGAGATTGTTTTTTGGGATGATGTGGCTGGTCTCTATGTAAACAGACCCATTCTCTTTGTGCTTGACTTTGGTCTGGAGTCCAAGAGAAGTTTCTCCAGGTCAAGGCAGGACTCAAGAACTTGAAATTTCAGGCTTGCTTGCATGATTTTAATTAAGAAAATAAGACACATACACACACACACACACACACACACACACACACACACACAAATCCTGCCTCACAGAGATCCTTAAGTTCTGTACTCTGTTATGATGACACTTTCTTACACTGAGAGATATGTCCAGTGGGGGTTCCTATGAGGTAGTGAGCTCTCCATCATTATCAGTAATTACCACAAGTGGAAAGGATAACAGAATCTGTCATGAGGTTGTTGTAACTTGCACAGGCCAGGAAATCGGAGCTCGTGGGATTGTTTTTGGCTGGGCAGGTTGGAATTCTAAGGAAGCAGGTGGGCTGCTGTAGGTACTGTGTAAGCAGCCTCTGAAAAGTGTCCAAGCCCCCATGTCGGAGAGACCCTAGAAGACTGGAGGAGACTCAGCATCAGCTCTGGAACCAATTCCAGAAGACAGCTCTTGGTACAATGCGACATGCCTTTGATGCCCCTTGCCCACCACAATCGGAACCCTCTGAAGTACTGCTGAGGCTGCACTGGGCACGTGGCAGCACTGGGCCCCAGCCCACCGTGGGGGAGGGAGAGGTCCTCCTGGAGGGGCCCAGCTGTAGAGAAGCGATGGGAAGGTTGGTTATGCGGTGCTTCTTGGGGGGGGGGGTCCCTCACACACTCAGTCTCAGTGGTTTTCAAACTCCATGTTGTAGCAGGATCCCTTTTCAGATGAAATCTTAGTTGGAACTCCCAACAAAGAAGGCAAGACTGTTATTATAATTCTCTTTCATAAGTTCAAATTTTTAATACTTCATATGAAGCCAGTTAATGGGATCATCATGATGAAGAGACATCCTGGAAGTTGGGAGTTATAGATCGCAGTGTAGTTCTTACAGCCTAATGAGGGGTGATGAATATACAGAGGCATGTATTGTAGGAGTTGAGAGCCTATGTTCTAGAGCAGGTGGCTGGGTTCAAATCTCAGCTCTGCCAGTTTCCAGCTGTGTGTCCTTAGATTACTTAACCACTCTGTGCTTTAGTCATCTGTAAAAACAGGGAAGATGACACTACCTACTGTAAGAGATTGTTTTGAGATTTGAATGAGTTAATACTTACAAGAAGCGTAGCTGGGGCCTGGGTGCCTTTTAGGTGGTCAAAACACTTTAGATTTTATTGTCAACACCGTGGCAGTACCAGTGTCCCTGAAATGGGAAGCAAACGTCTGTGAATCCTTGCCCACAGGAGTCTAGGGTTTTTAAGGAACACTTTGAAACCCCACCTCATCTCATATGATCTGGGCAGTTTTCTTTTGATAAGTGTGATCTGTTGGGTGTACGTATTTATAAGTCTTTTCCACCAATAGTTTAGTCAGTGGTTTATAGAACCCTGTGCCAGACATATTAGGGGAGGTGGAAAATTTCTGCCCATCTTTCAAAAACAGGCCTTTCATTCAGTTGAGGGGGAGAAGGTGTGGCAGGTTAAGTAGTTTAGGGTAGGGCGCCTGGGTGACTCAGTTGGTGTTGAGCATCCAACTCTTGATTTCGGCTCAGGTCATGGTCTCCTGGTGCTTGAGATAAGAACTCTGAGTCCCGCATCCAGCTCTGCGCTGACAGTGCGGAGTCTGCTTGGGATTCTCTCGCTCTCGCTCTCGCTCTGCCCCTCCCCACACGCACGCGTGTTCTCTCTTGCACTCTCAAAATACATAAAATAAATTTTTAAAAAAGCAGTTTAGGGATAAATAACTAGTGATCTTAAATTCTTGGAGTATAATAACCTCCTCACATTCTGTGTACAAAAATGGAAGTGAAATTAGGGATGTGAGCGGGGAAAGGACACAACACTCAGCAGTTTGCATGGGCTCAATAGTTTATATGCACCTGTGCGCTCCACTACTTTATACGTGTCACCTCGTTGACTGTCAGCCCTATTTTGCCGGTGAGAAAACGGAGGCTCCAAGACATCATGTAGCAGAGGAGGCAAACAAACCGGGTCTGAGAACCTAGAGCAGAGTCAGGACCCACGGTGGGGCACAAGGAGGCAGGTCCCGGCTCCAGTGAACAGTGGCTGCTCCTGGCAGAAGTTGCCCCACCTTTGGCGGCAGTAAGGCACATGCTGTGGGTATGTGCTAAGGGGCTGGCCGAGCGCCTGCCAGGGAGGCTGTCCTGGAGATTCCTCCTCCTGGCCAGAAAGCTGGGATAGAAAATCCAGAAAGTTAAGAAACCTTGATGTGGCCGCAACATAACCGTGCCCTGCACTTTACAGTTTACAAAGCTTTCCCATGCCTGTTAGCTCCATTGATTCTCCCAACAGCCACCATTTGGAGTAAGCAAAGATCTGAAGGAGAGTAGCAGGTAGCCAGGCAGAGTTACTATCTTTGTGGTGCCTTGGATAAGCTGTTTTCCTTGGGTGTGTCTCAGTGTCCTCAACTGTAAAATGGGCATAAGATTGTGACAGGCATCTAATAGGTAAGAGTAACACATGCCAAGCGTTTGGTGCAGGGCCTGGCATGAAGGAGGTTCTTACTGGATGTAATTATGGATGTTATTACGATTGTACCTGCTGTGAAGAGGGGACCTGAGAGGGCAGGAGGACAGGCTCCCTCTAAGACTGAGGGCTTGGAAAATACCAAGGAAGGGGTGAGAAAGCCATGTGGGAATTGGAGGGTGCAAAACTGGGTCCAGGACTGAGCTGGAGGCAGGGTGTGGCAGGTTCCAGCCCATACCTGGAGCTGCTCTTGGGGCGATGCCGTGCAGCTAGGGATTGTTCTGGGCTCTTGCTCCCCTCCCAGAATGCCCCTTGTAGACGCTGCATCTGCTTTTCCAGGGAGGTCCCTGGTTCAAACCCAAGTTGCCTTGCTGGCCTGAGGTCAGAGGTCAAGGCTGGATTCAGAGACATGGAGTGAGTCAGTGGCTTAGTAGGGTTCCGAGTTTATGGTGCTACTCAACCTCTGGAATGAGGAGGCCCTTCCCCTTTCACCTTCCTACTCCCTTCCCACTTCCATTCTTCCTACACCTAGCCTCAGACTCTAGGAGACCCTGAGGTCTCCATCCAAGGCCAGCTAGCAGCACTGTAGTGAAGACCTGTTTGTGTGTTACAGCCTTTGCCTTAACTTCTGGTCTTTCTTTGACCTCGCCCTAAACCAGTGCTGAGGAGGGAGGTTCCAGATACCACTGAGCCTATCTGAACTGTCTCACCTTTCAGAGGAGAAAACTAGACCCAGAGGGGCGACTTGGTTCCTCATTTCCTCTTTCCACTACCTAAGCTGCCACCCTCATAAATGCATTGGGAAGTGGTGAAGAGGAGGACATAGAGAGCAAAGGAGGAAGGGCATGACATTGATGGAATTTTAGACACTGTGTTAAATGCTTGAAAAGATACTCTGAAAGAGAAAGTCTTCTTTGTGTTCTTGATACCCCAAGCATCACCTTGCTGACCTCCTCACCCCAAGATTGATCACTTTCTCCTTCATACCTCTGTGTAGAATCTGCCCACCTATGTTATTTGTGTAACCGTCCACCTTACCCCACTGTGAACCCGTCCAGGGCTCCACATCTACAGCTCATCTGTGTGTCCCTGGCACTTGGCACAGGGCCTGATACCCAGGTGATGCTCAACAAAAGTTTGTTGAATAAGTGGATGTATTCTGGAGGCTGAAGGACAATGTGTTATCTGAGGGGCACACCCCAACCAACTAGGACTTCGCACAGGTTCTCCCCCAGCCCCATCAGTGCTCTGGGCACTGGGACAACAGGACAGACAAGGCAGGTTCACATGAACTGCCTAATTGTACTGTTAACTATCTAAATTCAGGAAGTTCAGGGCTTCTAACAGATGCTCTGACCTATTTGTGGCTGGAGAAGACCTCTGAGAAAATGGGACTCCAGCTCAGTCCTGAAATACGAGGAACAGTCAACTGGATAGAGGGGGAGGGTCAGGACGGACCTTGTGGGAAAAGCACAGTCATCTTTCCAGATGAGGAAACCCAGGCTCATAGCAGGGACATGACTTGTCTGAGGCCACATAAGTATCAAGAGGAGAAGCTGGGCTTTGCATTCAAGTCTCCAGAGCCCATACCTCTTCTGCTGGCCCTGCCCTGGATGAGACAGGAGGCCCAAGCTGGCCATGGTGACATCACAGTGTATTAGGTCAAAGCCCTTACTTCCCTGGGAAGTTTGGACTCTACACACTCACTGCTTTACTCCTTCTCCATACCTGGGGGCTCCCCCATTCCCAGTTCCTTCCTTTTCTCACCCACTCTGCATTTCATCTGTTTTGGTATCACGTGTGACCCAGGCCTCTCTTTCCTTAGCTGTACAATGAGGAGATCAGGCAACAGACTTTCTCAGGCTCCTGGCAGTCTGGAGTTTTACTACATACAGTTCTGACCTTGGGAAACATTTATGAGCCTCACATCTAGAAGGAAATATGCTAATCAGTGTAAGGGTCATTCAGTGGGCATCTGCCAGTGCCAGGCCCTATAGGATCAGAAGCCAAGGACCACAGGTGCAGCTCAGACTTCAGATTTGGGGGGAAGGCAAATTCATAAGCAGCTGACAGGGTGCAGTCATAAGTACAATAGGAAAATTTACAACATTCTGGTAGCACAGAAGGAGTGGCCAAATCCACTAAAGAAAAGGCTTTCCTGAGAAGTTTGCAGGGTTCATATTGGACATTTGAGCTGGGCTTGAAGGATGGGTAGAAGTTTGCAAAGTAAAGAAGTGTGGGGAGGGCATTCCAAACAGAAGGGATGACATACACAAAGCCACTCAGTGTACAAAGACTGTGGACAGGTGCACAGTGGCCAGACTCTGTGGCAGGGAGTGACCAAAAGTGAGAGTTCAAAGCCACCAGCTTGAGATGCTAAAATACAGTGGATAGACACAGTGGCTAAGAGTGCAGGTCTGCGGTGGGGTGGAGTCTCCCAGGTTGGGGCTCTGCCTGTCCTTGCTGCCTTCAATAGACGCCTCTCCCTGCCTCTTTCAGCCTCCATCAAAATTGTCTGGGATTATGAGACTCCTCTCCCTCAGCTGGAGAAGGGGAAGGTGTGAATATAACAATGTCTTTGAGGCTGGGGACTGGTCTGCCTCCCAATTATCCCTGGAGAGGCAACTACTCAGCTCACAGGGGCTTCATTCTCAAGTTGCTTCTAATCGATGATGCCCTGGAGACAGGCATAAATTAATTTCCTTTGAATAGGCCAATTAGAGCTAATCCCTGGAGGAAAATGTATTTAGGTGGCTTTAGCCGTAGGACTAAGGCTTCTCTAGATGTGGCTTTTCAGAATCCTGGTTTCTGAATTATCATCTGCCCCAGCCCATCCCTATCTCTTTGGCCTGAGGAATAGCTGGGTTTTATATAAATAAAGTCCAGCCTGGGTAGACTCTTCACCCACAGCAATGGAAGCAGTCTGAAAACTACTTAAGAGCACTCTACAAATCACCATGTCTAAAGTCATTGGTTATGGTCATTCACAAAGATGTTCATTGTGTTCAATAGTTTGGTTTGGGGCTTAGAGTTCTGAGTCTTCCTCTGAGAGCAAGATCTGGCCCAGAACATCTGGGCTCTTTGGCTCTGTGTCTCTTGATTTGTAATCTTTTTGCTGTGTCCTACTTTCTGAGCCTTGCTTTCCCCACTTGCAAAATGAAGGGTCCAGGGAAGTGATTTCTGAGAGGACTTATTAGTTTTCTATTGTTGCCGTAGCAGTATACCACACATTTATTAAAACAATATCTTTTTTTTTTTTAATCTGAGTTCTGTAGGTCAGAAGTCCAGTGGGCTGTTCTGGGTACTCTGCCTAGGGTCACACAAGGCCAAAGCCAGGGTATCCTCTGGCCTGGGCTTTTATCTGGAGGCTGAGGGGTAGGATCCACTTCCAAGTGCATTCAGGTTGTTGGCTGACTTCAGTTCCATGTAGGATTGATATAATAGGATAGAGAATACATCTCTCTTTCCCTGCTGGGGGACTGGTTTTTGCATCCAGAGGCTGCCTGCATTGTTTCTCATACTTTCCATGGACTAACCCCCCCCCCCAACCCTGCAGCAATAAAGAAAAAGAAAGAGTCTTTCTCACACTTTGCATTTCTGACTCTGGGCAAAGAAAGTTTTCTTTCTTAAGGACCAGTGTGATTAGATTGATCCACCCAGATAATCCGATAATCTCTGTATTCTAACATCTGTTAATTTTAAATACATCTGCAAGGTCTCTTTTGCCATGTAATGCAAAATATCCATAGGTCCCAGGATTAGGGGATGGACATTTTTGAGGGCCATTATTCTGCCTAAGACAGCCCTCCCCTTTGACACCCAAAGATTCATGCTCATCTCAAATGAGAATTCACTGCGTCCCAAAGTCCCCAAAGATCTTATCTTGTGTGTGAGAGCATCAGCTCCACAAGTTTCATCTGAATCTCAGCAGCTCTGAAGTCCCAGATTTCATCATCTGAATTATCTAAGCAGGCACGGGTGAAGCTCTGGGCATAATTCGTCTCCATCTGTGAACCTGAGAAACTAAAGAAACCAGTTATCTGCTCCCAAAATATGATGGAACCAGTTATGGGTGTTGAGGTTCAAACAGGGAGAAAAAGGAAAATAGAATCAGATGACATTCCGGAGGTCCTCATACCCCTCTCTCAAAACTGTGGGGAAAAAACACACCAAAACCAGCCCCTCAACCCCCTCCTTACCTTTGTAGACAGTGGCTGACTGTGTTTGTGATCTGACCCCTGCTGTGTCCACCTGGGGAGGTCCCGGGAGGTTTGACTGCCATGGCACCTTCCCCTCCTCCTTTGGAATAACCACCCCCCCCCCCCCGTCCCCGCCCCATGCTAATCTGATTAACTGGCAAGTGTTTAAAGGACAAGAGACACAGGGTCACAGAGGTCACTACAATGGCCAGAATTCTGGCCACAGAGGAGGAAGTCATGGTGTTGGGATGGTCCAGTAGGTGAGAATTGACCAGTCCATTTTGGTTCAAAACCCCTTTTTTAAATGTTTTGTAAAAGATAACATGCACTCCAAAAATTCTTATCTGCAGTGAAAAATCAAGTCTTGCACCACTGAATTTCTGTTATCCAGCTGCCTGCCAGATGTTTTACGTGTGTGCAAACATGTGAGGACTTGGCGCGCGCACACACACACACACACACACACCCCTCCCCTGACCCTTGACTTTTTCTAAACATAAATGGAGGCATATTGAATTGCTCTTCTGGACCTTGCTCTGGTCACTTCAGACCTTGTTCCCTATCAAGGCGTATAGATCTGCACCACTCTTTTTAATGACTGCAAGGGATTCCAGTATCTAGTCACCCAGTGGTGAGTATCTACGTTGCTTCCAGTCTTAAGCTACTCTCAAAATGCTACAATGAATAACTTGTATACACACTTGCACACGTTTATAAATATATCCGAGGGTTAAAAAAAAGACAATCCCACCATGCTAACATAATCACTAGTAGCATTAGGTTATATTTGTTCTTGCCTTGTGTGAACATACCTAGGGTGTGTTAAACGTGGGTGTAATCATATTGTGCATAAAATCTTTTATTTTGCTTATTTTATTTAACTGCATCTTGTATTTGTCTATATTAGTCAATAACATACTAAATTAATAAAAATTACTACGAGAAAGCCTGCCACGCTCCGCAAATACAGCAGTACCAAGTGATTGCATAGTCCATTTGAGTGGTTGTGCCCCAAATTAATGTACCCATTCCCTTGCATTGTGTATTGAGGGTGTTTCTGGTATCCTGCTGCAGTGTAAAGAATACTCAGGTGAACATATTTGTAATTGAAGCATTTTCAACATTTGGGTTTATCTCTGTAAGAGAGGTGGCATGGAAAAAGGGGGTGCTGTGTTTCCAAAGAGCTCTCCCAAAGGGTTGTGCCAGCCTTCATCCGGGCCTGCTCAGTGGGTCCCATTAAGATGGGACCTGCGGTGTGGTGAAGGGATAGTGAGGAATAATTGTGGAGATTGCTGATAAAAGCAAAGGCAGTGGGAGTTACAGTGCAAAGTACTGCCGTATGCAGGGTGCGTGCTGCCTCTCTTCAGGCAAGGGTGTGCATACACTTGCAGAGCGCCGGAGCCCACTGGGTTAAACACTGCTCTGCCCTGGTTGGTATCAAATTATGGAGGGCTGACTAGCGGAGTTGGGTCGGTGTGAATAATTCAAGAATCTCAGGCACAAAAAGGATTACTGGAGGGAGGAAGGAGATGAATAGGCTTAGTTAAGAAGAGTTTTTTTTAAGGATAAGATTTCAGAAAAGATAGAGGAAAAGTCAGACACCAGAGGGCATGGGTATAACTGACAATTGTCCTTCTTCCTTATCTGGAGAGGACACAGGTGGGGGGTGGGGTCCCAAGCCACCTCCCATGGGTCTGGGGGCAGAAGGAAGTGCAGTCACCAGGCAGTACTGACCTTACTGGTGTGGTTCGGAGGCCGCTGCCACCCAAACCTGCCTGCCTCCTACAGTTCCCAGTCACTTGTGAGTGCTTGTTCTGGGGCTTTAGAAGACCCCCCCTACCCTGACATACCCCTACAGTGTGTCAGGTTCCAGACCCTGGCTTTCTGCAGTCCTTTTTCCCCAAAGAGGACTCAGGCAGTTGCTAAAATCAGGGCATTTGGCTTCCATTTCTGCTTGGCACAGTGCTCAGCCTGACAGTTAAGTTGGGTGAGCTTTTTTCCTGGAAAGGCATCCCGCCTTGGGCAACTGCAGTTTTCTGGGACTCAGAGCAATGGAACTACACGTCCCCATGTTGAAAATGCCAAGTTGTCCTCAAACTGACTAGCGGTGTTCCCAGCCAGGCCCCTCCACCATTTCCCTACAAGGAGTGTGAGGGGAGCTTCTCCATCAACCTCAGACCTCAGGACCACAGCCGTCCCTTGCCCAGTCAGTGCTTGGGACCAGCTGCTGCCTGGGGGCTGGAATAGCACCTCTAGGAGTGGACTCCTCCCCGATCACCAGAGCAGGTATGCAGGTCACCCAAGGCCAGCCCACAGCAAGCCCATGTGGCTGGGAGGCTTGTGAAGCCCCCGTTCCCTTTCCTGCACCCCTGGCTCTTCCTAGCAGGGCCCCAAGGCCTCCTTCTAGCCTCACACATTTGTTGGGACCCCAGCATTTCTCTCCCTCCCTCTCCATCCCTGGAATTCTGTCTTGTCCTCTTACACATCCCGGGTGGTCCGACTTCCAAGCCTTTGCCCATGTGGTGCTTTCTGCCCAGCTGCTCTCTCACTCTCTGCAGATTCAGATCCTTCCAGAGGCACAGGTTGGCCCCTTTTAAGTACCACCTTCTCCTTGAAGCCTCTGTTGTGTCTTTTGGTAATTAATGGTATCTCTGTTGTCATCTGAAATGTCATCACAGTTGATCCCTATGCCTCCTGGGCCTTCCACCTTCCCTGTTTTGTGGCTGTGTGTGAGTTACTGTGTTATTATTACTCACTAGACCACAAACCCCAAGTGAACAGCACTTCCAAACTCCTCTCCCTCAGTGACCAGCAGGAGTCATGCATATTCAGTACCGTGTGTGGATTTGAAGATGGATGGCTGGTGGGTGGGCAGACAGATGGGTAGGTAGGTGGACAGGAGGGTGGTTGTCAGACGCTGGTCCCATTTTCTGTGATATCATCTTGCCCAAGACAGTCTGCCCCAGTGACATCTCTGTGCTGTGCTTCCTCCCTACTATCTTCCTCCCCAATATTAAAATAGAAAACAGAATTATATTTTTAAGAGTTTATTATATTTCTCAAATGAAGTCTTCTGTTTCTTGTTCTTAGGTTAAAATCCTGAGAGTTGAATACTTGATATTTCTTCAAGAAAAAAGAGAATCTAAATTGAGTTCCTTTTCCTCATGTTTGACATTTTGCTTGATTTATTTTTTTCCTTTTTAGACTCTGGCTCTCCATGAAAGGAGGGTCCTCATCCTGAATTTAGCCTAGTGCCTGGCACACGGCAGGCCCTCTGTAAACACTAAAGTGCACTGCACTAGGCTCCAGGGCCTGGGGCCTTGGGGTCTCTGCAGTTCAGAGATTGTTCTCTCTGTGTGCTCAAAGTGAGTCCTTAGCTTGGATGGAGACCAGGGCTGATGCGCTGTGCCAGATGTCCTCCCTGCTGTGGTCACTTCCTTCTAGCCTCAGACTCTGGGACGGGCTCCCCCTTCCCTCTGCAGACGACAGTCCTCCGCCCCAGGGCTCTGTAGTGAGTCTTGTGCTGAGCGCTGAGCACCATCTGGATGCCGTGCAGCTCACCCTGCCTTGACCGGGGCAGTGTGGAGTCCACCCTGCCCACCTCTGCATCCCACTCCCTGGTGTTAAAGAAGTCACAGCCAGCCACTCCCCATCAGGGAGCAGTTTCCATGGACAAAGTACCAGTCTCGTGGCTGGAAGGAACTTAGAACTCTTGGGGTCTGTGGTCTACACCTGTGCATGCCCAGGGAGATTTTCTAACCTCCTTTAAAAAAATTTTTTTGGGGGGGCACCTGGGTGGCTTAGTCAGTTGAGCGTCTGACTTTGGCTCAGGTCATGATCTCACTGCTAGTAAGTTCGAGCCCCATGTTGGGCTCTGTGCTGACAGCTTGGAGCCTGGAGCCTGCTTTGGATTCTATGTCTCCCTCTTTCTCTGCCCTTCTCCTACTCACTTTCTGACTCTGTCTCTCACAAATAAACATTAAAATTAAAAAAAAATTTTTTTAAGTTAAGTATAGTTGACATACAATGTTACATTAGTTTCAGGTGTACAACATAATGATTCAATGTTTCTATATTATTATGCTGTGCTCACCACAAATGTAGCTGCCATCTGTCACCATACAACATTATCACAATATTATTGACTATGTTTTCTATGCTGGGCCTTTTATTGCTGTGACTTACTCATTCCGTAACTGGAAGCTTGTACTTCCCACTCCCCTTCACCCAGTTTGCCCACCCCCATCCCCTGATGGCTACCATCAGTTTGTTTTCCGTATTAATAGGTCTGATTCTGTTTTGTTTGTTTATTGATTTGTTTTATTTTTTAGATTCCACATGTGATTGAAATCATATGGTATTTATCTTCCTCAGTCTGACTTATTTTACTTAGCATAATATCCTCTAGGTCCATCTGTGTTGCTGCAAATAACAACATCTCATCCTTTTGATGGCTGTGTAATATTCCATTTCGTATGTGTACACCACATTTGCTTTATCTATTCATCTGTTAATGGACACGTAGGTTGCTTCCATATCTTGACTAAATTGGTATGGCCACTGTGGAAAACAGCATGGAAATTCCTCAAAAAATTAAAACTAGAAATACCATGTGGCTCAGTAATTCCACTACTGAGTATTTACCCAAAGAAAATAAAAACATTAATTTGAAAAGATATTTTCTAACTTCCTTTGATCGTCACAGCAACTCTGACAGTTGGAGGGAAAGAATTCTCACCTGATAGATGGAGACACTGAGGCTGAGGAAAAAGAAGTAGCTTGCCCAGAGTTGTACAGCTTGGGGAGCTGGGATTTGGATCCAAGTCTTCTGACTCTTAGCTACTGTGTTTCTCAAATCTTAATATGCCTTAAAAAAAAAAATCTGTTGAAGACGCAGGTTTCCAGGCTCTGCACTCAGAGATTCTGATCTACACAGCCTGGGATTTGGACCAGAAATTTGCATTTGTAACAAATTCCCCAGGTATCCCCAGTTCACTCTTAGAGGAACAATCCCCTAACCATGTGGCTTCTTCTTAAGGAGCCGCATGGGGAACCACCTCCCCCTGGATCCAGTCCATTCCAGAGGGGAGGCCGCCTTGGGACCTTGAGACACTCCTGTATTTGTGTAGAGGAAGAGATGTGGAAAGGGTCCCTTTAGGGACAGCCAGCCTGGACAGATAGATACAAAAGCATTTTGCTTTTCAGTCAGACAGAGTGATTTTAAAACCCTGGTTTAACAGCTGTGTGGTTTGGGCTTAGTTATGTCATGTCTCTGTGCCTCGATTTTCTCATCTGTGAAATGCAGCTAGTAATTCCTATCCCATAGACTTCTTGGGAGAACTAACTTAGGCAGTGTATATAAAGAGCTGCTTGAATAAAAAGAAACCCCAGTTTTTCACACATACCTGTCTTCATGGCTTTGCTCATGCTCTTCTTCCTTCCTGGAAAGTCTTTCCCTTCTCTCTCCTCTTAACTAAATACTGCTGGTCCGGTCAGTTGCAATAGCCCATGACTGGTGTCTCATCACCTTCTAAGGTGCTCAGGGAAGTCACTACCCTGGGTTTCGGACAGGTGTGTCTACCTATCTCAGGTTCTAACTTCTGTGCCTCCTTTAATTTGAGAGTTTTCAGAAATTCTGCCTTAGCTCACTCAGAAAATCCCTATAGCTTCTAGATTTTGTTGTTTGCTTGGTAGGTTGGTCTTGGTTTTCCCCTTTTCTGTAAGTCCTGTCAACAAAATCCTCTGGTGCCACCCTACCCCAGGTGATTTCCTTTGCAAGGATTTTAAAGGCAGGCGGGAACTCTCTCTATCATGTGGATTGAGGTGAAGTGCAGGAAAGGTTTCACCCAGCTGGACTTTGAAGTCATCCTCAGCTTGCTGGCCTCATCAACTCATAACTTCTTTTACTCTGGAAGTTTGAATTAAAGCTAGTAATGGTAGTCAATTTGGGTTTGGAAAGGACTTTTGAGAAGGGGACACCCAGCCCCTCAATGGACACTTCAGTTCTCAACAAGGCCAAGCTTGAGCACCTCTAGGGATGGGGTTCTCGTCTCCCCATGGAAAGCTATGACACTGTTTCAGTCTTGTCTGTTAGTTTTACTTTCTTCTCTGGGAGGTTTGGGAAGCTTCTCTGGATGAGCAGGGGATACAGGTAGGATGAATGTAGCTGGATGTGAGAGGGTTTATCAAGATAGGAACCCAGACCTGGAGCAGGGTTAGAGTGGCTTTGTTTCAAAGACAGCACAGTCCGGGTGGGCTCTGGAGCCGTGAGCACCCTAGCGTGCTTTGTCTTGTAGACTTTATGTTCTGATCCTGCAGAACTGAGCCAAGTTCCCCCACCCCACAACTAGAGGTAAAAGGATTCTCAGAATGTGAAGAGGGGCTAATAAGACTGAAGTCAGGGGCCAGGTGGTCCAGTGGTCAGAGGGGAAGGGTGAAGGGATATGGAGCTGGGCAGCTCAGAGGCCGGACCTGGGGCTGGGTGTCCACACAGAGGCAAGAGCTCAACCTAGCTGGCCCTGTGGTTTATTTCTGTAAAGATGACGTGGTCTTACGAAATTCTTACCTAGTTGATGTCCTTCCTTCTGCTTGCTTCCTGTAAAGACTCTTTTCCTGAATCACTCACTGGGGACAGACTCATTTAAATTGAACCTGGGTACACAGTCTGATCTTCAGGTGGAGGAGAATGCCCCTACCAGTTTAGGGGTTTAGGGGCTCCTCCCTGAGGGCAAGGGGTGGGGGAGTGGAAGGATGGGATGTGTGAAGATGGAGTTGAAGAGGGCGCCACACTGTCCTCAAGGGTTCCATTTTCTAGTTCACTGCCTCTTTTCCAGCACTTTCTTTCAGAAATGGAATTGGGAATGCTTGCAGAATGGCCTGCATGATGTGCCGTTTTCCAGCCTTCCATTGTTGTAGTCTCTGTCCTAGGCGTGTGGAAAGAAGGCTGTGCCAGCTGGCACTGCAGCCTAACCCTCTGAACCCATGTTTCAAAGCAATTACTGGCCCCCCCCCCAAAAAAAGCAGGCTTTCCTGCACAGCTCCTAAATACTTCCAGATACCCGACCCAAAAAATGCTCATAGTGCCCGGGTCCTGACATGCCCCCATGCCAGGTCTGGAGTCAGGAACCACTGTCCAGCATGCTCTGAGGTCCATGCAGGAGACAAAGAGGTGTTGTCCTGCAAAGGGGAGAGCTCTCAGCATGGGGCCGGACACCCAGGTTCTGGCCCTCCATTTCTACTCACTTACTGTGGGCCCCCGGGCAGGCTGCTCTGCCTCACCGGGTGCTAGTGCCTGCCTTTCAGGTTTGTGGGGAAAATCAACTGAGATGGAATATGCAGAGAGGCTGTAGAGTGTGGTACAGATCTTAGCCAAGGGGTGAGCGGTGGGGGAGTGGGTGAGGAAAGCCTGTATAGCCCACTCTTAGAGCCTGGGGTATTGCATTGAAGGGACCACTCCCCTAGAGGCAGCATACAGAGTCTCTTTGGAGTCGGAGAGATCTGTTCCAGTCTTGACTCCAGCACCTCACAGCCTGTTTCATCATCTGTGACATGGGATGATAATATGTCACTTGCGGACCTGTCTCAGGAAGTAAATGAAAGATTGCAGATAGGTGCTTACCTAGGGGCCAAGTACACAGGAAGCTCTCAGTGTAGCCATGATGTTAACACTCTACCAAGAAAGGCTTTCAGAGTTTATTGTTGGAGACTAGGCCTTGTGATGATTTGTTTGGGAATGCTGGTTCCAACCTTAAATACTCATTTGATCTCCCAACAACCCATGAGGTAGGCAGAGCAGGGATTTTGATCACTGTTTAATAGCTGAGGACACTGAGGCACAGAGAGAGGAGGGAAGTGATTTTGCTCGAGGTCACAGGGTGAGTCACTGGCAGAACAAAAAGTCTCCTGACTCGCAGAACAGCCCTTCTAACTCTGAACTATTTTGAGGTTGGAAATCCAGCCCCCAAATGCATCCCTGGTGGGCTGTAGCCTGGAGACCTGGGTCTGTCCTGGATGGAGTTTTCAGTGGACATTTAAAAACAACAGGGGAGCCTGGTGACTCATTCGATAGAACATCTGACTCTTGATTTTGGTTTAGGTCATGATCCAAAGGTCATGGGATTTAGCCCCACATTGGGCTCTGTGCTGAGCATGGACCTGCTTGAGATTCTCTCTCTCTCTCTCTCTCTCTCTCTCTCTTTCTCTCTCTCTCTCTCTCTCTCTGTCCCTCTCCCCTGCTGTGCTTTCTCTTTCTAAAAAAAATTAAATAAATAAATAAAGATTAAAGATTAAAAACTGCAGTAATCACATAGTAACAGTGTTACAGCCACTGCCCTAGGTACTTTCTATGTGTGGCAACTCACACAAAAACCCAGTGAGATTGGTATTATTAATTTCCCCCATTTTACATATGAGGAAACCGAGGCACAGAAAACTTGCCCAAGGTTGCATAGCTGGTGAGTGGCAGAGAACCAGGTTTTGGAAACCCAGGTGGGGCTGGCCCCAGAGTCTGCTTCTAACCAGCACTTTCACTTCCAGGATGTGCGGCAGGCAGTGTAGAGGGTTTGGGGGTATAGAGACGATTGAGGTGTGACCTTGCTGGGCAGCCTGGGGCACTTCTCCCCACTCTACCCAGGCCTCACTTTGACCACCTTTGCCATGGGGGCATTGGGTTGGGGCAGCTCCAGCAAAGGGTGGCATTTCTCTGGGTCCTGGGGAAGGCCTGGGGTGCAGAGTGGCCCAGCCATTGTGTGCTGGGCTAGCAGGCCGCAGGGTGTGGCCCCAGCACTGCCAGGCCCTCCCAGGGGAGGAAGTGTCGGTATTTACAGGAAATGCAGGACCAGGCCTGGGAGGGGGTGGAGGAGGGGCAGCCAGCCTTTGAGAGCCCAGAAGATGTGTCTGGGCGCTTGTGGGAGGGCTGAGGGTGGGCGCCCCTCTTCCCACCCAAGGACAGGCTTTTTGTTGTTGAAGGGAAAGGTCCTGCTGGCCAGGCAGCCCTGCCCCTCCCCTTGCCTCTTCCCTCCAAGACTGCCACACCCTGCCTGCCTCCAAAAACGCCAAGGCAGCTGACCTGCTGCTCCTGAGGGAGGCTCCTGGGAGCAGAGGAAAGAGCACGGAGCTGGGTAACAGGAGATCTGCCTTTACTCCTCCCAACCCTGAAACTTGATTTCTCCACCTGTTAAATGGGTGCTCGCTGCAGCCCTAACATACACACAGGACGCTCACTGCCCGCATGTAGCCCACAGCCCATCTGTGAGGAGCAAGATGGGGAAGGAACCTGCCAACCCCCTGCCGCCCTGTCACACAGGGAATACAGGTTAGTTTTACCTGTGCCACAGAAGTGTTCTTCCTGAAGAAGTGTGTGTAAATGGAAATTTTGTAAAAAAAAAAAACAAAAAAAACAGGCCCTGTACTGATTATTCTGGGATTATAGGCTAATTTTTAAGGCCTGGATAAGAAAGGGAACCAATGTTCATTGAGTCCATGCAGGTGTACAGGCACTGTCTTTACTGCTTTCATATACCTCTTTTATATACACACTTTAAGAAACAAAGATCATATTTGGGGATGGGAGAGCTGAATTTAATCTTGGAACTGCCACTTTCTAGCTGGGTCTCCCTGAGCAAACCTCCCGATACCTTGGAGCCTCCGTTTACTCATCTGCGAAATGAGGATAGTTGTGTGTTGTGTCCCATAGGCTTGCCTGAGCCCATGCCTCACCAGCCCCCACTGAGGCCCTGCCCAGCCTTCTCTGGGCTCCTAGCCTCTAGCATGTCTCCCACTGCCATTCACAAGTGGCCAGGGCAGACTCTCCAGGGAGCACAGCTAGGCAGTCCTTCCCCTGGCCAAAGCCTTTCTCTGGCTGCCCGTTTTCCTGGGATACACAGTGCAGGTGCCTTAGCCCTGCATTTGAGACCCCAGCTGCCTTGCCAGCCTCTTCTCCCAGCCCTCCTTATGGAGGAGTAGATGATTCTGGTTCCCTGCACATGGGCCCCAACATTTCTCTCCACTGTGCCTTTGCGTGAACTCCCCTGGAATGTTCTCCCCTACCATTGTCTTCTGTCTCCTGCTCAACCTTCAGACTCAGCTCGGGTCTTACCCTGGGCTGGAACCCTTCTGTGATTCCCTCCTTACCACACCCACCCACACAGGCTTAGGGGTCCTTCACTGTGCTGCTTCCTCATAGCACTCCCCACCTCATCTCCTGTTGGTCTGTTTGCTTTCCCACTAGACTGTGAGTGCCTCAAGGGCACATAGGGCGATCTCTTTCACCTCTGTGTCCCCAGTGCTAGGCACGGGTTAGACCATCAGTACATGCGGATTGTGTCAGGTGAGGCAGTGCAAGCAGTCGGTGCTCCATCCATCATGCCCGGCTCTGCCTGTGCTGGATGCAGCAGCTCTGATTCTGAAGTGTCCCAAAGCCACACCAGTTCAGGGTTGCCAGGAGGGATCTGGCTGGAGGTGCTCTCTGGGGCCCCATTCCCATGAGCCAATTAAAGCCAGCAGGTGTTAATTGAGCACCTGTTATATGCAGAGTTGAATACTCTTGGCTGGCTGGAAGGAGCTCACAGTTTGGCGAAGGAGAGAAAACATGTAAAAAGCAACACTGGTGAGGGGTGTCTGTGGGTACAGGGGCACATAGAGGGGAGCAGGGCCTCTTCTGTAAGCAGGTATGGCCACACAGGGGCAGATTGTTAAGCTTATACAATTTGTGGAGTCTCTTTGAGAAAAAAGAATATACAATGAAGAATACTAAATAATCAACAGAGCCTTGAAAGGGACCCCGCAGGTGTGGGACCCAAAGCATAAGCCTCATTACCTTCCAGTAGTCCTGCTTCCTTGGTCAGGGAAGGCTTCCTGGAGGAGGAGGTGAGGTTGGACCTGGGTCCATAGAGGAGAATCCATCAGCCACGAACCCTGGGTCCTGACCAGTATAAGGGAGTCAGGTCAGCAGATGTTTCCCAGGCATCTGTTCTTGGCAGGCAGTCCCTGCCCTCGAGAAACAAGATGGATTTATAGGATCTTAAAAATTTTGTTTAATGTTCTTATTTATTTTTGAGAGAGAGAGAGACAGAGCGCCAGCATGGGAGGGGCAGAGAGATGGAGACAGGGAATCCGAAGCAGGCTCCAGGCTCTGAGCTGTCAGCACAGAGCCGGATGCGGGGCTTGAACCCATGAACTGTGAGATCATGCCCTGAATGGAAGTCGGACATTTAACCCACTGAGCCACCCGGGCACCCTGGGTTTATAGGATCTTAAAGGCTTTTTGGAAAGGGCAGCATTTCACTGAAAATGCTTCGTCTTTGTTGGGGGCAAAAGAGGCAGATGTAGGTCCGAAAGACCACAAGATGGGTCATGTGACAAGCGCGCGTGCGCGTGTGTGTGGTGTTGTGTGTCTGGGTCCAGGGGTGTTTCCCTTTCCTTTGTCACCTTCCCTGCTGGGTCTGAGCCTTAAGTGTGTTTATTTCTGTCTGGCTCTGTATAATTGATTCCCTCTGTGTCCCCCATCCAGATGTCCCACTCTGGCCACACGCCACTCATGTGTTGATGTGTGTCAGACGACCCTCGCCCTCTGCCCTTCTTGTGTGGTTGCACTGTGGACACTGCTGTGTCTTGGCACCTCTCATACATTCTCAGGCCTGTCTCCCCAGCACAGACAAGGCAGCGGTGAGCCAGAGGAATGAATGTGTCTAATGAGTGGGCCCAGCTGAGGGTCATCTGTTTGTGATTCTGTCTAGGAGAAGTTGGTGGAAGAGGAATAGCAGAGTAGACTTTGGGGAAGTCGTTTAACCTCACAGAGCCTCAGTTTCCCCAGATGAAAGCGAGGAGGATAACGGTGCTTGCCTCGCCAAGTAGTTGAGAGAATCCAGTGGGGTAACGGATGAGGCGTGTGCAGCTCACCACTCAGGAACAGTTAGCTGCTTCTACTACTGCAGTATAGAAGCAGTATAGATTACGAGGTCAAAGGACAGACTCTGAAGCCAGATGCCCTGTGTTCAGTTCCCAGCTCTGCACTTACTCTGTTAGCACTTGTTTCCCCATCCGTAAAACGGGCTTGGTAATACCTGCAGGATGCAGTGGTTGGGAAAAATTCATAAAGTACTAGGCACATAGTCAGCACCCCACATCACTGGCTCTAGTTCTAATACTATTGCGGCTGCTCCTGTTATTACTGGCTAGCTGTGTCCTTGTGGAAGGGAGGGGTGGGAAAAGGGGACTGTTTTTCAGACCACCACACAAAGAAACCACAAATGACCCTTCTAGCTCCTGGCAGCTTCAGATGTGGTGTGCACTTATAAAATTGCAGTGTTCTTCATGAATCTCCAGCCACCGCATCCTCTCCAGCTGCCCGAGGTGGCATCAGTGGCTCCCCTCCCTTCTGCCTCCCCCGTGGTCTTGCTTACTCTGAATCTCAGAGCACTGAGGACAGGAGAAAGATGTGTCCAAGTTTCCTGCCGCTCTGGGCTGGGCGCTTAGGACTGACAGCTGTGGGGTTTGTCTTACAGATGAGGAAGCGGAGGCAATCCCAGTCACCAGTCTTTCAGCACCCACTGAACCTGTGGCTGAACCAGATCCACCCCCCCCCCCCGACCCCACAGCCATTTTCGAAGTAATCTCAATGATGGCCTAATTCGTTAAAAAAATATTTATCCATTAAGACTTGGCTAGCCATAGCATTCTCAAGGCAGCACCTGCTGGTACCATTTTTACCAATGGTGTTGAGCCCCTGCTGTGGGCCAAGTACTGTGCCGTACAGACAGGAATAGGGAGGCCTTCCCTGACAGGCTAATGGGAAGTCAGGTAAATTAGCTGGGCTAGGACAGTCCTTCAGCGCATGCTTATTGTGCACCTAGTGTGCGCCATTCATGAAAGGCACAGAGGTGCATAGCGAGCAAATGATCCCCCCCTCAAAGAACTTGTGTCTAATAGGGACCTAATACAGGAACATAAATAACTGCAGTCACAAAATGTAAAGTGTGATGGGAGCCCTTTCAGCAGGAGAGATGCAGAGGACTTCCTGGGAGAGCTGGGGTGTGTGTAGCCCTTGGGGGGGAAGTGGAGGGAGAGGATGGGCCGGAATTCTGGAATAGCCTTGGAGGAGGCACAGTTTTGGGAAAGTACAGAAGTGTGCGTGGGCCAGTGAGTCGGTACTTTGGCTGCACATGAAGGCTGATGAAGGCAGAGGTGTGCAGGAATCACGAGGACAGAGCTCCTCAGCTTCATGGGGGACCCCTTTGGACATAAAGTCACGGAGCATCAAGCTGGGAAGGGCCTTCAGAGGTTCTCTAATTCCCTAATTCTACAGCCGAGGAAGCTGAGGCCCAGAGAGAGGAATGGGCCCACCCCAGTGTCACATAGCAAGCTCGTGGCAGAGGTGGGACTGGAACCCAGGTCTGTACAACTTTGAGGAGCTCTGCCTGATTAATTCAGCCCGGGCCTTTAGCTCAGACTGATTGTAACAAAGACACTGTGCTGAGCAGTTCACCTGCCTCATTCATAGACATCATCTCCTAGACTCTGGGAAGATGAGGACTGTTAGCGTCTTCATTTTACAAAGGAGGGAGCTGACCAGGTTAAGAGACTGGCCCGGGGTCATTGGGCTGACAAGTGGCAGAACTGCCCTCAGGAAGTGAAATGTGTCCTTTAACATTATCCTTTGCTGGGGCCCCAGAGGTGGCTGACATGTGCGGGTCAGTGGTCAGAGCGAGGCTGGGCCTGTGCACCAGCTGTGGCTGCTGTTAAGGGCCAGGACTCTTCCTCTGCTGTCTTGACTGGTACCCCAAGTTGCAGGAGGGTTAGTGACTGTTCCCCAAAACCAAAACCTGAGAGACGATTGCTCTGGTGAGTTTGGGGCTCTGGCTTATGATTTTTCTCTAGTATGTTACCTCTTTATATTAGTCTGTCATTTTATGAGGCTTCTGCAGGTCTTCTACAAGTATAAACATCCCTCCCCTGGACCTCTGAACCCCATGGATTATCTAAAAAGACGACCTTCATACGTACAGCTATGTTCCCCCTTTGCCCAGGGGGAAAAAGAGATGTTTGGAGCAGGAGGAGGTGGAACTGGAATCAAGAACAAAATTTTTTGAAAATCCCTATAAAACCTCTTCAAATCCACTTAAAAAGACAGACAATAACAAGTATTGATTAGAATGTTGAGAAATTGGAACTCTCAACTCTGCAGTGGGAATGTAAAACAGTGTGGCCAAAAACAGTCTGGCAGTGCCTCAGAATCTTAAACCTAGAGTTACCGTATGACCTGGCCATTCTACTCCTAAATACACACACACACACACACACACACACACACACTCAAGAGAAATGTAAACATATGTCCCCACAAAAAACTTTTACAAGAGTGTTCACAGAAGCACTATTCATAATAGCCTAGAAGTGGAAGCAATCTAAATGCGTATCCACAGGTGAATGGATAAACAAAATGTGGTACAGACTTACAGTGAACTATTACGTAGCCATAAAAAGGAATGAAATCCTGATACATGCTAAAGCATGGATGAACCTTGAAAACATTATACTAACAGGGCTATAAACAAAAGGACAAATATTGTAGGATTCAATTTATATTAAGTGTCCAGAAAAAGGTAAATCCATAGAAACAAAAACGAAATTAGGGGTTGCCTGGAATTGGGGGGCAGTCCTAGTGGTACAGGCTTTCTTTTGAGGTTGATGAAAATATTCTAAAATTAAGTAGTGATGATGGTTGCACGACTCTGGATACACTAAAAAGCAGTGAATTGTACACTTATTTAGAAGGGTAAATTTTATGATCATGTGAGTTATATCTCAATAAAGCTATTATAACAAGAAAACAAATTCCTATAAAACCATTGATGCTGTGTTTCAAGAAGAGGGGTGGGGATGTCATAGGACAGAGGGAGCAAGGAGGTTCTTCTGTTTTCACTTAGTGAAAAATGGAAATTGAATTTTTAAAAAAAGCCTCTCCTTCAATCATGTTTCTGGGAACCATTACAAGCGCTATCCCTTGGCTGACCCTGGGTGTAGGATGCATTCCCTCCAAGAGGGAACAAAGTAGAGATTCACTCCAGGGGTGAGGAGACAGGCAGGCAGCTGCTTTCAGGCTGTGGGTGCCTGCACTCTGGTCTCAGGACACGGTTTCCCATGCCTGGGTGTTTCCTTCTCCACCTCCATGGTACAGGTGTGAGAACTGAGGCCCACCTCCACAGTCGTGGAGCCCAGGTCATGTATTGAGTTGGTGGTGAATCCAGGACTCCTGGGTCTCTGACCCCCATCCTAAGCAATTTCCACCGTATCTGATCAAAGGTTCCCAGTTATAGTGCAGAATGATATCTGTGTCTGTGAAAGTCTCAATGTCCCTTTGAGGAAGGGAGACATGGGAAGGATCAGTTCTGAGTGACAAGGAAGTCTCAGAGCAGAAAGTATCACCTGGGGAAGGTCCAGAGGGATTATTTGAATGAACTGTGAATGAGCCTGGGGGTGAGAGGGTGTAAGGAGTAGGCAGGGGGCAGGATTGAAAGTCTGAGGGTTTGGAAATCCCTGCTTGTGCAGCCAGCCCTCCCCTCCCTCCACGTCCAGGCTGTTCCAGCTGCTCTGCTAATTAGGGTAGTCATCTTGTCTCCTCCATCGCCAACTTTCCAGCTCCCAGAGAGCAGCCCTGAGGCCGCCCCTCCTGGCTGAGCTGGCAAACTTCAGAAAGGTCCCAGCCTGTGTCAGGGGAGCCAAAGGCTGATACATCTGCAGTCTGGCCTCCTTCACACATATCATCGCACCACCAAGGATGGAGTTTGGGGCCAGAGTGCCCGCCGACAGATTCCCAGTGAGGCCAACGTTCCTTTTTTATGAGTTATTAAGCCATTTTGGCTGTGTTTAGGGTTATGGCTCCCGGCGAGTGTCACACAGGATGGGATTTAATGGGCAGAGTTGGACAGCCCTCGGCTGGGTTACAAACTGTCCGTCCCCCCACGTGGATGCACATGTCCTTTTACGACTCTAGGCTGCTGGAAAGGACTGTGCTCATTTGGAGGGTCATTTAAGGTAATGAGCTCTGGGCAGTTTTAGTTTATGTTCCCTTTAAAACACAAGTCAGCTCAGAGGGAGGACACAGCTCTGTGGAGACTAGTCTGGGGGGTTAGAACTTGGCCCTTTTGCAGGCTGGCCAGAAAGGACCTACTGCGTGCCAAGCAGTGACCACTTTCTCCATTATGTTCTCATTTCATCCCACAGTGAACCTACATACTCATCCCCACTTCACAGATGAGAAACAGAGAGATTAAGTGACTTGCCTAAAGTCACACAGTGACTCTTCTCTCATCTGATGCCAAAGTTCCAGGCCGCTTGGTCTCTAAACTTACAGTCCTGAATGCCTGGCCCTTTTGCTGAGTTTTTGGGGCATGTGTCATCTCCCTCGATTTACAGATTTAAAAACAAACCCACAAAAAGCTGAGGCATGGAAAGGTTAAGTAGCTTGCTTTAAGTGATAGAGCTGGGATTTAAACCAATCAGCCTGATTTCTGAGCTCATCCTCTTAACTGGTACTTGGCCAGAGACAGTACTTTAGTCATCTTTGAGTCCTCCCTGTGTTAGCTCCTTGAAGTACATGCTAATCCCTGTATGTTGAATAAGTGAGTGAGGGATGATTGGATAGCTGGAAGGAAGGATGGCCAGATGGGTAGGTGGACAAATGGATACGTGGGTGGATGGCTAAGTGGATAGGTAGTTGGATAGTGGAGGGATGGATAGATGAATGGGTGAGTAGATGAAAAGGTATGTAGATGGGTGGATTTAGAAGGCTTTCTAACATGTAATATATTGTTATGGTCAAGTAAGCTATCTGGAGACAACATCTCAGTTACAGTAGACAATTTCCACAGAACAAAGAGGCAATGTCTGTCTGTTCACTACTCTACTACCAGTACCTACAGTTCAGAGTCTGAAACACAGAGGATTCTTAATAGATTTTTTTTTGAATGACTGAAAAAACAAACAGACAGGAACCATGCAACTAAAAATACAGAGCTTTACAGCCTTCCCTTCTATGCAAAGGACCCATCTCAGAGGTTTGTGTTGACAGACTGGGGAAATGAATGGGATGTGTCAGGGCTCCCAGTCTGTTTCCCCAAGGAAAGAAGTGGTTACTCACACAGGACACAAGTCCTGCTAGAGCCTGGTGGAGTATTGGGGTGTAAGTTGTCGAAACATTTCTCAGAGCTGTTTTCTTCCCTGTATTTGCAGATTAGCCTAGTAGCAGATATGAAGGGTCCGTAGGGGCAGCTGTGCTGACACCTGTGGTCTTAGAATGTTTTTATTTGCTTATTAAATGAATGACTTCTGTCCAAGATCAGGTCTGTCACTACGACTTCAACTGAATCTGCAAAGGCACTGGATTATACTTTTTCTTTTACATCGTGAAAGTATATTTTTAATGGCAGTTCATCACCATTCGTTGAGCGCACAATCCCTAAATAAGACAGTGAAATAAATAAGCCAGAAATACCATTAAAGCATCCAAACCTTTGTGTCCTGACTTCTGTTTTAGATCTTTCTTGAAAACAGAAGTCAGAAGAAGAAGTAGAATAAAAGATCATGGGCCACATTTCCCGCCAAAGCTTGAGGTTGGTTGCAGATGGAGGGTTGGTGGGTCAAAGTCCACATTTATCAGTGTGAGGTCTGTGGGTCTCTGATCGTCAGCAACACCATGGTAATCAAACTGTTATAGTTTAATAATTATATGGTTTATTTTAAAGTTAGAGGAGGGACTTCTGGGTGGCTCAGTCAGCTGAGTGTCTTACTCTTGATTTCAGTTCAGCTCAGGTCAGGTCATGGGATCGAGCCCCCTGTGTCAGGCTCCACCCTGGGCTTGGACCCTGCTGGGATTCTCTCTCCCTCTGTCTCTACCCCTTGTGTGCACATGTGTGCTCTCTCTCTTGAAAAAAAAAAAAAAAGAAAGAAAAGGTTAGAGGAGGGGCGCCTGGGTGGCTCAATCAGTTAAGCATTCGGCTTCGGCTCAGGTCATGATCTCACAGTTTGTGAGTTCCAGCCCCATGTCAGGCTCTATGCTGACAGTTTAGAGCCTGGAGTCTGCTTCGGATTCTGTGTCTCCCTCTCTCTCTCTGCCCCTCTACCCCCCCCCCCCCGCCAAATAAATAAACATTAAAAAAAAGAAGAAGAAGAAAAGAAAAGGAATACACACTGTGATTTCATGGGTGTTATCACTTGAGATGAGGTCAGAGTGTTAGCAAATGTTAAAAATGAGTTGACTTTACAATACCTACTTTACCTACAATAGTAGGTAAATAGCAGAATGACTGTATGCAGCTAGAGCTGAGCTGGTAATGCAGAGAACTCCTGTTTAGTGAGTTATGATGTGCTGGGCATGGTTCTAATTGTTTTACATTATGTAACTCATTGAATCCTCCCAGCAGCTCAGTGAATTAGGCACCCCTGAGTCTTGGTGAAGTTAAACAACAGCCAGTATGGGGCCAAGATGGAATTTGAATGCAGGCAATCTGACTCAAGAGTGTGAGTTCTAATCTCTGCATGCTACCACCTCTCAAATAGAAAATAAAATAATAGCACAGACAACAAAATCAAAGCCCCCCTTCACCCTGATAACCTGAGCCCAGCTCTATACATCAGTGCACGGGGAAATTCAACTAGGCCTCTATTGTCACATCTCTAGAATGGGATCAAGCATAGGGAGAGGCATCCTCGTAGGCAATGTGTACTGGCCTAGATTTGCCATGTGACCTTGAGCCAGTGTCTCCCGCTCTCTGGGGATTTGACTCCCATGACTGTCTCCCCAGCGCCACTCATGGCTCTGTTCTGTGGAATCCAACCCTCTGATTGGCCTGAGGTAGCATCCAGTGTTGGGGAGATTTCATGGCAGCATCAAGCCCCAGGGACACCCACTATCTTATATCCCAAATTGGGCAGAGCCTTGCCCAACAGCCCAAACAATTCAAGTGAGAGAATGACATGATCAGATTGGGTTTTGAGGAGGTCCCTCTCTGGCTGCTGGGTAGGGAAGGTTGGAGGCCAGCCAGGGTGGAATGGGGGAGGATAGGAAAGCAGTGGTCACAGACGTCCAGGCAAGAGATGCTTGGTCCACAGAGCTATGACACAGATGCCCCTGGAGTCGGGCAAGACATAAGGTAAATGCCAGGAGAAGTGTGGTGTTCAAATTGTGCCTGGCTATGTGAGGAGAAGCTGAGATTTCCAGCTTGCTGCCTGGGATGATGGCGACACTCTCCATCTGTGGGAGGCTCGGCTGAGAATCCTTTCCTCCTTCACAGCACATGAAGAAGCACCTTTCAGGGGCACAGTTCTCTGGTTAACTGCTCCGTCCCTCTCCACTGCTGGTTATCCTTCACGGAGCGTAATGGGCTCCTGCTGGGGCCTAATGTGGCCGTCCTCTGTCTGAGGGTGCAAATTGATGCAGGAGGCTCTGGGGGTGGGGACGGAGGGAGCCAGGCCTCTAGGAGACTGGCCCATGCAGTCACTTTCCTGAAGGAGGTTCTAAGGTCACTAAGGCAAGTGTGGTGTTCCTCTGACTCCCGGTGGCCCCCAGTGGTGTGGGAAGGGGCAGTGAAGGGTGGCCCTAGGAGGAGAGGTGCTCACGTGCCTTTTTACACCTCGGTGATCTAGGGCTTGTTGCAAAATCCATTGTTTGCTCTCTTAGTTTGAAAGAAAAGGACAGCAAAGTCAGTTGTGAAAAAAGAAAGAGGTCTGACCAGAAGGGTAGCCATTTGGACAGTAGAGTAAGTTGTGGCTTAGTGCCAGTCAGGACTCAGTTTGTGCGTCTGCACATGGTACACAGCTGCAGACGCTGCCGCACACACATTGTATCAGCAGTGCCCAGGCAGGAGTGGGCACCCTGTCCCTGATCTGTCTGGCTTCATGGCTCCGGTGTGCGCCAGGGGATGCCTGTCTTGCTCTTGACAGAGCCCCTTGTTGCTTGCGCTCCAGGTATCCCTGGTTATGGCTCCTGCAGTAGTTGAGAAAGAGCTCCAAGATGGCCCCGAGTTCTACTGTAGCCCGAGGCTCTGTTTCTCTTGCCTGGTGTCCCCTACCCTGGCCATGCTTTTCCCCACGTGGACCAGAGGTGAGAACAGTGTCCCTACCCACATGAAGCAGGGTCTAGCCTTGGCCCAGCCATTCCAGTAAGTGGACCCCCCCTTCCAATTCATCCAGTGCATCCATCCATCCATCCATCCGTCCGTCATTCCAGCACCTCATTGTGGTTTTCCCAGAGAGCAGAAATAAAGACGTGATAAGAATTTAACATGACCAAACACCTGGATTTTGAGTGTGAGGAGAAAATTTTTGAGAAGTTTTCGAGAACCTCCTTGCCAATGGCAGGAAAGAGCCATTGAAAGTTTTCAAGTAGGAGAGGGACATGGCCCGATTATTGTAGAGCCACCACTCTGCCGTGTGGAGAGGGAGGCCAGGAGCAGGGAGCAGAGCAAGGAGGTGGTTGTAATGGGGTTAGAACCTCCTCTGTGGAGATAGTTTCAAAGTCAGAGAAAGGAGGGTTCTTCTACTCCAGGTTGGTTGGTGATAGGCCAACCTCTTTGTTGCCTCAGTGCCTTTACACATGCTGTTTCTCCTGGAAACCTCCCTGTGCTATCACAGAGCTCCTTTTCTCTTACTCGCAGCCTCAGAGCAGCCAGCCCTGATGTATCTAAATAGTACCCCCTTGTTACTCCCTATGAAAGCACCTCCTTCCCCCTTCATTTATAATTTATAATCATATTCCTTGTTCCTTTTTTGAGACAGAGAACATATCTGCTTTATTCACCACTATTTTACCCACTGCCTAGCTCTGTGCCTGGCATAAAGTAGGCAATCAAAAACATTTATTGAATAAGTATATTTAATCAATGGCAATGCCTACGTAATAGTCATAGTTACATACATATGAGATTGTTAATCTCACCCGTGTAAGTTTTCTAAGCATTGATCTTCACAGCATCAGCCAAGAAAATGAAATAGGAATCATTATCCCTCTAGGTGGAAACTGACTTGTATCTTGTCCATGATCCAGCTGTTGGCAACACAGGGACCAGGGTCCTCAATGCACATCCCAAACTCTACTGCATCACTCATCCCTTATTCAGGCGCAGAGAACATGGCCACCTTGGGAATGGACCCTGCTGCCTGACCAGGCCTGTCCAGACTGCTGAACCAATCAGATTAACATCTCTTGACATCACAGTAATAATTTGTACACTCCTTCAGCATCACAACCTGCCACATATCTAACAGAGAGACAAGTCTAACTTAGACATCATGTGTAAAGGCACTTAGGCAGCAGAAGAGTGTGGCATATTCAGGGAACTCCCAGGAGGCCAGGATGGCTGGAGTAGGAGCAGATAGGGAGGTTTGTGCCTGCGTCTTATTCAGTTCTGGGTCCCCATGGAGGGCAGACATGGAGCTTTGCACCCAGAGCACTTATGAATGGCTTGTGCATTCATAGGGCCCCTGGTGTGTTCACTTTGCCTTTGCTGGACAGGAAGCTCTAACCCTCTGTCTCCTGTGCTCTGACCGCAGCGCCTACACGGAGCCCTATAAGGTCTGCCCCATCTCGGCGGCCCCCAAAGAGGACCTGTCATCTGATGAAGAGCAGGGAAGCTCGGAGGAGGAGGATGGTCCTCCAAGAGACCCCAGCCTCACCCACAAGGTAGGACCCCAAGGTTGTGGGAAGTCAGAGATGCGAAGGCCGAGAAAGGATGGTAAAGGATCCACGGCACCCCCTCTTGGTGAGGAGGGAGCTGTTTGTAAATAGCTGGCCCCAACTTGGATACAGAGGCAGCTGGGGCTACAGCTTTAAGACACGTGGCAGACACGGGGTCCTGCCTGGGTGCCACCAGGGGACAGCTCCTGCTGGCTTCTTGGGTCTGAGGAAATTTGGGGCTTCCAAGAGCCCTTGTGAATGAAGTGAAATAGAGCTGCATGATTTGAATCAAGACAGACCTAGATTCTAATGGCCTCAGGCCTCCGTGCCTCAGTTTCCTCATCTGTGAAATAGGAATCTTGAGGATGAGTTAAGGGAAATGTGTGAGTTTCCTTAGCTGAAGACAGTTTGGGAATGAAAGCTGGTTTCCCTGCAGCACAGCTTTGAGGGGTGGGGCTGAGAGAAGGGCTCTTGCTTGTCTGGACGCAGACGGTGAGGTGGGGCCCTGCCTGGGACGAGAACCAATTCAGAGTGGAGGCCCAGACATCTTCATGGGCATCGGGCCTTGGTGGCCAGTGGTAGTTATAAATGCTCGCGACAGGGTGCTGGGATCCTGTGCTCTACTTCCATTCGCTGGCAGCGTTTCAGTCCTTCCACACCCTGCTTCTTGGAGCTCGGGTTTGCTTCCCGTGTTTTATATTTGCAGAAACAGAGAAGTGAAGAACTTGTCCGGGTCACACGGCTGTTATTCTGTGCCATCCAGGAAACACCACAGGTGCTAGGGGCCAGGAGTTCAGACCACAAGACACACAGCTGCAGGGAGACAACTAGGGAGGTTGAGATGGGCTTCCATCTCCTGGGCCCTGCTTGTTGCAGAGAGGTCACGGGGGGCCCGAGGAGCACCACTTCCTACCCGACAAGCCTCCTTCAGGCACCTTGCCCCGTGTGTGTCCCTGTCTTTGTCATCCTCTTCTTCCATGGCTAGGGTAGGTGTGTCACATTGATTAAAGATGCTCCTGGGGAAGAGCTCCACAGAGTGCCTGGCTCTTACCAAGCTTTGTATAAGTGGTCATGACTTCGTTTTGTTTTCATATCGTTGATTTCTTCTAATAATTCATTTATCTTTCTGCTCAGGGTGCTCATAACATTACCTACCCCGGGCCGTGGGAATGCTGAAGGGGGTTTTCCCACCTGGCTCTTCCTCAGTCCTTCCCACTTTGGTTCCGACCCTTCCTCCTCCTCTCTGGGTAGAGTGCACTGTCTTCTGCACTGTAGGCTTCTTTCACTCCTTACTACAAATTCAAGGTCAGTGCCATCACCCCTGCTGTGTAGCAGAGGACACAAAGATCAAGTAACTTGCCCAAGGCTGCTCTGCCGTGATTGAAGGGGTTGGACTTAAAACCGGGTCTGGCTGTTCCAAGCCCAGTGTTTGTTTGTTTGTCTCTGCCCTACAGCCCTGGAAGCCTTCTCTTACCTCTCCACTTCTGTCCCTCTCCCCAGAGGGAACCGTTGGCTTCTTGAAGGCAAGGGAGGGGAGCTTTGAGTTAGTGGAGCGATCTATCTATCTATCTATCATCTATCTATCATCTATCTATGAGAGAGAGAGACAGAGAGACAGAGAGAGAGAGAGCACCCAAGTGAGTGAGGGGCAGAGACAGAGAGAGAGAGAGAGAGAATCCCAGTAGGGGTGAGGGGGTGGGCAGAGAGGAGAGAGAGAAGCTGGTCTCACCCGAAGGGGGCTTGAGCTCACCTGCTGTGGGACTGGAACTCTCAAATGAAGAGATCATGACCTGAGCCAAAGCCAGATGTCTAATGACTGAGCCTCCAGGTGCCCCAGAACCCCTGGGGTTGTGGAACCCAGAAGCAGAAAAACAGTTGCTATTCAGGTTTTGGTCCCCACTCCGACATTGGGATTTGGGACTGGGTACCAGGCCAGGAAGAGCTGAAGGGCCGACAGGGTGGTAGGATCCCCCACCTAGTGCTGGGCCCCCACCACGGCCACCCAGCTCTCTGCTAAACGTTCCCTGTGGCTACCTGCGTCTCCTCCTCCAGCTGTGTTACCACGGTCCCAGCTGCGGGGCGCAGTTTGGTGTGTATCTTTCCAGAACCTTCCCCTTGTATTCCCCTACGTATGTTGTTCGTTAGGAGTGGAACGTGGATGGTACTGTTTGTGGAGTTGTTTTGCTAGGTTGAGTCACATCAAACTGTAAGAAACCTGGCCTAGGCTGGTTGCATTCACTCACTCATATCTTACAAGATTTTCACACACTGCTACAGCATTCTCGGGTTGTTTTTAACTGTTGCATGGTATTCCAGTTTACGGATATGCCATCCCCCTGCTGAGGGGGCGTATAGTGTTTCTAACTGTTACACTCTGCCCACAGCATTGCAGCGCACTGGTTCACACACCTCCTGGCATACATGCTCTTCTCTAGCGTCTTCTCTTGCGCAGATCCCAGAAACAGATGGGGTCAGAGAGGAGCATTTCAGTCTCTGTACCTGCAGCCACGGTGACCCCCAGGAGGCTGTTACAGTGCACTCCCTCACCGCAGCCCTCAGTGGAGAAGAGTTCCCAAATTACTGGGTGTCAGCGAAGCTGTGAAGGGAGATTTCCAGAGGGCGCAGTCTTTCCTGGGTTTGGCGGGGGGGGGGGGGTGGGGGGGGTGGGGCATGGGGAGAGGGAGCATTTGCTTGTCATCTTTTTTGTCTTCTACTGTCTCTGAAAATTCTACTTTCCCAAAAGGCAAAGAGCTCTCCCCCTGTGCCTCTGTCACATCGAGGAGGGAAAGAGCCAGATTCCCATCTCCAGCCACCTCAGAGGAGCAGACCTAGGGAAGGTGGGAGTGATAGTGGAATTGCTTCCCCGGGCCTCAGGAAGCATGTTTGGGCTGAGCCCCACCCTTCCTAGAGTTTGATATGGATTATGTAAAAGTAAACGAAAGGTGGTGAGCTCCACTCTTCCAGGTATTCTGAGGTGGCCACACCAGGAGTGGAGAGCCTTCTGGAGCAGGACAGGAGGCTGAGCCCAGCTGTCTATGCGCCTGTCTGACTTCTCCCTCTCTCCCACTCATGGACATTCAAGGGTGTGGGTCGAAGGAGAGAGGGGGCAGAAGAGGGAAAGCAAGAAGGACATAAAAATAGATCTAGCTGTGAAAGGAGACAAAGGCTGCCTGGCGTATCACTCCTTCCCGACAGCGAGCCTGATTTTCAGACTAACTGAGACTTTTCAAGCAAAATACCACCTCCCCAGAGGTAGCCCAGGAGTTGGTGGCCTCTCTGAGCCACCCCCTCCCTCCACCTCCTATTCCCCTGCTTGAGTCCTGTTGTCCCCATGTTTTCCGGATGGGTCCACCCCCGAGCTCATGCAGAAGTTTGCCCTGTCCTCTGGAAAAGGCCTGCCCTGCTGTGACACGTTCCCTGGCCCTACCCACGCAGGTCATCTGCTCCCTGGCTGTACCCACGGTCCAAGCGGCCTGGCCTGGGCCTCCTTGCTGGCCTCGTGCCCCCAGGCTTCGCACCTTCACCTCTACCTGACCATCTGCTCGAACCCTGGTTATTTCCACTGGGCCTGTCCCCCACCTGGGTTAAAATCTACCACGTGCTTTCTCCATGCCAGTCTTCTCAACCCATGGTGCAGCCCCGCACCTTGGCTCCATGGCCTGTGCTTACTCCTCCTTGTCCCCAGGAGGCCCTCCTAAACCTGCGACAGCTTCCTCAGGCTGCAGCCTGCTCTTCGTCCCACAAAACAGCCCCGTCCCCTGGCAGACAGCAACTCCCCCGTCTGCATCTCTTCTCTTTGCTCCTCACTGTGCTTCCCCGCTCCAGCAGAGTGCCTACTCTGTGCCAGGCAGCCTTCCAACGGCTAGAGATACAGCAGCCACAAGACAGACCTGGTGCTTCCCTGGCCTGGTGGGGCTTCTACACTGGGGAAGGAGAGGAACAACCAGAAGGCCCCTAGGGCAGGTTTGGGCAGTGGAAGTGCTGTGCCACCAAGCAAACAAGCAAACCTGCTTCTGGGGGCAGGCGCCAAGGGAGGGGTGAGCGGGAGATTCAGGCAGTGAGGCCAGAGACGGCTTTCTTGTCCAATGAAAAATTGTGTTAAAATACATGTAACATAAAATTCACCATCTTAACCATGTTAAATGTGCAGTTCAGTGGCATTAAGTGCATTCACACCATTGTACAAGCATCCCCACCATCAATCCACAGCCGTCTTCATCTCTCCAGACTGGAACCTGGTCCCCATTAAACGCTAGCTCCCCACCCCTTCCCCAGCCTCTGGCACCCACCATGCTACTCTCTGCTTCTCTGACTTTGACTGCTCTGGGGACCTCACGTAAGCGGGATCATACGGTATTTGTCCTTTTGTGACGAGTTTATTTCACCGAACACAATGTCTTCAAGCTACATCATGTTGTAGCCTGTGTTACAGTCTCCTTCCCTTTTTACGGCCGAATAATACTCCACATGTATGTACGTGTCACACTTTGTCAGTTCATCCATCAGTGGGCGTTCGGGTTACTTCCACTTCTTGACTATTGAGAATAACACTACTGTGAACATGATGTACAGATGTCTCTTTGAGACACTGCTTCCAGTTCTTTTGTGCATGTCCCCAGAAGTAGAGTTGTTAGAGCATATGAGAATTCTATTTTTAATTTTTTGAGGAATTGCCATCCCATTTTCCACCGTGGCTTCTGTCCCATTTTACACTCCCACCAGCAGCACAGGAGGGTTCTGGTTTCTTAGAGGTCTTTATGATGAGGGAGAAACCAGGGAGCTGAATAGAGTGAGCCAGCAAGAAATGGGAGGTCTAGGAACAGAGCGTTCTGAGTGGAAGACAGCAGCACGGAGGAGAAAAACAGGACTGAACCTCGAGGGCTAGAAGACTAGGTCAGTCGACGGGAGCATAGGAGAGGGAGATGGGCTGCAGAGAAGCTTGAGGATTTCCCTCAGCCCACAGACCTGCAAGTCTTCCCCACCCCACCCCCACCTCCCTTACTGCCGTCATCGTCCTGCACGGCCCTCCCCAGCCTCCACGCTGTCCACCCAGACCCTGAGCCTCAGCTCTGGTGGTCTCTCGCCTTGGGAGCTCCCTCTTCCCTTGGTTTTCACTGGCTCCCTTCTGTCTTGGTTCTCTCCCTACTTCTGTGACTGTCCAACTCCTTCTGTGCCTCCACACGAGACATTTCTTTCCGAAGGCCCGAGCTCCTCCATCCCCATCTCTCATCTTTGCTCTGCCCATTCCAGGCCAGTGGCCAGCCCTACTCAGGTGGCACTCCCAGAGCTGACCTCCTGGTCTGACCGCTCTCTGCAGCCCCACACTCCAGCTTCCAGCTAACCTTTGGGTCCCTTTCCGAAAGCCCCTCAGATAACTGTCATCCTCCCTCATTCATGGTTTTGCTTTCTGTAGTTTCAGTTACCTGGGATCAACTATGACCTAGAAACAAGTGATCCTCCTTCTGAATATATTCAGAAGGTCAGTAGTAGCCTAACACGTCACAGTGTGGACATGATGTATTTCACTTCATCTTATCACGTGTGTGTTTTACCATCTCACATCATCACAGGAACCAGGGTGAGTACAGAACCCTAAGGTACTTTGAAAGAAAGACCACATTCACATAACTTTTTTGAAATATATTATTGTAATTGTCCTATTTTATTACTAGTCATTGTTGATCCCTCGCTGTGCCTCATTTACAAATTAAACTTCATCACGGGTATGTATGTCCAGGAGAAAACATAGTATGTACAGGTGTTCCTTGTTTCATCATGCACTCAGCTACACCTCACAGACACTGCATTCTTTACAGATTGAAGGTTTGGAAAAACCCTGTTGGGAGCAAGTCTGTTGACACCTTTTTTCCAACAGCATTTACTCATTTCATGTCTGTGTGTCACATTTTGGTCATTCTCACAGTGTTTCAAACTTTTCAATCATTATTATATTTGTTATGCTGATCAGTGATTAGTGATTACAACTCAGGCTTTTGTAGCAATAAAGTATTTTTTAATGTTTGTTTATTTTTTGAGAGAAAGAGAAATAGCACGAGCTGGGGAGGGGCAGAGAGAAAGGGAGATACAGAATCCAAAGCAGGCTCCGGCAGGCTCCAAAGCAGGCTCCGGCTGCCAGCACAGAGCCCAACACGGGGCTCGATCTCAGGAACCGTGAGATCATGACCTGAGCCGAAGTCAGAGGCTTAACTGACTGAGCCACCCAGGCGCCCCAACAATAAAGTATTTTTAATTAAGTATGTACATTGTTTTCTAGATGTAATGCTATTGCACACTTTATAGAATACAGTGTAATGTAAACATAATGTTTATGCACTGGGAAATCAAATAATTTATTCAACTTCCTTTACTGCGGTATTTGCTTTATTATAATGGTCTGGAAAAAACCACCATTTCTCCAAGATGTGCCTGTGTGGGGTTCAGCACTGTCTGTGGCTTCAGGCATCCACTAAGAGTCTTGAGACATATCCCCCAAAGATAAGGAGGGTCTACCGTACCTCCAACTCAGCACATCCCAGACTGAACCCAGCATCTTCCTACCCCCTCATCCAGCTTTTCCTCTTGTGTTTGACATTCTGGTTGTTGGCACCAGATTTGAAAGATTTGAAATTTCTAGCATTTCATCTTCTATTGCCATGTGTTAATCACAGATCAAATGAAATTCAGCAAACTCCGAGGCCTTTGGCCAGGCGTCTTAAAGGATTCCAAAACAAGTTGTGTCTGTTCTTCAAACACACCTCAGGGCCTTTGCACTTTCAGTTTCCTCCTCCTGAAGCACTCTTCCCGCCCTTTGCACAGCTGGCTCAGGGTTTTGAATTAAATGTCACCTCAAAGAGGCCTCCTGTGCTCATCCTTAAGTGCTCCGGTGGCACATTCCTGTCCACTCCCTTCCTCGTACTTATTTCCTGCTGTGATTATGTCTTTCTTTTTCCACTTACTTGCATGCCATTGGCCTTTCTCTGTCAGAACAGCTCCAGAAGTGCAGGACCACACTTCTCCTATTCACATCTGTGTCCTTACTGCCTGGGACATGAAATAGTACTCAGTAAATATTCTCAAAAAACTAATTAATAAATAATACATTAGACTCAGTTTCTGCAGTCAAGTAAGGAAAACAAACTTAGATGCATGACAGTTTAATAAATGAAAACACTTGGGGTGCCTGGGTGGCTCAGTCAGTTGAGTATCCAAGTCTTGATTTTGGCTAAGATCATGATCTCATGGTTTGTGAGTTCGAGCCCCTCGTTGGGCTCCAAGAGTGTGGAGTGCGCTTGGAATTCTCGCTCCTCTGTCTGCCCTTCCTCCTGCTTACGTGTGCGCTCTTGCTCTCTCGCTATCTCTCTCTCTCAAAATAAATAAGTTTTTAAAAACTTAAAAAAATGAAAACACTTGTTTGGTTCTGTATAATTTACTTTGCACAGCAAGGAGCAGAGCTGGGAGCCAACCTGGCTTCTCACCAGCTCCCAGTAGCCATGTAGACGGTGCAGCAGTTCCCAGAGTAACACAAGAGACATTTTGAGGCAGTGTGAGTGGAGGAGGATGAAGGACAGACTCTCATCGAATAGGGGCTCAGAGGTATGGAGGTGGCCAGGGCACCCCCAGGTCCCACGCCCCTTGTTCAGAAAGTCCTGGAGGGGTTGGGGGCCATCAGGAGCCAGGAGGCTGGGTATGAGACAGTTAGCATGCCCTGGCCCTAAGAGAGTTTGTTCTGTGGCTGATTCTCCTCTCTGCTATGTCCAGATGTTCCCTGGCCCTGGCGTGGGATTGGAGCCGCCATCACTGAAGTTAAGCTCTGGCCTGTGTACTTCAGCCACCCATTCTGTATGGAGCCCCCACGGGGCCCTCAGCCCTCAGAGGTGCCAGGAAAGAAGTCAATGGGGTGTCTGACCATGGGGCACTCACAGCCACGTTGGGGAATGAGAAAGCTACTGACATGATAGTCTCTAAAGCTTACATTCATGTTTTATGCTCTTTTGTGAATGTTATATCTCATGATTTAAACATAATGGCTGGCTGTGAGATAGAAAGTTGTGGGGCAGCCCCAGCATCCTCAGCTGTGTGTTACTCTGAACAGTGTAAGTGTCCCAAGTCTTAAGAGTCAGGGCAATCAAGGAGGCCTCCAAGAGGAGGTGAGGCCTTAGTGCTTCACAAAGGAGAGTAGGACATAGTTAAGTAGAAAGGAGAAGGAGGGTGCATAGGAAGCACAGACAGCATGGAATTCAGCCATTGACTGGCTTCTTGAGGTCATGGCTGGTCCTTTTCTTAAACTGAAGTGAGGAAGGACAGGAAGAACAAATCTCATATGAGCCGTCTACTGGCCTTTTCAAACAATGAGAACTTGCCAGTCACAGTTTCGGCCACTCTCTTCAGATTCTAGAAGGTAAGAGACCTGACAGGGGCATTTAGATATCACTTTGTTTTGTTTTGTTTTTTATTGTGGTAAGAACACTTAACCTGAAATCTACCCTCTTAATGTCCACTGATGAATGAATGGATAAACAAAGTGTGGCCTGTTCATACAATGGAATATTATTTGGCCTTAAAAAGGAAGGAAATCCCGTCACATGGTACAGCACAGATGAACCTGGAGGACATCGTGCCAAGTGAAGTGAGCCAGTCACAGAAGGACAAATGCTGCATGGTTCCATTTACGTGAGGAACCGAATACAGGCGCAGCAGCGAGTACAATGATGCTTGCCAGGGGCTGGGGGAGAGGGAACTGAGAGTTCTTATTCAGTGGGTATAGCATCTCAGTTATGCAAGAGATTCCGTTGTCTTACAGGAGGGAAAACTAAAGCTTCTAGAGAGGCCCTCACTTGCTGGGAGTTATTGAGCAGATTAGCGGCAGAGTCAGGTGTAAAAATCAGGTTTCCTGATCCCTCATTCAGGGCCTTCCAAGATAACATGCGGCTTGTATGAATGTATTACAGACCTCATCCAGAACTAAAGAGTCCTTCCAAAATCAACAGTTTTTCAAAGCATCTAGGCCAAACCCAGACTCACACCTGAAGCCTGAATTCAGGAACTAGAATAAGGCACGTGTTAGCATGAACTGGAGGCACCCACTAGGTGCTGGGGGAGCCAGAGGACCTCTGGTCCCACCTTTTCCCCCGCTCTCCTCCTGGCAGGGATGGCCTCTCTTTCAGCCTCTTTATCCTTCCTCTGCCTCCTGTGGGAGCACAGGTGACAGCTGGGATAAAAATGAGCCATGTCTCCCCGAGCAGTGGCCATTGAAGGCTGTGCTGGAAACTCCGACCTGAATTCCAAGGGGAAGGACAATGTCTGAGATCGTGGTGCCTGGAGGACCTTCCGGAGACAGCGCTCTCCAGGAATCTGGTAGCACCTGCCAGTTCTGAGCACTCTGCTTTCTCCAGATGCTGCCTCAGAACACACCGGCAAGCCCTTTCACTGGGACCTCACAGTATTTCTCCAGGGCTGGAAACAGCCGTAGAAGGAAGCCCCTGCTCCCTTCTGCACAGGGTTTTCTTTCAGCGGGCTGTGTGGCTGAGGAGGCTGGCAAATACGGGGCATCGGGATGCCTGCCATGGTGGTTGGCCCCACCTCAGGTTTAGTGTGTGACTTAGAGACATTTGCTGAGATTATAGGGAAGTTCTGGCACAGGGACCTGCATGCTGAAAAGGCCCAGAGGTAGGGAAAAAACAAGGTGTAAAATTGAGTTCCCTGAGGGCGTGGAGGAACATAGGACAGGTTTCTGGAAAGGGTCTCTACACTCTCAGTTTCCTTCTCTGTACAATGGAGGTAGTAATAATAGTACCTCGCTCATAGGTTGTTGGGAGGAGTCAGTGAGAGTACATGTAAAAAGCTTACAGCCATACTTAGCACATACTAAGAGTTCAATAAATGCTAGCTGCTCTGTTAATAAGTAGGTGTCATCATTATCATTGCTGTTTCACAGATGGGGCTCAGAGAAGAGAGATCACTTGTCCAAGGGCATAGCTGTATAAAGGGATGGAGCCTGGGATGTAACCCCAGAGCCCATGCTTCCAGCATCATTTCAGATGACAGGTTTTTCTGCAAGTGCTAGGGAACCATGAGAGCCACTCAAGGCTGCAGGTGACAGCAGAAGGTGGCCACCATGACCTCGAATGGATGGGAGTAGGTGAAAGGCTAGAGATTCCAATCAGCTAAGAGACAGTGTCAGTTGAGGTTGGAGAGATGCTAGGAACTCCGGTCCAAGATGGGGACCAGAAAGTTCCCTTCAGAGGTGGGGCAGTTTTGAGTGTAGAGAAAGCCAGGCTACGTGAAGTAGATGTAAATGTGGGCAAAAGTTATCTGAGAAGAAAGTCAAGGAGCTGGGAGGCTGAGGGCTGTGGTGTGGAGAGTGGAATGCGGTCGCACAGATGGGGAGGACTGAGCCCAGGGTTAAGACCCAGGACATGGGGCTTGGCCAGGGACTGGCAGAGACAAGCCTGGAAAGAAAGAGGCAGCTGTTTAAAGGAGAGCAGGTAGGGGCGCCTGGGTGGCTCAGTCGGTTGAGCCTCCAACTTCAGCTCAGGTCATGATCTCACAGTTTGTGAGTTCGAGCCCCATATCAGGCTTGCTGTTCTCAGTGCGGAACCCACTTCGGATCCTCTGTCCCCCTTGCTTTCTGCCCCTCCCCCGCTCACATTCTCTCAGAAGTAAACAAACATTTAAAGAAAATTTTTTAATACATAATTTTTTTTTAAAAGGCAGAGTAGGTATGAGCCTCGGAGGCCTGCAAGCAAGGAAGATGGTTAGAAACCAGGAGTTGTGGGGGTGGTTTCTTCCTCTTCTGCAAAGTGGGACATTGTGGAGAAGGATTGTGTGGCCTCTGCGCCTACTTGGGGCCATGCTGAGGGCCAGGCCATAAAGCTGGGGGTTCACTGGCCTGCTTCTCACAGCAATAATGATGCTTCCCTCCTCCATAGTTCTTCACTGAGAACGAGGAGCGTTTCCATCTACAATCCTATATGAGCTTTGTAACAATCTCTAGAACAGCAGTTCTCAAAACCGTTTGTTCTCCCACCTCTCTTTCCTCTTAAAAATGATTGAGGGCCCCAAAGAGTTTTTGTTTCTATGAGTTTTATCCGTCAATATTATCACATGAGAAAAATATTAAACATCTTTTAATTCATTTAAAAATAACAATAATAGGTCCACTGCATGTTAACATAAATGGCCTTTTTTATGAAGAGTAAGTTTTCAGAAAGACTTAATGAGGACTGTGGCATGCATTTTCCATTTTTGCAAATACTCAGAATGTCTGGCTTCCTAGAAGACAGCTGGACCTGGCTGCCTCGTGCTTAGTCTGTCAGACTGTTGTTTGGGCCAGCTTCACAGATAAGTGGTTGGAAAAGGGAGACAGAACCCCAGAGGATCTCAGACCACAATTGGGGAACTGCTCTTCTAGAAGGAGGCTAAGCCTCCCCTCCCCCTCCATTTCATAGCTGGAGAAACTGAGGCATGGAGACAGGGGACTAGGACTGCCAGCTCTTTCTGGGACTGCAAACAGGAGGGTTGCTAACGGAGGACTAGCCCTCCCCACCTGGTCTCAGAATAGCCAGCACTGACCGGCTAGTTTGCCTGGGGCCTGGGGAGGAAGTTCAGGGCTGAGCGGCCCTGGGGAACAGGGAAGATAAGCTGCTTCGGCCTTGGGCAGAGGGGCCAGTGGCTGCCTGATATAACACCCACAGCCTGAGAAACGCGATAGCGCGGGCCCTGGCGCCCCCAGCCCCCACGTTCCTGGGAGGAACCCTGTTCCCAGAAGTCTGTCCCGGGACACTGCCGTCAACCTCAGAGTTCATTTCCTGGTTAAACAAACATCTATATTAAATGGCCCAGTTGGGCAACGCCCAGTAGCAACTTCTGAGGAGAGCCTCGGGCACATGGCCTGCCAGGCCCCCTTCTTGTTCGGCTGGTGAAGACACATCCATCATCGGCAGAGGCACTAAGGCAGGACGGCCCCGTACGTCCCACCCAGAGTCTGCCCGTCTGGCAGGAGGGGTTGGGAAGGACGTGCAGAACAGCCCGTGCCCCAGCCCTACCAGAGGTCTGCCCCTGACAGCTTCAAGACTGTAATAATGGTAATGACAACAACTCCAAAAGTTAGGGTGGGCCTGACCACTCCCATCCATCATCTCATCATCTCATCCTTGCAGAGTGAGAGTGCTGACCCCATCTTCCAGTTGAGGACACTGAGGCACCCGAGAGGGGCTTGCCCTGAATCACACAGCCCCCCGTGGCATCCTGGGGGGATGGCATCCTGACTTCCAGCATAGGTCTCTTTCCCAAATACTATGGCAGGCACTGCTCCGAGGGATGGAAATCAGAGAAAGCTGAGTTCAGAGGACTAGCCTAGGCTCCCCCGGGAGTGCTAGACTCCTGCTACTACCTTTATAGTACAGGTGAAGGATAGGTGTTTCCCAGTTTGAAAAACCTGCCATCTATAATGAGCACAGATGCCATTTACTGAGTAATTACTATGTGCCAGACACACTGCTAAGTGCTTGGTTGTTAAAGCTAGACTTCCTGACCTTGGATTGTGGCTCTGCCACTTACTAGAAGTGACTTAGGGCAAAGGTTAGAACTTGCTTGTGCCTCAGTTTCCTTATTTGGAAAATGGAGGTGATAATAATGGTACCTTGCCCTATAGGTTGTTGAGAGGATTCAGTGAGAATACATGTAAAAAGCTTAGAGCTGTGTTTAGTACATGCTAAATGTTCAATAAATGCTAGTGCTTCTGTTTTTTAAGTGCATATTATTATCATCGCTGTTTTACAGTTGGGGCTTGTGGAAGAGGAATCACTTGTCTAGGGATGTAGGTATTGGGAGGGGTGGAGCCCGGTATTTGAACCCAGGCATTCTGACATCAGAGCATGGGTTCTTAGCATCATGCTGGATAACAAGTGAAAATTGAATCACAGGCCCCTGGAAGATGAGAGGTCATCTTGTCTTCATTTTACAGGGGAAGAACCTGAGCTTGAGATCTTCTGACCCCTGTCCTTTGTCTATAAAGGAATTCTCTTGATGTAAGCTTGACCACAGGGTTCCTTAGCTGGTAAGGCCTGTCCTGGCAGAATATATTTTCCAGTGCGAGCGTTTTGTTTGCAAAACCTGGGAGGGGTGAGCTGCTTTTGTCCATAGAGCCCCACGCTAGCCTTGCAGATGCAGGAGGCAGACAGTGAGTCACAATTTGGCGCCGGTGGGAAGGGCGGGAGGCCAGGTGAGGCTGGAGGCCTCTAGAGGCCTCGCTGTTTCCCTCCTGCTCCATGGACACTGTGACAGCCCGCCAAGAGGCGGCAGGAGATGCAGGAGGGAGACCGACCGTGGGCCCAAGTTCCGCCTTAGTTAGGCGGCCTTGAAATCTCTGAAAACACTATGATTCTCAGCCAAGAAACTGTTAGGGATGGAGTAGCTAGAGAAGGGAACTCATTTATTGAATGCCTACTGTGTGCTAGGCACTGGATCTTATTTCATTTATTTACTCCCATGTTGATTGAACATACCCTGTGTGTGAGGAAACAGCAGGTAACGTGGCTGCTATAAAGAACACACCCAGATAAAAAGCTACCTCAAGTGGCTCTTACCCAGGGGTGAGACTTTGCCCCCCAGAGGACGTTTGACAATGTCTAGAGACATTTTTGGTTGTCACAACTTGGGGTGGGAGCTGCTACTGCCGGCCAGTGGGTAGAAGCCATGCGGATGCTGTTGATGAGCCCACAGTATACAGGGCAGCCTTTGCAACCGAAGCTGCCTGGCCTGAAACGTCAGTAGTGCCGAAGCTGAGAAACCCTGCGGTAGAGAATGACTTTGGGTGGCCTTTAGGTCGGGTGGTCATGGTTGGCCACACTGAGGATGTGATTTTTGACCTGGGAAAGTCAGAAAGTAAGAATGAGAAGACCTGGGGAGGAGCATCACACGTAGAAGGGACAGCAGGGACAAAGGTCTTGAGTCAGGAATGCATTATCAAAAAGACACGTGCATGAGACTGGGTTGATTATTCTCTGCCATATTTCAGATGAAAAAACTGAGGCTCAGAGGAAATGGTTTGCCAGCTGTCACACAATTACACAGTGCTGGAGCCAGGACTTGAACTTGATGCTTCTTCATCCCAGAGTCCATTTGCTTTTACTGCTTCAACTGCTACTCTCAGAGGAGTGCTTCAGCCTTCATTTTGCAGTTGAGGCCTCTCCCCTACCTGACCCTGTAAATTGTTTTTTCTTATTCCATCCCTGAGCACTTGGTTCTGTCCCTGGCTTCTGCCTCAACAACAAAAACCACAAAGATGATAGTAGCCATTATTTCTGTAGTGTTTACTGTGCATCAGGCACTGTTCCAAGTGAGAGATATCTGTATAGATACATAGAGATAGACAAATATCTCTCTGTATATACACTCACTCATTTAATCTTCACAGTATGCAGGTGTTAGGCACCCTTATCCTGTTGTGCCCATTTTACAGATAGGAAAATCGAGGTGTAGAGAGGCTACATGACTAGCAAAAGGCAGGAGGATTTGAGCTTAACTTGCCTAGTTCCAGAGTCCATGTTCTTAACCATAACACCATGTAATTGCTCTTAAGAGGTAGTAAGTTTCTAGTCATTAGAGTAGATCATTCACTGGACCAGTGGCTCCTTGAGTTTAGTAACACAGGTTCAGCACAAAAGGGAATTTAGAGGTCACTTATCACACATTCACACATTTAGAGGCCCCAGGAGGCAGTGATGGACCTGGAACCAGAAGCCAGGTGTCCCATCCAAATGACCCCTGCTCCACTGTGGGCCACCCTGACCGCAGCCTTGCCTGCACATTCCTGGCGTCTGCCATATGTTCTGTCAGGCTGCCCCGTAGTGTCTTTGCTCTGCTGAATCCCAGCCAGCAGCTGTGCCTGATATCTGGCAGGTCTGGGGCCACAGAGGAGGGGCCTGCTTGTGGCAGAAGGCCCAGGCATCTGCCTCAGCCCCCGCCCATCCTTCCTGTTTAGAGACATAATCTCACTTATTCCCAAATCTTACAGGTGCAGAAGTTGGGCCTCAGAGGGGTTAAATGGTTCATCTCCTGAGGTCAGCTGGGAGACTTAGCACTTCTGAAGTGGAATGAACATTCATTCATCCATTCATTTACTCATTTGTCTTTCAGTCAACAAAAGCTAGCCTGCTGTATGATACCGGTCATGCAGGAACAGTTATGGTTACTGCCCTCTAGGAGAGGTGTCCTGAGAGGAGAATGCAAAGAAAGGGTGCTTAACCCAGCTGGTTCAGGAAGGGGTTCAAAACAAGGCTCCTTGGAGGAGGTAATAGACACCATGGCTAAGTCTTAAAGTATAGCTAGGAATTAGCCAGGCAGAGAAGGGGAAGGGGACAGCACATGCAAAAGCAAGAAGTAAGAGAGCTCTCTATGCGCAGAGAGCCACAGGTGGTTCAAGGTTACTGGGCCTGTGGGTGGAGGCCAAGGTGATGTAGTCATGATAGTGGCCACTTGCTGAGCACTTTCTGTATGTTGAACAGTGTGCTGGGCATTAGCTCAACAGCCTCCTGAGTTAGATGCTATCAATATCCACATTTACAGATGAGGAAACTGAGGTACAGTAAGATCTCACAGGTAGTGAGTGCCAGGAATGGGCTGAGAAGTACGCGGAATTTGCCTCCAGCAGCCTGGAGGTCCTCTGTAAACCCGGTGTTTGGGGCCTCCCTCCCCCATCTGAATTGGTGCTGTCCCTACTGATCACTCTGTTCCCTCTTGCAGGTGGAAGGACAGTCCAGAGCCCATGTCATCGCACAGGAACTGCTGTCTTCTGAGAAAGCGTGAGTCCCCAAGCAGCTGCCTGTGGCCTTGAGCTTGTTAACAGAACATCACCCCTCCCCGGCTTAAACAGGATGGGAATTAATGCAAACTCAAACCTCTTTCCCTCTGCAGATATGTGGAGATGCTTCAGCACTTACATCTGGTGAGTTAATCATTTTAATTGTCCAAAACTAATTGCCCTTTTACAAGGCTATGATACATATAAGAGGCAGAAGAGCAGTAAGGAGACAGAGGTGATTTCGATGAACAGAAAGACTTGGCAGCAGACAAATGTTTACCAAGGCTTTTCGTGGGTATCTGTCTCCTGATTCATGTGCTTCAGGGGGTGAATCGCACCGTGCTTTCCGTGAGTATATGCCTCTCTGCCCAGACAGGGGGTGTGCGGGGGACGTGCCGAGGGTTCTGGAAGGGTGTTTGCAGTTTCCTCAGCCCTCTTGTTGAGGACGACAGAAGGAGGACAGATGTAGTCCTGGGTCAGTGCTGTGAATATGCATGTGTGGGTGCATGCGTGCGCGTGTGTGCATGTGTGTATGCATGTGTGTCCATGCATGTGCTGTATGTTTAGGTCCGTATGGAGAAGGTGATGTGCTTGCACAATGACAGAGCAGCTGGGGTGTAGAGAGGCTTTCTCGGTCATCCCAGCCCTGGGGCAATAACACTTGAGCCAGTGGTGAGAAAATCATCTGGACTTTCAGAAGAAAGGAGGCCAGACCTGGGGACTCCCTGGGTGTCAGGCACTGCCACCCTTTACAACCCACACGACTGCCTGGAAGGTCTCCCTGTGCAGTCAGTTCAGTTCAGTTCAACAGACATTTTTCGAACACTTGCTGTGTGACAAGAGCTGGTGAATAGAAAGTCAGATCCATCAGGGCCCTTCCCCAGGAGCTCTCTGGCCAGCAAAGGAGACACATTAGTAAACGAGTAATCATCTGGAGCATGGGGGAGGAACCGACAACCTGGGGGAATCTAGGCGGGCTTCCCTGAGGAGGTGACTTTTGGGCTAGGTCATAAGGAGGGCTGAGGGAAGAAGGTACAGCAGAGACATGGGAAGTGGGTGAATATCCCTGAGGTCTCTAAGCCATTTCAGCCCCCTAGTAGTTTAGCATCTGATTCCACACTGTTTTGTGTTGTTCATCATGTCTATCCAAGAACATCAGAACTGGGAGTGTCCACCTGGACATTTTATCCCTGGTGACATAGAAGCCCAGAGAGAGTGACTGAGCCAGGGTGAACACCCAGGTCCCTGTATTCCCAGTGCACTGTCGGGCGGTAATCCTGCATTTCAACTGCCTTTGGGGTTCTTTGCGGCAAAGGCCCCTCTGGATGCAGCAGAGCACGCAGCACCAAGCTAAGCCTCCTGTCTGACTCCAGCTGAGGCCCCTGCCAGTGACATCACCCTGGTGTCCTGTGAGCAGGGGCACCCAGGTCCCTGGAAGCAGGACAGAGCACTACTCCAGTCTGTGTGCCCAGCCCCTCATTTCTGCCCTTTGGGATGAGAGCTTTGTGTACATTGTGAAACCCCAGAGTCCTCGGGTATGTAATGTACCACGCTCTTACACCAAAGCAGCTCTTCAGGAAGGCCAGGAAGACTCACTCTCCCGTTTTCTTCTCTCCCACTTGCTTCCGAGCTGGCAGCATGACAGAGAGGCTGGGCTTTTTGTTTTATGACTTTGTTAAGAGGGTTTTAACTGGGAAACTTCCATCTGTGTTTGCACTGCTTCCTGCCAGTTGGAAAGATGCTGAAACCTCTGATAATCCACAATAATATCCTGAGGAGAGAGAAAAAATGAGCCCATAAAAGTCACAACTCAAAAGCTAGTTGCGGGAAATTGTGATCCGGAGCTACACTGATGACGTCAGTGCTTATGGGGATGGAAGTGGCCAAAAAGCCCCTCCACAAAAGTGCTTATGTGACCACAAGTCCTAGCAGGGACATGAGCCTCAAGGAGACCCATAAACTGCGAGACATTGTCCACCACTCCCCAGTCTGGATCCATCTCTGATTGCTGAGATTGGCAGGTTCTCTCTCAGAATTCCTCCTTATAGATTCGATGCTATTGAACTCCCAAGGCCGTGCAGCGATGGGAAGGGCTGACCATGCATTCGGAACCTCCCCAGCTAGTAAAGTCCCTGGCTCCATTATGCTGTTGCTGGGTGGCGGGAGGTTCAGGGGGTGTCCTCTGGCCTTCTGTGTTTGGGATTCAACCCTGTGCTTATCAAATGGTAGATAGAGCTAACTCAGGGATTACTAAAAGTTCTGGTCACCCAAACTTGAGTCCTAATGGTCAAGATCCTGTTTTTGTGCAGCCTATTAACTAAGAATGGATTTTATATGTTTTAAATGTTTGTGAAAGGGGTGCCTGGGTGGCTCAGTCGGTTAACTCCGACTCTTGGTTTCGACTCAGGTCGTGATCTCACACTTCGTGAGTTCTAGCCCTGCATCTGGAGCCTGCTTAGAGTTCTCTCTCTCTCCCCATCTCTCTCTGACCCTCCCTCACTTGTATTCTCTCTCTCTCTCTCTCTCTCAAAATAAATAAATAAACTTAAAAAAATAAATGTGAAAAAAGGCAGTGAAGATCAACTATACTTCAAAAAAAAGATGTAAGAGTTTTTCATATATTCTGGACACTAGACTCTTGTCAAATATGTAATTTGGGGCAAAAAGGTAAAGAATAATATATGACTGGGATTGTATGTGCCCTGCAAAGCCTAAAATATTTATTATGTGGCCCTTGCTGACTTCTGGTTTAAATACTCCCTTCCATCCTTCTAGGAACCCAGTCATAAATGCATTCATCCCCTTGCCCATCTATCTGTATAATCAAATTCTCACCCATTCATGTAGCCAGCTTTTCACCCAGTCATCTGTTCTTTAATCTATCTGTGCTCCTTATGGCACATCTGTGCACTCTTTCATATTCCTCCTCAGTTTATCCACTGTTCAGATGTCCACCCATCCTCCCGTCAAATCATTTGTCAAACTTCTCATCCATCCATCCACCCACCCATCCACCTATCCTTCCATACACCCTTCCATTCAGCCATCTAACCATCCATCCATCCGGTTTATTCCTTTTGGATGAGACATCACAGGAATTTTACAGTGCTATAGACACTGGGATCGGCCTTGGAGCCCCAAAGATAAATAAGACCCAGAACCTGCCTTTGAATAGGTGTCCCTTTTTTGTTGTGGGGGAGAGGTGGAATGGGGAGGAGAAACAGATAGGTAAATAGTCAATAACGCTACTTTGCTAAGTATAATTTGCACAATTATAGTTTTGTGCAAAATCTGCAGGAGCATGGGGGAGAGAGAGACATATTCCCCCTTGGGGTATCTAAGAAGATTGTCAGAAGAGGTGCCCCTAAGATGGAATTTGAAGGAGTCCACCAGGCCAGGATGTTGATGGAGGAGGGCACATAAGGCAAGTGGCCAGCATGGAAATGCTCATAGGCCTAAAGGTGCATGGTATGTCTGGAGAATGGTGCATCATCATACATGGTTAGAACATGGGTAGGTTTGAAAAGGCAGGTTGGAGGTGGAATTGGGGGTCAAGTGATTGGTCCAGAAGCCAGGTACCTAAAATGCCAGGCTATAGGGTTTATGCCTTTTCTTACATATAGTGATTCATTATAGACCTTGAACAGTTATGTCCCCTGGACACCTTCAATACTCTGTTTAGTCTTCTAAAAAAAAAAAAAAAAACCCGTCCCTACCAAAAACTGAAAATTTCTACCGTGGGTTCCTACTTTGGGCTAAGGCATTGAAGACCTTTTCAGAAGCCATTCTGTCTCCTGGGAGAGGTAACCCTGGGAGTTATTGCCATCTGACTTCCTAGGAGAAGCTCCTACCCCTAAGAGGCCCCACACTGTCTGATCCCCGCCCGCCTCTCTGGCACTGCCTCCTACCATGTACGTTGTTCGCTCCAGATGCTGTGGCCTTCTCGCTGCTCTTGAGATACTACAAATGCATTTCCTTTGCATGTTTGCACTTGCTTTTCCCACCACAGCAATGTTCTACCTGCGATCTTCTGATAGCCAGTTTCTCCTCGTTCTGGTGTCAGCTCAAGTATCATGTCCTTACAGATGTGGTGCCCAAAACTTAGTGGCATAGAACAACCTTGTTACTATGCTTGCAGATTCTCTGGGCCAGAAGTTTGGACAGGGCAAGGTGGGGAGAGTGTGTCTCTACTCCCCAATATCTGGGGAGAACTTTAAGACAAAGGGCAACTTGATGGCCAGGAGTTAGAATCACCCTAAGTGTCATCATTCATGACTGGTGGTTAGTGCTGGCTATTGTCTGGGACCTCATTTGGGCTGTTGGCCAGAACACACACTTGTGGCCTCTCTGCCTGGGCAAGTTTTGGGCTTCCTCACAGCATGGTGGCTGCATTTCAAGACTGAGAGTCCCAAGAGAGATCCAGGAAGAAGTGCATGGCGTTTTTATGATTTAGCCTTAAGTCATGTAGCACCACTTCCACCGTACTCTGTTAGTGGAGACAGTTGCAAAGATCTACCCAAGTTCAAGGGGAGGAGATATAGTTTCCACCATCAATGGGAGAAATATCCAGCTCACATTGTGTAATCACCCTGTGAGACAGGAGATATTATTATGGGCCATTTGGGAAAAATACAATTCACTACAGAAGGCTTCCCTAATAATTCCATGTCAGTTAAAAATCATCTTCAACTGCTAGTAATGAAAACCCAGCTATGATAGCTTAATTAATTTAAGGGTGATTCTCCCATGTAAAATAAATCTGGAAGTAGGAGATCGAGGTCAAGTTTGGCAGCTCCACAAAGTACCAGGGACCAAGGTTTCATTTATCTTTCTGCTGCATCCATTTCCAGGGTTCCTCATGAACAGAGAGGATGGTTGCTGCGGTTCTCACCATCACATCCATGTCCCTGGCAAGGAGGAAAGAGGGGGAAAATTGAAAGGTCATGTTCCCAGCCCTTTGAAAAAGATTTTGTCCGCACCGTTTACTTGGCTACTTCTGCTTCTGTCTCACTGGACACTACTAGTTGCAAGGGAAGCTGGGTCGACTGAATCAGTCAAAGCTGGGTTCAACTCAGTGGCTGTGCTTCCTGTGTATTCATTCTTGGACCCAGGCTGAAGGGACAGCAGGCACCCAGGAAAGGCTCTCCCATGGTGATTGCAGGAAGCAAGCAGAAATACCAGAGGAAGGATGCCTGGGTGACTCAGTCAGTTAAGCATCCAACTTTTTTTAAAAATTTTTTTAATGTTTATTTATTTTTGAAACAGAGAGAGACAGAGCGTGAGCAAGGGAGGGGCAGAGAGAGAGGGAGACACAGAATCTGAAACAGGCTCCAGGCTCTGAGCTGTCAGCACAGAACCTAATGCGGGCCTCGAACCCACGAACTGTGAGGTCATGACCTGAGCCGAAGTCGGACGCTTAACCGACTGAGCCACCCAGGCGCCCCAAGCATCCAACTCTTAATCTCAGCTCAGGCCATGATCTTAGGATTTGCGGGATCGAGCTCCGCCTCAGGTTCTGTGCTGACATCGTGGAGCCTGCTTGGGATTCTCTCTCTCCTCCTCTCCCTGCCCCACCCTCTCTCACAAAATAAATAAATAAACTGAAAAAAGAAACACCAGAGGGCTTCTGAGATTCAGTCTCACAACTGGTACATCATCACTTCTGCCCAAGACCCATTGGCCAGAGCAAGTGCTGTGGCCTGGCCCAAGACAAGGGACAGGGCTCTGCTCTCCCCATGTTGAGGCCACGGCAAGGGTGTGGATGCCAAGGGAACTTAAGGAACCACAGCTGAGCCTCCTCTTTTGTATCAGCTCATACTTCATTTTATTTCCTTCACAGAACCTTTCATGTCTAAAATCATCTAATTTATGTATTTGTTTACTTATGTAGCATTTTCATGCAATTTCAATACTTTCTTTTTTTAATTTTTTTAAAATGTTTTATTTATTTTCGAGAGAGAGAGAGAGAGAGAGACAGCATGAGCAAGGGAGGGTCAGAGAGAGAGGGAGACACAGAATCCAAAGACAGGCTCCAGGCTCTGAGCTAGCTGTCAGCACAGAGCCCGATGCGGGGCTCAAACCCACGAACCGTGAGATCATGACCTGAGTCAAAGCCAGACGCTCAACTGACTGAGCCACCAGGCACCCCAATTCCAAATACTTTCTAATTCCCCTTGTGATTTCTTCTGTGACCCGTGAGTTATTTAAAATTATGTTGTTCTATTTCCAACTATTTGTGAATTTCCCAAATTTCCTCCTGCTGCTCACTTTTAATGCCATCGTGGTTGAAGAATGTACTTTGTGTGGTTTTAAATTTATTGAGGTTTGTTTTGTGGCCTGGCGTATAGTATATCCTGGGGAATATTCTGTGTGTGCTTGAAAAGAATGTGTTTTCTGCTCTAGCTGGTGGGTATCCTATAGATGTCACTTAGGTCAGGCTGATCGACGGTGCTGTTTGAGTCTCCTCCGTCCTTGCCGGCTTTCTGTCTCACCCATCTATCCCTTACTGAGAGTGGGGATATTGATTGTTATCTATCCCTCCCTTCCATTCCATCCACTTTGCTTCATTTATTTTCGGGCTGTTTTAGAGGTTTGCATAATGTCCTTTGCCCTCACTAAACTCAGAGCTCCTGGAGGGCAGAGAGCTTGACTGGTCCCATTCCCAGTGGCTTGTGAGTCCCGGTACACCATCAGGGCTCAGTAAATATCTGATGAATGAGTGATGGCGGGGTGAGCCCTTGCAGCAGTCCTACCACTTCTTCAGTCAGAAGTATTTCCTGAGCACCTCTTATGTGCTGGGTACAGAGTCCCTGCCTTTCAGGGACTGACAGTCTAGGAAGGAGACAGGCACAAAAAGGAGCAATATTAGTACAATGGTAGGGGCATACTGAGCCTGAGAGGTTCAGACGAGGCACCTGTCCCAGGCTTCTGGGTGTGGGAGAAGGATTCCCAGAGGAAACATGTCTAAGCTGAGACCTACAGGATGGGGAGCAGTTAGCCAGGTGAGGAAGGATTGTACCTGGCAAGGGGATCCACATGTGCAAAGATCCAGTGGCCAGTTAGAGATTAGGGTCTTTGGAAACTTAAAGAAATTCTAGTTGGCTGGAGTGTGTGTGTGAGAGAGCGGTGATAGGTGAGAGGCAGAGCAGGAAGAACCCTGTGAGCCCCACTAGGGCTTTGGCTTTGATCCCCTAGAGTTCTGTGGGGAGGCCATTGAGTGATTCAGCAGGAGATGACACTGGACTGAGTGCTGCAGGCAGATTGGAGGACCATAGTCTTGGTGATGGGCTGCCGGGTGCAGGAGAGGTAGCAGATTTCTGGCTTGCCGACTCACCATAGCAGCACGTGCTGGAGTGGGTAAGGCTAGGCATGGTGGTGATGAGGAGTTTAGTGTGAGTTTTGTGAACCATGAGGGGTGGGGGAAGGACATCCCAGTGATGGGCTGGGCACAGGATGTCTACCAGAAGTGATCCAAGTATGGAGATGTCACCCGAAGCCCCGGGAGTGGCCTGGATTTCCCTGAGGGAGTGAGTGTGTGGTGTGGGGAGAGGGCTCTCAGGTGCCTGGGGCCTGGCAGGGTCAGAGGGACTTAGGAGGAGTATTAGGAGGCCATAGTGCAGAAAGGCAGACAGGAGGCTTCTCAGATTCTCTCTGCACCCAGCCCACTGATTACCTCCCACACCCGCCTTGCTCAGCAGTGGTAGCCACCTGAAAGTGCAGCAGGAGTGTCCAGGACAAGCCAGATTTCTCAGACTTCTCGGAGGAAGAGGACAGTTACCCAGAAGCCCTCCCTTATCACTGCGTACGTGTTTAATTCAGCACCGTGGCCGTGGTGCTGACGTGACTGGAGCAAGTGCGGGATCTAGAGGGACTCAGTAACGAATTTATGAGTTTATATAAGTTGGATGCTGTCAGTTTGCCCCCCACCCACGTCCCCTCTCCCTCACCCAGCCAGCTCTGGCTGCTCATTACAGCCGGTGTCTAGCATACCTGATGGGAGGAGGGGCGGCAGTGAGCGTGTGATCACCTCCTGTTGTGTCTTTGACAGTTTACATGTGTTATGTCATTTAATTGCACATAGTCTGTGCTCAATAAATATTTCTCAGATGGTTGAATGAGTCCAAAACTGAGGCTTAGAGAAGACGAGTGATTTGCCCAAGGTCACGCAGCCAGTAAGAAGTAGGGCCAGAGCCATCTGACCCCAGAGCCCTGAGAAGGGGAGGAGATAAACAGAAGAGGAACAGTCCATTTAGGTGGTAAGGAACCTGAGGAGGAGAGAATGAGTGTGGTCAGGGGGAATGAAATCAGGGAAGGCTTCCTAGAAGAGAGGATGTGGAGCTGGCATTGATGGACAGAAAGTAGGAACAGGCCTTCCAGTGGATGGGAGCAGCAGGAACGAGTTCACAGAGTAGAGGGCTTGGGAGGGGGGGTGTACAGGAAGTGGCTTGGAGAGCTGGTCTGGAGGGAGAGCCTCAATGCCACACCCCAAGGCCTTTCAAAAGGGAGGCATAGGAATTTGGGAGTCCTGAGCAGGGCAGATGCAATGAAGGAGGTTGGGGCAAGGGTGGTCTGGTGGGTTGGGTGGGAGGGAGTGATGCTGGGGCACCCACAGGTTAACCCAGACCGAGCTCCCAGATAGCTTCATGCTAGGGAAGTTGTATGGAGCTAGGAAGATTTTGGGTCTGTCTCCTACTTTTATTTATTTATTTGTATTAACTAAATTCCATACTTTATTCAGATACCCTTCACTTTTACTGAAGTCTTTCGCTGTTCTGGATCCCACCCACCATAGCATTTTGCTTTTTTTTTTTTTTATATTTATATATAAAAATATTTATATATATTTTTTATATTTATATTTTTTATATTTAAGTTTTAGTTAGTTAACATACAGGGTCTTACTTTTACTTTTGTAGCCCCAGTCCATAGATGACAGTAAAAAGTAAGTTTTAATTCAGTGGGGAGGGCCCTGTTTCTAAGTCTTTGCTGGGCTCTTCCAGGACAAAGGGAGCTCATTGATCTTTGGTGGACTCAGAGAGAGACAAATTTTGGTTTAGTGTGAGAAAATGTGCTTTTCTTTCCACCTGAACTGTTGGGGAAGGGATAAGCTGTTCTTACTGGGAAGGATGAATGTAGTAGCTGTTGGGGAGTTCCCACCCCAGGTATGTGGTTCTTCCCTGTGTACTTTTATTCAGTTCATGAAAAAAATTGCTGTGTGACCCTGGGAAGTCTTTCCCTCCTTAATCCCTCACCCTGAGATGGCTGGTGGGACCCAGACACTTTTAGCCACTACAGCTGTCTTCAAGTGGAATTTTATTCAGAACCTCAGTATGAAGAGTAGCTGAGAGCAGAGATGCTTTGTTTCAGAGGTGGGAGGGGGCCAAAGTTTGGGCTCTGCCTCTGCCTCTCTAACCCCTGGGTCTCCTGGAGCACAGTGTGAGAAATAGTTATCTATTTCAGTGGTTCTCAGAATGTGGTCCCTGAGCCAGTGGCACCGGCATCACCTGGGAACTTATGAGAAATGCATATTACTGGGCCCCACCCCACAGCTGCTAAATCAGAAACTCTAGGGGCAGGGTCTGGGCATCTGTGTTTTAGCGAAACTTCCAGGTAATGCTGATGGGCAGTAACATTTGAGATCCACAGGTACATGATCCGGTAAGGTCCCTTCAGCTTCAGCGTGAGTTCTCCCTGAGTGCCTGCCCCTCGAGACAGGCATCCTCTGGAACACTGGTCCCCACCCCTGGCTGTGCACAGACCCCCAGGAGCATAGAAAACACGGTTTAAAACATTCACTCAGCACAATTACAAACAAACTGGGCCAGGCTAAGGGTGGAAGTGAATGAGACACCGTCTGCTCCCTGCATAATTGTAGGGAAGAGGACAGGAACATACAGAGTAAGTGAATAGCCTGATGATGCAAAATTCTGCGAAGCCGTTGCTTTCCAGGCTGGGATACGTACATCCCACCTGAGGTATATAGTAGGTGCAGGAGCCCTCAGGCCACAGCATCAACAGAGCACATTTTCTAAGAGCTTCTGCTTTGCTTTAGATACATCTGTTTTTTTTAATGTCTAATTTGTGAGACAGAGAACACAAGTGGGGTAGAGGCAGAGAGAGGGGGGGACAGAGAATCCGAAGCAGTCTGTGTGCCAACAGCAGAGAGCCTGATGTGGGGCTCAAACCCACAAACCACGAGATCACGACCTGAGCTGAAGTCGGAGCTTAACCTACGGAGCCACCCAGGTGCCCCTAGATATATATTTTTAAGTAGGTTAAATCACACATGGATATATTTTGGAGAATAATGTTAAATATACCTAAATTCTTAAGCTAAAACCTGAGACTTCAGAGACATTCTGAGACTAAGGTGGCTTCCTTCAGGCTGTGACCCCAGAGTTCCAGAGGCCATAGGATACTTGAAAGGGTGCTAGACTGACGGCTAGACTGACCCAGGAGGGCTTCATGATGGAGGTCGGGGGTTGAAGCAGCTTTAAAAGATGAGCAAGAATCTGGCCATTTGTAGCAAAGTGGATGGACCTCGAGGGTGTCATGCTAAGTGAAATAAGTCAGGCAGAGAAGGACAGATACCATATGTTTTCACTCATAGGTCTAACAAGGTCTAACCTAACAAGGGACCATGGGAAGGGGAAGTGGGGGGAAGTTAGGGAGAGGGAGGGAGGCAAATCATGAGAGACTCTTGAATACTAAAAACAAACTGAAGGCTGAAGAGGGAGGGGGAAAGGGGAAGGGGGGTGATGGACATGGAGGGGGGCACTTGTGGGGAAGAGCACTGAGTGTTATATGGAAACCAACTTGGCAATAAACTATTAAAAATTAAAAAAAAAAAAAGATGAGCAAGATGTGGATCAGATGTCAGAAGCACAGAACAAAGACACAGCGGCTGGAAAGAGAATCCCTATAAAGCAGTAGTGCTCAAAGTGTGGTCCCAAGACAGGCAGCACCTGGGAACATGGGAGAAATGAAAATTACCCAGCCCCATTCCCAGCCTACTGAATGGAAACTCTGGAGGTAAGCCTAGCTATCTGGGTTTCAAGAAGTCCTGCAGATGATTGTGAAGCAAGTGTATCTTGGAAAAGCAGGGGTATACAGAAATGAGCAGTCTGCCGCGGAGTTAGGCTGGATCAGCTCTGCAGGACCATGAACTCCAGGCCCACGAGTTTAACTCTAAATGAAGGGCTTGGAGGAGACATGAAAGCAGTGGGGGAAAGCAGTGCTTGTCTTTCCTCACCCAGGGCCTGCAGAAAGCCGCGTTCCTTTAAAAAAAAATGTTTTGTGACTTACATATAGTTAAGTGTACAAATTTTAAGGGTAGGGCCTAAATTTTTAATATGTGTGTGTGCGCCTGTAACCACTACTCAGGTAGAGCATTTTTAGCATCTCAGGAGATGTCCTGTGCCCCTCCCCAGTCTATGCCACCCTCCAGAGGTTACCACGGTTTTGCTTTCCATCACATTGGATTGGTTTAGCCTGTTGTTGGATTTCATATGAAAGGAGTCATTAATTATGTATTCTTTTGTGTCTGGCTTCTTTAGCTCAACATAATATGTGAGATTCATGCAAGTTTTCATGCATATTAGTATTCTTTTGTGTGGATATACCACAGTTGGTGTATCTATCCTCCTGTTAATGATCATTTGGGTTGTTTCCAGCTTGGGCTATTATAAAGCTGCTACAAATGTTTTTATATGTATCGTTAGGGAACATAAGCACTCATTTCTCCTCAGTATTTACCTAGAGTGGAATGTTGGTCATAGAATAAGCATAAATTCAGCTTTATTAGGAACTGCTGAATAGGTTTTCAAAGTGGTTGAGGCAATATATACTTCCACCCCCAACATTTGGGAATAACGTTCCTAATGCTGCCAGCATACTGGTATTGTCCGTCTATTTACTCATGGCCGTTCTGGTGGTTGTGTAGTGGTTTCTCAGTGTTCTTTTAGCACTGAGTTCTGTGCTACCACCAACTGACAGTTCCTGAAATTGAGTATCTTTCTGTTTATTAGCCGTTTGGAAATCCTCATTTGAAGTTCTTTTGCTTACTTTTTAAATAGGGTTGTCTTTTTCTTATGGATCTGTAGGAATTCTTTATCCTGGACACAAGTGTATTTTCAGATGTACGTATTGTAAATATTCTCCCAATCTCTGGCTTCCCTACTCAATTTTTAATAGCTTAATTGAGATACAAATCTCATACCATACAATTCAGCCATTTAAAGTGCAAAATACAATGGTTTTTAGTATGTTCAGAGTTGTGTAATCATCACAGCAATCAATTTTGGCACATTCTCATGATCCCAAAAAGAAACCCCCAACCCCAAAGCTGTCACCATCACCCTGCCTCAGCCCTAGGCACCCAGTGTCTAGTTCTGTCTCTGTAGATCTTCCTATTTTTGACATTTCATATAAATTGTAGCAAGGTTCATCTACATTGTAGCATGTGTCAGTACTTCACCCCTTTTCGTGGCTAATATTCCATTGTGTGAATAGACCACATTTTGTTTATCCATTCATCAGTTGATAGACCTTTAAATTCTTTCCACTTTTTGATTATTTTGAAAATGCTATGAACATTAATGGACAAATTCTTGTCTGAACATACATTTTCCATTCTCGTGGGAATATACCTAGGAGAGCAATTGCTGGACCATATGGTAACTTTTTAACCTTTTGAGGAACTGCCCACTGTTTTCCAGTGCGGCTGCACCATTTTACATTCCCACCAGCAGTGTGTGAGGGCTCCAGTTTCTCCCACCTCCTTGTTGGACTTATTATCTTTTTTATTATAGTCATCCTGGGGGGTGTAAAGTGGGATCTCATTGTGGTCTTGATTTTGCATTTCTCTAATGACTAAGGATGTCAGGCATCTATCTTTTCATGTACTTCTTGGTCATTTGTATATTTTCTTTGGAGAACTGTCTTTTCAAATCCTCTGCCCATTTTTTAAAGGGCTATCTTTTCATTGTAATTCTGTATACAAGTCCCTTATCAGATATGTGATTTGCAAATATTTCCTCCTGTTCTGTGGCTCGTCTTTTCATTCTCTCGATAGTGTTCTTTGAGGCATGTAAGTTTTTAATTTTGATGTAATCTAATTTTCTCTTTTGTCAGGTGTGCTTTTGATGTCACATCTAAGAAAGCATTGTCTAGCCCCAAATTACAAAGATTTACTCACATATTTTCTTTGAAGAGTTCTATAGTTTTAATTTTCACACTTAAGTATTTAATTCTGGGTTAATTTTTGTATATGATATAAAGAAGCAGTCCAAATTCATTCTTTTGAATGTGGACATCCAAATATCTCAGCACTGTTTGCTGAAAAGGCTTTTTTTCCCCACTGAATTTTCTTGGCACCCTTGATAAAAACCATTTAACCATAAACATTTATTTATGAGTTTATCTATGGGCGCTTAATTCTATTTCATTGATCTTTATGTCTGTCCTATACCAATCCCCCACAGTGTTGATTCCTGTAGGCCTATAGTCAGTTCTGAAACCAGGAACTGAGTCTTTCACCTTTGTTCTTCTTTTTCAAGATAGTTTTTCTTTTTTTTTTAAATTTTTAACTTTTATTTATTTTTGAGACACAGAGAGAGAGCACAAGCAGGGGAGGAGCAGAGAGAAAGAGGGAGATGCAGAATCCAAAGAAGGCTCCAGGTTCTGAGGTGTCAGCAGAGAGCCCAATGCAAGGCTCAAACCCATGAACCACAAGATCACGACCTGAGCCAAAGTTGGACCCCTGATGAGTCACCCAGGTGCTCCTCAAGATGGTTTTGGCTATTGTGGGTCCCTTGCATCTTTGTGTGAATTTTAGAATCAGCTTGTCAGTTTCTCTAAAAAAAAAAAAAAAGCACTGGGATTTTGATGAGGGTTGAGATGAATCTCTGTATCAACTTGGGAACTGTTACCCTCTTAACAATATTAAGTTGTATATATGAGATATCTTTCCATTTGCCTAGGTCTTGTCTTCTTTAATTTCTTTTGATGAAGTTTTGTTGTCTATACTTCTTTGGTTAAACTTATTTCTAAGCATTTTTCCCTTTTCATCTTACTTTTTCAATGATTTTTTTTAAACTTCTATTTAAAAAAAATTCAGTTTTACAGAAAAGTAACACGAATAGGAGTAGTACATAGAACAACCAGATTCCCTGTTTCCATATTCATCTGTTAACATGAAGTCCAACTTACTTATTTTTCTGTGTGGTTCATACTTTTTGTATACAGCTTAAGCAGTGTTTGTGTGCCCCTCACAGAATTGTTTTCAGGGTTCCAAAGTACCCTCCAGTGACTGACCAGGCCAGGTGAAGCCATGTCTACTGGACAGCTCATGGCCTGCCAGTGCATGTTTGTGACACAGGTGGTTCGTGCTTGAGGTTGGTGTGCGTTTGGCCAGATGGGATCCCAGTGAGTCCACTTGACTTTTGGCGGCAACATCAGCGGTTTGACTACTTGCAAGGAGGACCTTGGCCACCCACCAAGTGTTTAGCCCAGAGAATGAAAGTGCTATGTTGCCTAGAGAACTCAGTAATGGGTTTGGAGAAGAGAAAAAGGGGTCAAGGGAGCAGGTCCCGGCTTCCACAGCACACTAGCCCAGGACAGGGTCCTGAGAACACTTGAGCTCCAGGAAACTTGTCTGGGCTCTAGAGCAGAGAGGCAATCCTCACACTCGGGCCTCTCCACCAAGCCACCCCAGGGTTTCTGAGATTGGGCCAGGAGCCCTGGCCAGCACTCAAGAACCGGGTTCTAGTCCCTCTCCTTGACCTTAGCATGTCACTCCCCTGCCTGGGCCATCTGTAAGAGAGCTATTACGACTTTGCAGTCAGGCTGACTTGGGCTCAGATCTTGCCATCTTGATGACATTGGGCAATTTACTTAGTCCTTCTGGGCCTGATTACTTTATTGGTAAAATAGAAATAATAATAGTGCCGAACTGAGAGGGTTGTTTTGAGGGTTAGATGAGAAAGTTAACGTAAAGTGTGGAGCACACATGGCTCGCATGGTGTGAGTGTTCAGTACATGTTGTTGGCTGTTGTCGTGCAGGGTGCTGGGGATACAGAGATAAGTAAACCTGAGTCTAGGGGAGAGGGAGGCACGGAAACAAATAATCCTTAAACACAGCAGAAGGCAATATGCACAAACACTGGGAAGAAGGTATTTGTATCCCCATTTAGCAGAGGGGGAAATTGAGGTCCATAGAGATGAAGTGACTTGTCCAAGGTCACACATTTGCAACCCTCCAGGTTGACAAGGACTCATTTGTGTTCTCTAGGCCTTGGCTTGGGGCCTAGAGGCTCTAAGGCTGGAGCAGGGGCTCCACAGAGAGCTGGGAAGTGGGCATGGTGAGAAGGGGAACCAGATCAGGAAGGCCTCTCGTGCCCAGGGGTTTTGGGTTGGATCCTTGCAGGCATTGTGGCCACTCAATTTCTTCCTTACTATCTCTAGTCCATCCCCTCTGTCTGCCTCCATGGGCACCATTGGGTCTGGGCCTCTCTCCTGGATGACTGTAGTAGCCTTCTCACTGGTCTTGCTCTCATTCTGACCACCCCCAGTTTGTTCTCCCAACAACGTAAATTTTCTAAGATAGATATTTGGTCCAGTGGTTCCCTGTCACCTCAGGATGAAACCCAAGTGCCTTTCTTTTTCTTTTTCTTTTTCTTTTTTTTGCGTCATAATTTATTTTTTTAATTTTTTTTAACTTTATAGTTTATTGTCAGGTTGGTTTCCATATAACACCCAGTGCTCTTCCCCACAAGTGCCCTCCACCAAGCCTGCAGGGAGGGCCCTGTGGGATGTGTCATCTGTCTGACTCTCCGTTGTAATCGTATTCCAGTCCTGTGCACTTCTTGCAAGGTGCACACACTCACATGTACATACACACTGCACCCAAGACATATTTAAACTTAGTTCTTCTCCACCTCAGGGACTTTGCACATGTTGTCTCCTCTGCCCAAAACACTCCCCTCCTATCTCCCCTCCAACAAAGAGGAGTTGTTGCCTTCCTGGCATGCTTTCCCAGAGCTAAGTCAGGTCTCCATCTTATGGCCTGCCACAGCCCCTGTGCCTTTCCCCGTCATAATACTGATACCTCTGTGTTGACATTGCTTTTACTCCTTTATTTTCCTCTAGACTGCAAACTCTTTGAGGGCAGAACAGCATCTCCTGCTCCCACTCTTTCCTCAGGGCTTGGGGCAGAGCAGGCACTCACTATTTATTGAATGAATAAAGGGACGAGGGCTGGGTATCTCCTACCTCTTTCCTCTGTCTGAGAGACCCCAGGTGCAACGATGGCCAGAACTATTGGGACAGCAGAAGCCTTTCAGGGAGCGATGGATGGTGCGACGGGACCTTGGTGCTTCCAGCTGATGCATGAGTTTTAAGAACGGATGTTTGTGGCAAGTCCAATTATGCTCCAGTTTTTGAAATGAGTCATGTTGATGATGGCCATCCTACCCATTGGGACTTAGTCAATTTAGTGAGAATTAATTACAGATGAGAAACTAGCTTGCAGAGCAGTTAATATCTTAGCTCCCCGGGGTGCAATGCACATGCAGCCATCAGTCTTGTCTTTGCTTGTCCTTCCTTCTCTTCCTCACCCTCCCCTCTTCCCCTTTCTGTGGTGGTCTGGGCCACAGGGGGGCTGGATTTCGGTCTTGGCTCCCCTCTGGCTCACTCTCCTTTTCTGTTAAATAAAGGTCTTTCAATCAGTCAGCAAGTATAATAAAACTCCTCTGTGTCACATGCTTTGTTGGACTTTAGAAACATAGCAGGAAACAAAACAGATGTAACCCTACTCTGAAGATGTCATAGCTAAAATATGATCACAGTTGCCATGGGTATAGCACTTTACAGTTTATAAAGCAGTTTTAAGCATGAGGATGAGCCTCCCAGCGGCTGCATGCTGTACTTAGTGCTACCATTATTTCCATTTTACAGATGAGGAAAATGAGGCTCAGATAGGTGACAGCTTGCCCACAGTCATCAGCTACTCTGCTAGTGTAGCTGGGCTTGAACCTGGAACAGAGCCGATGACAATGTGTTGAAAGTCCTTCAGCCAGCTGCCCAAGCAAGAGGAATTACAGTTCTTTATCAGGACGTTTTCTTTCTTTCTCTGGGATGCCAGGGCTGAGAAGAGCCTGTGGGGCTGGAGCCTGGGTCCTAAACATGGAGACTGTAAGAAAGAGTGGGACGGTCCTCCTGTCCTTGGGTCAGCAGAGAAACCTCCACTCCAGGTTCAGAATGACCCCAGTGTCCCAGAGCCAGCTGTGGGCAGAAATAAGAATTAAACACCATCTCCCTTTGCTTCTCACTTGTAGTTCACACTTTCTCCACCCTCTGAAACGTGCTTTCAGGAAAGGTTCTGACAGCTTAGTTACAATGGGATTTGATTTCTAATTATAGCTCAAGCATGTGGTCTCCACTTAAGGGGACACATGCCTTTAGCCAGAGAATCCATTCATTAGTTGCAGACTCAGCCCCAAGTTTCTGACCTCAGTGATGGGCCTAGAGGTGTCCTGAAACCTTCAAATTGCACTCGACTGGGGCTGATGAGGGCTGGCCTCAGGAGGAACCAGCTCATTCTCCCTCCTTGGGACCACAAGCCAGGGTGGGTGCCCTCTCCTTGTCCTCCTCCACCACCCACCACCCTGCAGGCAGGTTACAGCAGCAGGAGGTCAGCTCCGGACTGAAGGAGGTGTTCAGAAAGCAGAGACATTTGTCACCCCCATGCCTGCTGGCCTCTGTCTGACAGCACACGGCCTCTTTACAGATTGGAGGGTTCTGTGTCCTGCTCTCCATCAGTCCCTTCTTCCTTCCTACCCTCCATCTTTCTCCTCTTTCTTTCTCTTGACTTTCTCTCTCCTTTTGTCTTTCTCTCTAGCCCTGTCCTAGTTCCCTGCCTTTTTTCCCCAGCCCTCCCCTTCTCCTGCACTCCTTTTCTGGAGAAGACCAGAAAGACTTCCTGGAGTAGGGGCTGCTCACCCTCTCAGGCATTTTCCCCTTTAGGATCTCAATGTAAAGAGACAATTCTAGCAATAAAAACTGTTCAGCAGTGGAATTAACTGTCTTGCTCAGTAATGAGTTCTCTGTCAGGGAAGCAATCAAATAGGGTGTGTGGGCATCCTTCCTGAATGTTATAAAGATGATTTGGCCTTGATTTGAGCTGGACCACATGACCTCTGATGCTGAGGTTTTCCTCATGTATATTGCTCCACAATTCAAGGTGCTTTCAGTGTATTCCATATAATTAAAACTACAGACCTGGGGCTCATCAAGAGCGGGTGTATGTGAAGATGAATTTTTTTTGTTGTTGTGAGAAAGAGGTCTTGCTTTCTTTATAATTTTAATGTTCATTAAATTTAGTTGAATTTTTAAAGTAATTAATCACAATACAGACATTTTAGAAAACAGAGAAGGAAAAAACCATTCCTAATCTTATACCCCTAACACAGCCACTGTTTACATTTCACTCCAATTCTTTTCAGCTTTTTCCTTTGTTCCTGTTTTTAGACAACCATGTCAGGGTGGAAAGACAACTATGTATCCCTTCATGATGTCCTCACTCTAGGACATGAATATTTTTACATAGTCACTGTCTGCATCATTTTCAGTAACTGCTTAACACACCATGGAGTGGTTGCCTATGACTTCTTTAGACTTTGTTTTAAAACAACACAGTGCATGAACCTTTTCAGAGATGGGATAATGATAGAGCAGAGCTTTGTACTTCTTCAGAGAGGGAATTACCCAACTTTTCAGAAGAAGGGCATGACCCAAGTTCAGAAATGAACATGCTTGAAAGCCCTCTACTGCACCAGGAGTTGTGGTGGGTGTTCTTTGGGCATCAGTCACCTGTGATCACCAGGTGTGTGTTATCACCCCTGTTTTACAGGTGAGAACGCTGGAGTCTGAGGTGCTGGCCTAAGGTCCTGTGCTATCTGTGCCTAGGCCAGGGCTTCAGTGCCACAGGGGACTTGTGCTCAGTCCTGTCAACTGTGGGTAACAGGCCTTTGGGGTTTCAGGATTTCCACGGAGCTGTCATGAGGGCCTTGGATGAAATAGACCAAGAGAGCAAGGACACATTGGCCAGGGAGGAGCTGAGGCGCGGCCTGAGTGAACTCCCAGCCATCCGAGACCTTCACCAGGGGATCCTGGAGGAGCTGAGGGAGAGGCTATTGCACTGGTGAGCTGTCCATGGTCTCCTGCCCCTACTTCCATCGCACCGGGGGGTGGGGTGGTTAAAGCCCCACCAGGTGAAACTGTGTCTCTATTTGACCAATGCAGAAGCCGAGATGCAGGTGTTAGGTCATTTGCCCAAAGTAAAACGAGTGTGGGAGGGTCAAGCTGGGGTGGCCACCCAGCGATGTGACCAGCACTCAGCAACTAACACAGTGCTGGTCACAAGGCTGTGTTCCCACTGTCCCCCCCACCCCTTCCTGGCTGCAGGGAGGACCAGCAGAAGGTGGCCGATGTCTTCCTGGACCGGGAGCAAGAGTTTGACCACCATGCCGCTCACATCCTGCAGTTCGACAGGTGTCTGAGTCTGCTCAGTGAGAACTGCCTGCACTCCCCCCGGCTGGCAGCTGTTGTCCGTGAGTTTGAGGTGGGTCTCTTGGTCCTCTGAGAACATGCTCTAAGGATACAGGGGTGGGGTGGGCATGGAAGGGCTTACTGAAAATCAGTGGGGCTTCTTGGTAGGTCTGAGGCTGAGGGTCAGGGGAGAAGACCTGTCCGGGGGAAGAGAGGGTGACCCAGAAGGAGGAAAGACCTAGAACCCAGAACATTCCCTGTTGGGCAATTGATGACAACTCCATGAGCCCCCGCCATGGTGAGAGTTTTAGTGGCCGGTCTTCTGTACCAGTAGAAAAGCGCAAAGCAAGCTGGGGCCACACCCATTGGAATGACCAACAAATAGTCCCTAATTGGGGATCCAGTTACTGAACAGGAAAAATGGGGGCTTTTTTTCTTTTACTAACACTAGATGCAAAGCAGGGACTAGGAGATGCATGTTAATGAATGTAGCACTGACTGTGAGCCTGAAGGAATGAACTGTTGTCACAGCAGGGTGGTGCTAATCTGGGAGGCATTCCTGGAGGAAGAGAACCTGGTTTTAGAGATGGGGGAGAAGTTCAGTGTGGCCAGGAAGAGGTGTGGATGGGACAGTGTATGAGGGATGCTGTGAGCTTGGTGCCCTGAGACAGGGGTCTCTGACGGAGTTTTGTCCTCCCCATCTCTTGGGAGCAGCAGAGTCAGCAAGGAGGTGGCCAGAACGTGAAGCACCGGCTGCTGCGGGTGGTTCAGCGCCTCTTCCAGTACCAAGTGCTCCTCACAGGTGGGCCCGCAGGAGGTCAGGGTGCACTGGGGTGATGCGGGGGTGAGGGCACCCAAGGAGGGTGTGGGTGATGGTGGCAAGCTGTGTCATCACAACCTCCCCTTCCACCATAGTGGAGTGGGTAGGGGCGGGGATTGCTCCCAGTTCCTGGCTCCTGACCCTCCAGACTGCTAGACCCTGCCACCATCTTCCCTTAAGCTACACTCTGGACCCTCTGCCGCCACCTTGGAAGCCTCACTGTGGTGGCCACCTTCTGTGTCTTCCTTCAGCCTCTCCCATCCTAAACACACGAACTCATACCTTCCCTTGTTCTGCATTTCCTCAGCGGGTGTCTCATTTCCCTAAATCTCTTCTTAACACCAAAGCCCTTCTTGGGGCCAAATCAGTGGACATTTTCCACCTTGGACCCGCTGTGGCCACCTCTGTGGCTTTGCCACTGATCACTTGCTGCTTCTCGAAACCCTCTCATCCTGAGACTTCTGTGATAGACTGTCTCCCTGCCTCCCCAGACCTCTCTGACTACCCTTCTCCCTCTGTCCCATACATAAATGGCAGTGTTTCTCAGGGCTCAGTCCTAGGTCTTCTTTCCTTCCTTCCCTTTTTACAAATTCTCCTCAGGGAATATCATCCCCTCCCCTACCTCCGCCTCTGTCCAGACTCACTTATCCAAGTGCCTCCCAAATGGACAAAGTCCCCGGGCCTGGGAGACTGCTGTTCCAGGGGGGAGACAGATACCCACATGTAGAGATATGCATGTAATTCCAGGTGGTGACCAGGGCCATAAGGAAAGTACATTAGGGCCAAGGGGCAGAGAATTTGTTCATCTAATTCAACAAATGTTTATTGAGCATCTACTGTGTCCCAGGCCCCATGCTAGATGCTGGAGGTATAGTAGTGCATTAAACAGCCAAAACTCTGTGACACTGTGGAGTCTGTACTCTAACAAGGAAATAAGAATATGATGTGTCAGCGGTAAGAGCTGTGAAGAAAATAAAGGAGTTCAAGGGGATGGAGGTAATTAGCCCTCTGAATTAGATACAGCACTCAGGAAGGACCTCTCTGAGGAGGTAATGTTGCACAGAGATCTCAGCAAAGTGAGGACATGAACCCTATGAAGATCTGGAAGAAGAGACTACCAAGTAGAGGGAATAGTGAGTGCAAAGGCCCTGGGGCTCTTAATAGGCTTGGCATGTTCCAGAAATAGTAAGAGTGCCTGCATTGCCAGAATGAGTGAGTGATATGGGTAGGTAGCTAGAGAGAGGCCAGCCCACACAGAGCCTGAGGGTATAAATGTGTTACAGGTTTAACACGTCACACACCACTGTGTTGATGGTCACATCTGTTCTCCCAGTCGACGGTGTGCTTCTCAGAGGCAGGGTTTCACCTTGTCTGTGTCTGTATCCCGAGAGCATAGCACAGTGCCAGGCATGCAGCAAGCACTCAATAGTTGTTGAATGAGTGAATGGCTAGCGTGGTGGCGGTGATGCTGGTGATGGTCCAGGGGCCTGGTTTTGTCCTAGTGTGGTGTTGTGGTGGGCTAACAAGGGTGAGGGGTGCATACCCCATTCTTCCAGCCCTTTTCTTCCAAGTCTGGAAAGAGGGGCTCCTGCTGCAGACAGGAGGGGCTGGCCTCCCTGGGGCAGGCTGACCCCTGGCTCTTGTTCTACCTGCAGACTATTTAAACAACCTTCGTCCGGACTCAGCTGAGTACGGTAACACGCAGGGTAAGTGCAACATGAACCCTGAGGGTGTGAACACGTTCCTCTCCGGCCCCTGTCCCCTAGCTCTGGACTCCACATCAGTTCTAGGCCCAGGACATATCATATTCCCTTCCCTGGTAGCTAGATGTGCAGTGGACATGAGACCCCTGGGGCTTCTTTGGTTATTCCCCGCTCACCTTAACCACAGGGCTCCTGGGGATGGGCCGTCATCCAGGCAAAGGAGAAGGGGTAATCAGCATTTGGTGATAGGAAGGTGGTGCCAGGTATAAAAAGCCACTGCAGTGTCCCTGTTTCCTCCCAATTCTATGTGACTGTCTCTGCTTGTGACCTGCCAGGACAGTCCCTATTTTAACATATTCCATTTACAGCCAAGGGAAGTAAGGCACAAAGTGGTCAAATCACTGTCAAGGGCACTGAGGCAGTGGTAGCAAAGCTAGGGCTGGACCTGTGACCTGACCCAGCCATGGGAAAAATTGGTGCCACCCACATACAAGGCCCTGCAACTGTAGTGATCTTGGGGGTCAGTTGGGAGAGAGGGGAAGATGAGGAGGAGGAGAGGATGGTGCTCCTGCACTGGCCCTCCCCAGACAGCCCGGCTGTCTTCTCTGCTTCCCTCCACAGGTGCACTGACCCTCATCTCCAAAGTCACAGACCGCGCCAATGACAGCATGGAGCAAGGGGTAAGTCTGTTTTCTGGGGCTCAGGTCTAGGACCTCCCCCGACCTGCCCGGGTCTGCTCTGTGGTACCCCACTCTTGGAGGTGCTGCAGGCAGCCACCTGTGTCGTGGGACCTTGCAAAGAGTCTTTGGCCCTTGAGTTCTGGCCCTAACACTTACTGTGTGACCTCAGGTACTGAGTGTTCCTGCCCAGTCTCGGGTTCACCATTAGGATAGTGAGAGGGAGGCTACAGACTTGTCAAATGTGGTAAGTAATGTCCGGACTGTGGTCTAAGGCCACCGGCATCAGCACCTGGAGTGCCTTGTAAGCTACAGATCCTTAATACACCTTCGATCTTCTCAGTCAGAACATCTGGGGGTAATGTCCAGGAACATGCATTTTTAATAAGCACTCTAGGCAAATGTTTTGCTCACAAAAGGTTGAAAACCACTCATCCACAAGAATATTGTAAGCTCTGAGTGCACAGTTGTTTCCGCCAGCATGTGCCTCTGTTTGTTGGACACCGATCCTGTGTTTGCTAGCTTTCTACCAAGGAGAGCCAACTTTGTCCTACGTCCCAACTCCGTTCAAGTGCCTACCTTGGTCACTTGTGTCCACATATTTTCTGTTCCACTAAGCTGCAGATAGGCCAGAGCTTTGTGTTGAGAAGGATTCTGAGGCTGAGTCCTAGCTCGGTGGGAAAGAGTTCGGTGACCGAGTAGCGATGGGCTGCCCGGGAAGAGGCAGGAGTGATGGCGGTATGTGTGCCGAGCAGCTGCCCAGCTCTGCTGTGGCAGACACAGAGCGTCTGTATAGCAGGTCATCCACAGGGAGAAGAGGGGGAGGGGAGCCACAGCTGTGGACACTTCTCCGTGTCAACCTCATGTTGGGGATTGGAAGTACACAGGTGAGACGTGAACCCCAGGAGGAAATCACAGCTAGTGGAGCGGTGAATATATGGACATGATAAGCATCACAAGGGAAAGAGAACATACCACATGGCTCAGAGGAGGGAACCATCCCTCCAGCCAGGGCTGTGAGAGAAGATATGGGAGGTGCCCCCACAGGGAGGACACACACCTCGAAGGCAGAGAGAGGGAAGATGTGCCAGGAAGAGGGGCTGGCCTAGGCAGAAGCGTGGAGATGGAGAAATGTAGGTCACGTTAGAGTCCTGAGAGCCACCCAGCGTGGCTGGAAGATGGGAACAGGGTAGGTGAGATTGGACGAGGGTCTGGGCAGAGAGTGCGCTGAGTGTGGAGGCTGAAGCCAGCTGGGTGTGAAAATTGGCACGTCAGACATGTTGTCATCATCAGGTCATCTGCCCTCCCACTCTGGGGCCCCTGAGCAACTTGCTCATGCTTGTTTTGGCATCCTGTACACACAGTGAAATTTCCTTTGGTGTAGCCAAAGACAGAGGTGCTTTGGGGCCCCGTGCCCTGTTGTGATGCTGCAACAGGTGGGCTGGCGCCTCCACACTTGGCTTTAGCTGGGGACGCCTCTGCCTCCAACAGGACACTCTTGGTCAGGAAGGGCTGGCTGTGTCTTCCCTTCTGGGGTGAGGTCATGTGCGGCAACCTCCTGCAGGAGGAGGACTAGCAGTAGCCGCAGCCAGATGCCCCCCTGGCTTTCTCCAACACTGGGGCTGGATGCTGTGCCCGGCACAGGCCAGCTCTTTCTCCCCAGCTGCCTGTGGACACCACAGTGGGCCTGCTCTGGACTAGCAGCCCCTACTGCACACTTGCTGGGATCGGGCTAGGAGCCTGCCTGGGCTGCGGACAGGCAGGTCCAGGTAAACCCTACCCCAAGACAGAGCTCAGTGACCTGAATGGCTAAACGGTGGGCTGGGGCTCTGCCTCTCCTTCCCTGTGGTCACTACCCAGCTCAGGCCTCAACACCTCCCAACCCTGCCATTCCATTCTTCATCTGGAAGCCCAAGTGATCCTATTAAAATCTGTCTGATGGTGCCATTCCCCCATTTTACAAAGCCTTCTGTGTCTCTATATTGCCTTCGGTTGAATCTGGGAAGTACTTACTGCTTGTGAGAACCAGGGAAAGCTTCCTGAAGGCAGCAACATTCATGTGGGTTTTATGCTCCCATCCAACCATTGCCCCAACTCCCCACAAAGGTAGCTAAGCTGGAGGTATGATTTCTAGAAAGAACCAGATCCCACCACCCCAAAATGGGGCCCACGTACCTACCTGACACCTGGTCTGAAATGCCACCAATAAGCTCACTAGGATAATGTAGTGGCAGCCAAGCCTAACTGTAAATCCATTGGGCAGCCTGTTAAAAGAAAACTGTTAGGTGATGGGAGAAGCAGGAAGAGTGACTCTAAGAGCTGAGACCCAGGTAACCCCTCCCGTGCTGTGATCCTCAGGTTTTGATGGAGGGCAAGGAATAAATGTGAAAGACAGGATGGGAAAGTCTTGGAAGTGGGAAAAGTAACCCTCACCAGCTTCTTGGGAAAGGCTGTGGCAGATTCCCACACAGTGTCCTACTCGTGGTGACCACAGCCGCCTCTGTTGAGCCCAAGATCGTGCCCGGCATTCTCCTCTAATCCTCAGGGGAGCTATTATCAGCCCAGTGTCACAAGCAAGGAAGCTGAGGCCTGGAGAGACAAGTTGCTTTGCCCAGGATCACTCAGCTCTCAGCATGGGAGCCAGGCTCGAACTCGAGCCTTTCTTGGCCACCAGGCCAGACATGCCTGCACACATCACTCACAGGTTTAGACTTGCAACTCCACACATATTCGTGCATGAAAACGCGTCCACGCGCCCAAGCACACAATACCTGCTCCTCTCTCATGGCACACATAAATGTACATATGGATCGTTTTTATTTTTCCCACATTTGGGTTGTTTTGTTTTGTTTTGTTTTGTTTTATTTGTATCAAGCCAGCCATGGGGAATGTCATGAAATGTAGCTTTGGAGATTCGGAGTTGGCTCCCAGGTTAGTGAGCACTGGGAACTCCTTCGAGGACTGGTCATAGGTTGCCTCAGAGGGTGGACGCATCTTGGTTCTAATTTCACCTACTCAGACCGAGTCTGAGGGGATTCCCTAGAAGAAAATCTCACATCTGCTTGTAAGGTTAGGCTTTCGAGGCTTTTGGTCAAAGTAGCCATTGACTGTCCTCTTCCTCACAGCATGGAAGTCAACTGTCTCCCCCCAGAATAGAGTGAGGGGACATGTGTGAGTCTGGACTCTCTGATTTTCACCATCTTTTTTTTTTAAATGAACTTAAAACAGATTTTTTATTGAGGTACAGTATACATAACATACAACTGACCATCTTAACCATTACTATTATTTTTTAATTTTAATTTTTTTAATGTTTATTTTGAGAGACAGGGAGGGAGAGAGACAGACAGACAGAATGTGAGTGGGGGAGGGACAGAGAGAGAGGGAAACAGAATATAAACAAGTTCCAGGCTCTGAGCTGTCAGCACAGAGCCCAGCATGGGGCTTGAACCCACAAACTGTGAGATCATGACCTGAGCCAAAGTCGGATACTTAACCGACTGAGCCACCCAGGCGCCCCCCATCTTAACCGTTATTAAGAACACAGTCCATCGGCATTAGGTATTTTGACGTTGTGGTGTGACCATCACCACCATCCATCTTCAGAACTCTTTCTCTCTCTCTCCAGTTGATGCTGTTCCCATTAAACACTAAGCCCTCCCAGCCCCTAGCAACCACCATCCTACTTTCTGGACAGAGTTTATTTTTTAGAACATTTTAAACTTACAGAAAAAAAATTGAGAAGGATAATACGAAGAGGTCCCATGGATCCCACACACAGTTTCCCCTATTACTAGCATCTTTGTATTAGTAGAGTACATTACCTAAAGTTCATGTTTCCTTCATCTTTGCCTAATGTTTGTTCCAAGTTCCCATCCAGGATACCATATCACCTCTAGTCTTCATGTTCCCTTAGGCCCCTCTTGACTGTGATTGTTGCTCAGATTTCCCTTGTTTTTGATGGCCTTGACTAATTTGAAGAATACTGATCCAGGTATATTGTAAAATGCCCCCCTATTGGAATTTATCTGATATTCTTCTCATAAATAGACTGGGTTCATAGGTTTTGGGGAGAAGGATCATGGAAGTAAAGTACCACTTTCATGACATTGCAGTGAGCGTACATACTCTCAACATGGTTTATGAGTGTTGTTGTAGACCTTGACCACCTGGCTGCAGTTGTGTTTGTCAGATTTCTCCATTTCTTTGTTTAAACTCCATAGAGTTATCCTCTTCTCCCACCTAGTCCACACTCTTTAGAAGAAAGTCACTATGCACAGCTCACATTTAAGGAATGAGGAGTTATGCTCCCTCTTGTTGAGGGCAGAGCACCTACCTAAATTAGGTGAAATTCTGCATGGGAGATCTGTCTCTTCTCCCTTATTTATTAATGCATTTACTCATTATAAATAAATCATTTATATTAGTAAGGATTCATGGATATTTATTTTATGTTAGGGTTATAATCTAAGCCATTTTATTTATGTTATTTCTCAAATTGTTCCCGCTTTGGCCATTGGGAGCCCTGCCAGCTGGTTCCTCTGTAATCTCCAAATATGGATTGGGGTGGGATATTTTGGTTTGCCTATTTATTTTTTTTAGCACTTTCGTTATTTACTTTTTTAGCACTTTCCTACTTTCTGGCTCTACAAAGATGCTCCAGGCTCATCTTGTAGATTTCCTGCCTTAGCCTTAGAATAAGCCATTGCTCCAAGGAGTCCTGGTTCCTTTAGTTGGATAATGGTATTAGAAACCAGGGTCTGGTCACCAAGTGGGCTGTCATTTCTTTCAGGTCCTCTTACTTACAGAGCAAAGAATTACATGTGTATATAGCAACCTGTGTGTATATTCATGGTTTTATGCCAGCCCCCCTCCAGTGGCAGCCTGCATGCCTTCACCACCAAGCCCCCTGCCCTGCCCCTAGTCTTCCTTGCCAGCACCTGGTGGGAACTGCCAGAAAAGAACTTGCAAACAACTGCATTTTCCCTTGTGTCTGAGGCTCTCTGTTACTCTAAACTATCCCATCAGCCCCCACCTGACCTTTCAGAATCCGTTCACATTTTAGCTGCTTTCTTCTCATCCTCCTTTATGCTGGCCACCTTCTCCTCCTGTGTGTTGCAGCAATGCATGTGTCTCATGTCTCCATGAAGGGGCTTCATCGTCTTTGGGATTCAGTTCGGTTGGTTGCCTTTTATTCAACCTCCAATTGGTATAAGAAGAGTTGTGATACTGTACATTATCTTTTTCTCGCTGTTAGAGAAAAAGTGGGGGCACTGTTGTCTTGCAGCGTTCTACGTCTCAAGTGGAAATGGAACAACTATTGCACATTTCTAATGTATAGGATTTTGTGCCCCCAGATATGGACATGGGCAATTTCCTTACACACAATTGTCACCTTGTTAGTTGACTTTAGACCCTGATCCTTCATAAGGTTCAGGGGGCACCTACCCCATGGGTTAGGTGTTTGTTATATCTAGCATAATGGGGTACTGTGCAGAGGGAGGGGACGTATGTCCTTGCATATTGTGGTTAGCCCAGTGAGGGACCAACAAGGAGTTCCCAGGCACACTTATTTTTCTTCAAAGAACACAGATCTGTTTCTTCCCTGAGTGGAACATTTTTTTTGATTGCTTTCCCTCAGAGGCCCATCCTGGGCTGCAAGCCCAGAGAGACAGTCTGGCCTTGGGCATCTGACCCCTCTGGGTTAGTGAAAGCCAGATGCCCCTGGGACTTTCAGGGGACACAGATTGAGAATAGGAGCCATGGCCTAGAGATAAATATGGGTATCAGAGAGCATAGCAAGGGGGAAGTGACTTTCCCCATGGCACACAGAAGATGGCCGTGTCAGATCCCAGGCCCAGTGGGCCTGGCCTGAGTATGGGCAGTCCACAAGTCTGGCACCCTGCAGACCCCGGCTCACATCCCAGTCCTGCCACTGACAGGAGGTCAGATTTGGGGCAAGGCCCTCCTGAGCTCCTTTTTCCTCCTCTGAGATAGAAGCAATGCCACTCCTAATAGAGGGGATAAGACTTCTTAGGGGGGTCCTGACCATTTCCCCATCTCCCTGCTTCCTCCCACAGGAAAACCTGCAGAAGCTGGTCCACATTGAGCACAGCGTTCGAGGCCAAGGGGATCTCCTCCAGCCAGGAAGGGTGAGTGCCACCACCGCCATGGGCAGGGACAGAGGGCAGCCTGGGAGGCAAGCGGGTGAGGCTCTGATAAGACCCATTGTTCAGCTGGGCTGGTCCCAGACAGGCCTGGCTGCAGGTGCTGTTTACCCGAGGAGGGGGAGGGCAGGGGGAGGGCTCTGTTGGGCTCACAAGGCCCATGGGCTGCCTCCCCTGGGGTTTTCCACTTTCAGGACCTTTAAAGAAACAGTGCCATTTGGGTTCATGTCCCCGTGGTTCTTTTCACCTCTGAGAAGAAGAGACACCAGGTATTTTTAGTTTAGCCCAGCATTGCTAGAAAACCAGGAAAACCGTCTCCCAACAGCCCCCAACAAAGCATCTTAAAAATAACATTTTTCCAGAGACAAATTTACCCACTTTTAAGCTTCCAAATGGAAAACATAAAACTCAGCTCAAAAATAGTCAAAAATGTGTTCATTATCTGTTATGGTCCATGAAGGACAAGAGACAAAGACATGAGAGGTGTTATGCTCAGGGTATTTTATTCAAAATTTGCAGGGATCTCATTGGTCTGAGAGTCTATAAAATCACACCTAGTGGTTTGGCCCTGGCTTATCAGTTCAGTAATATTTATTAAATATCTAATTTATTTTAAGTAAATTTGAGTATCTGTTGTAAACATCTTCCAGCATTAATGAGCCTGTAGCAGCCGTTCATGGTCTTCAGCTGTTGAGCAAACCTTCATGGGGAAAGAGTCACTGTCTGGACCACTTGGAGACCAGAACAGTATCTGGAGCTTGATATAAGTCAAGGCGGAGTGCTCACAAGAAGCAGACATGGGCATCTCGCTAAGACTGGGAATTCACCCATTAGTTGTCCTCTGGTACTTTGGGAGGCACCAAAATTTAAGTTTCCCACTTAGGGCCTCCCCTGACTCTTCTCGAGGACAGCAGCAGGCGTCGGCTTGATTCCCCGGGCTTGCTTCTCTCCCCACAGGAGTTTCTGAAGGAGGGGACCCTGATGAAAGTAACAGGGAAAAGCAGACGCCCCCGGCACCTGTTCCTGGTAAGTACCTGGCCCCCAGCCAAGCCCCAGGACTGTCGAATTCTGTGCAATTTTCTAGGGTCATTATTCAAAGACAACTGGGATGGGGTAGGATGAGGATCATTCTATAAAGCTAAGCTTTCCAGAGATCTGAGGGCTTAACCCTTGCCAACCACAATCCTTCCCTCATTTATTATTTGAGTGATTTTAAATGGAGTGTTGCCAAAATTTCATTGCCTGTGTCCACCTTCTGCAACATCCTAACACCAAGAAAATCTTACACTGGAAATAACTGCGTGAGAAAGCTGGGAGCTAGAAGGGGGAGTTTCCTTGGCTAGATCTCCCAGCAGGTTGGTGGCAGAGGCCCAGAAGGGAACCAGGGTTATGACCCCAGTCTAGCACTTTCTCCACTGTGCACAAGAGAGTACAATGTAACATTTCTGATGATTTACAGCTGCAGTCTGGAATACCAGGGAATGTCCAGGCCTGTTGCGTGGTAACATCAACCTCTGTGCCCCAATCCTACGCCCCCGAATTATTTTGCTTTTTTAAGTTCTTCTACCTGCTGGGTATAATTTTCTCTTTTCTTCATGATTTTAATTTTCAATTTTTTGTTACTGTTGGTCAAGGCTGCCCCTAAGAGCCTCTTACATTTTGTTAGAATTGTGTGCAGAGTAATAGTAAACAGGCTCTAAGCATCTAAGAGCTCTGTTTCAGATATTTACTGAGTACCTCCTATGTGCTGGGCACTGGAAACAAAGAGATAAAAGTCTCATGCTGTACCTTCAACCTTCAGTGTCTAATGTAAAGACTGAGTTATGAGAATGGCATGGACAGAACCTCAGGTCCGTGGGAGCAAAGAGGAAGATCAAAGAGAGTCCGGGAATAAAAAGGTAGACAGTAGCCTCAGAAGCACTGACGTTTATTGAATGCTCACTGGTGCTACACACTGTGCTAAGTACACTATGTGTTTCCTGGAGAAATGGTACCTGGTTAAGCCCAGAAGGAAGGATAAGAAGAGTCTGTCAGGTGCAGGAAAAAAGGTCGTTCTCAGGAACAGGAACAGCGTAAGCGAAGGATAGAGCACAAGAAGGCTGTGTGTTTGCAGGATCTTTGTGGGTCTTTGCCTAGGGATGAGCCCTTCTACTCCTGAGTCCCTGCCTGCAGAGGGGTCACTTGGGGGCTGAATTCTAGAAAGAGACCTAGTGGTACTGAGCAGGGAAATCCTGAGCCTGGCCGGAAAGTGTAGAGTCCACAGCTGCCTGTCAAGGTTGGTGGGCCTCCATTGCCGGGTCGTGCCAGAGGCCTTGGCTCTGCCTCAGTGGGTCCCTCTGCTCTGCATAGAGCGTGAAGTGAACCCGTTTCAGTCTTTCTCCCTCTTCTCTGTCTTAACAGTCCTCTCTTAACCTCCCCTGAGAGCCCCTCACTCTGGCTGGTTGGTGCTGCAGTGCAAGGGGGAGATGTGGCTACAGACCAGAGGAGATTAGATCCCTGAGGAAGGGGGTGGGGGGGTGGGGGGGGGAGTTGAAAGTGATCTGAGAGCCAAGTAGTGCATGGTTTAGGTTTGAGTTCCAAAAAGATCTTCAAGTCCCCACAGATGCTTCCATTCCTTTCTTTAGGTAGGTTGTTTGTTTGTTTAACCTCTGCCTACAAACCTCTGGTTACAAGGAGTTTACTGTCTACTGTTATATTCATTCATTCTATATAGCTCTGTGCTAGGTTGCATAGATGGTGGCCCCTGCCCTGTTGTGGATCTTGGAGTCCTGTAGGGGAAGCCCTCCTTTGTTCCGTGTTAGTCTGAATATTTGAAATTATACCCTTGAATTTAGGCATATCTATGTGGTAATGAGCCAGAGTAAGAAGGTTAGATCCTGACCCAACACTTAGCCCCACTATGACCCTTAGACAAGTCACAGACACATCTGAGCCTCGAGTTTCCCACAAGGAAAGTAGCAACACTGGGCGATTTGGGGAGTTGAATGAGGCCCATAGGAGCAGCTTATTTGATAATGGTTTCCTCCTTTCCCTGTGACATTTGTCCCAGAACACAGGTCCTCCCTCTGTGCCCACACAGCCCTGTGGAGAGTCGGAGCCCACGACTGTCCCCCCAGTCCTTTCTTCTCCGGGATGGAGAAGGGAGGTCCAGGATGGTGATGAGCACCATGAACTTTGGAGTCAGATAGACTGACTCACATCCCCGTTCTGACACTTACTGGCCCTGAGGCCCATGGCTTCTGGCACTTCTTTGAGCCCCATGCCCTCGTCTTTACCCTGGGGTAGTAGCTCCTCCTGCAGATGAGGGAAGGGAGAGAGGCAGTGGCGGGAGCAGAGGGAGCGCCGTCTTGGTCCCCCAGCCATTCCTGGTCTCTTCCCTGCCTCTGGCCAGGCTCTGCTTGTGCCTCTCACAGGGACCTTGACTGCCAGGGAAGACACAGCGTCATGATCTCCTCAAGTCTGTCCTTACCCCTCCTGGTCCCCCCATTTCCCTGCCCTCTTCTCCCCCTCATGTTCCCTCCAGTATCTAGTTGGCTTCATCAGGGCCTCTCCCTCACTCATCTCCTTGCTGGGCCTGGGTCTCTCTTATTCCCTCATGATTATGAGGCCATAGCTCCCGCAGGCTGAACCTGGGTCCCCTTCTTTACTCTGTCTTAGCATAGAACCTTCATGAATAACCCCTGGAGAGAGAGATGGTAGGAGGATAGACAGGTTCCTGAGCCAGGAAGAGCTGTGATAAACACACTTAGGAATTTTTCTTCCTCCTAAGTGCCAGTTTCATGACATAATTGTAATTGAAGAACAAAGTCAGGGCCTCTGCCCACCAGCGCAATGCCAGGGGTTCCAGTACTGCTACAGAGTGGTTCCCACCACGGCCCCCAACGATCGGTGGGGCTCCCCGCTGGTGGCTTGTTACTGTTAGAGATTTGCCGTTACTCCTCCATGAAGAATTCCTCTACCTTCCTCCAAATCGGGCTATAAAACACCTGCTTTGAAGAGGAGGACTGTGGGCAGTCAGGAGGCAGCCTGGTCCTGACCGCACATAAAACCCCAGGGTGTTGCTGGCAGTTGCCATGGCAGCAGGTGCCTGAGAGGCAGCCGCAGAAAAGCTCTGATGAGTGACACAGGGTGGGCAGGCTTGTGAGCAAGGCTCTGTGCCCAGGTTTGGTCATTGTCCCCAGATGGGGCCAGGACTCACTGTGTGGCCATCCCCAACACACCACACCTGAACACTGCCACTGGAGGCACATTCATTTACTTATCACCCTGGCTCTGCCACTTACAAGCTCTGTGACCTTGAGTAGGTTGTCTGGGCTCTGTGCCTCGGTTTCTCCCTCCGAAATGAGGATGATGATAATAGTGCTTGCCTGATGGGGTTGTTGGGGGCATGAATTGAGCTCAGGGTGCTTAGCCCAGCCGCTGGCACAGAGTGTCCAATAGGACAGCAGCTCTTGTCATTACAAGGGCAGAGCTGGAAGGGTCTTTGAAGGCTCCTCTGATCTGGGGCTCAGCCTGCCAGCCTGTTTTTGTTAATAAAGGAACACAGTCTCATGCATCTGTTAGTGGATGTCTGTGAATGCTTTTGGGCTACAATGACTGAGTTGAATAGTTGTGACAGAGACAGTATGATCCGCAAAGACATAAATATTTACTATCTAGCCCTTTATTAAAAAGTTTGCTGGCCCCTGGTCTGCTCCAACTCTGGTTAGAGACAGTGAGGTCCAGAGAGAGGAAGGGTTTGCCAGAGCCCACCCAGCAGCTCAGTGTCCAGGCCAGGTGGCCCACACTGCTCTTGCTGGGATGTGAGGATGTTGGGATCCTAAGAGCTGGTGGCAGGACGCCTCATCTGTTCTTTCCCTCAGCAGACTGTCCTCAGGGAGAGGAAATGCTAATCCTGAGTTCTTGCTCTGCGTCAGCCCCTTAGATGCCTTGTCCTATTCAGTCCTCGCAACAGCCCTAGTTTACACTGGTTCCTACATACAGTGGGCTCACCGAGGGTCATTCTCTCTCAGCATCTGTAACGTGGTAGGAGCAGCCATGACCCCTTCTTTGCAGGTAGGAAGCTGAGGCTCAGAGAGAAACAGCTTGTCCACAGTCACACAGCCTGCTACAGAGTGAGGACTGACATGTCTTTTCAAACTGTAAGCCTTTTAGCCAAACAGAAACACTCTCCCCTATGGAGACGAGGGGACTTTCACTGTTTCTTTCGGTCTGCCCTGCATGGGGGGGCAAGGAGCGTTCAATGAATATTAATTGAGTACCTACTCTGGTCACTGGAGGTACAGCAGTGACCAGGACCCACCAAGGAGCTTCCTCCCTCCCTCTTTCTCTCCCTTCCTTGACTATCCTTCATGGAGTCTTCATTTATAGAGTAAAATGCATCAATCTCAAGTGTACATATCTGCCTGTTGACTAATGTGTATCATTGTGTAACCACCACCTGGGTCAAGATATAGAATGTTTCTAGAAAGTTCCCCTGCGCCCCCTAACACTCACTTCCTCCACCCCCTGTTCGGGCAACCACTGGCCTAATTTCCATCACTACAGATTAGTTTTGCCTGACTTGGAGCAACGTATAAATGTTATGAAGCAGTGTATTCCTCTGTGTCTGGTTTCTTCCACTTGGCATGTCTTTGAAATTCATCCATGCTGTTGTATGTACCATCAGTTCCTTTTGGTTGCTACATAGTACTCCACAGTACTGCACGGTTCTTTGATCCAGTCACCTGTTGAGTAGACATTTGGGTCATTTCCACTATTTGGCTATTCTGAATAAAGCCTCTATGAACATTCCTGCACTTGACTTTGTGTGGACATCTGCATTAATTTCCTCTTTTAGTTCTACCTAGGAGTGGAAATTCAGGGAAGAGGCTCACATTTTAGCTCAGAGTGGTTTTGCTCTCCTGTGGGGAGTCACTGGGGAATGCAGGATGCCTCTGCTCCCCAGAGCTCAGTGGTCCTCCAGCACAGACACCCTACAGAGCCCTCTGGGGCCAAGACACGTCTGATGGGCTTTCCTTCTCCCCCAGATGAGTGATGTGCTCCTATACACGTATCCCCAGAAAGATGGGAAGTACCGGCTGAAGAACACGTTGTCAGTGGCCAGCATTAAGGTAAATGCTTGGTGTTAAGCCTCCTGTTAGGTGGGTGGAGGGAGACCCCAGGGGAGGAGGGACAGCATCCCCGATTCTAGGAGCCCACAGACCACTGGGAAGAGGTAGCCCCAAGAAAACAGTGTTACATTGTGGGTAATAGCAGGATTGTGCTATAGGTAGTCCAGGGAGAAGGGAGAGGGAAGGAGGACTTCCCAGAGGAGGGAAGCTGAATCCCTTATGGTAGATAATATTTGGACAGATGGGTAAGAGGAAAGGGCATTGTAAAAAAAAAAAAAAAAAAGGGAAATGCATAAGGAAACACTTAGAGGGAGAAAACAAGTGGGTGTTTGGCAAAATTTTTAAAATTATGGTAAAATATACATAACATAAAATGTACCTATTTAACCATGTTTAAGCATACGGTTTAGCGGCATTAAGCACACTTACACTGTTGTGCAACCATCACCACCACTCATTTCTAGAACTTTTTTATCATCCCCAGGTGAAACTCTCCCCATTAAACGCTAATCCCTATATTTCCAGCCCCCAACCCCTGGCACCAACCATCCTACTTTCTGTCTCTAGTAATTGCTCTAGGTAATTCTTATCAGTAGAATCATATAGTATTTGTCTTTTTGTGACTGGCCCATTTCAGCATGATGTCCTCAAGGTACGTTCATGTTGCAGCCTGTGTCAGAATTTCCTTCCTTTTTATGGCTTAATGATATTCCGTTGTACATATAGACCTTTTTTGTTTTTCCTTTCATCCATGGATGGACGCTTGAGTTGCTTCCACCTTTTGGCTCTTGTGAATAATGCCGCTGTGAATGTGGTGTAGAGGGATCTCTTTGAGACCCCGCTTTGAATCCTTTAAGTGCATACCCACTTTCCTAGGGGTGGGCGGGTGCCCACAGACCACAGAGTTGGAGCCGGCACTTACCCCTTCTGCGCTCAGGCATGCGCATGCACGCACACACACACACACACACACAGCCTCTATCATCAAACAAAAGTCTGCCTTTTGCAGCTGAGGAAACTCAGGCTCAGAGAGGGACAGTGGCAGAATCAAGAGAAGAATCCGGTCTGTGGCTGCCCATGCCCTGCCATTGCCCTGCGGGGCTGCTGTTGGTTTTCCAGGTCAGCCGCCCTGTGATGGAGAAAGTGCCCTACGCCCTAAAGATCGAGACTTCCCAGTCCTGCCTGACTCTCTCTGCCAGGTATGGGGAAGTGGGTAGAGGGAGGGTCTGGGGGTTAGAGACACAGGATTTTACAGGTGTTAAAGTTTGGAATAACAAGCTGAGTGAGTTATTTCTGTTTTGGTATTATTTTGGGTCAAAGGACTTATTTTCGAGAGACTGTTCTTTTAAATACAATAATAACAATATCTCATGTTTGTAAAAGTCCGTGGATTATTGATTGGGTCTTTATAGTAATGCAAGAAGTTAAGGCAAGTAAAAAATGCACTGTGCACCTTAGTCCATAAAGTGGTCTGCTTTTAGGCTTTCATGTCCGGAGATTGAGAGAAAAACATAATGAGTGAGCATTCATCATCATCATCAAACCTTTCCCTGGTTTGGGAGTGTGGTCTTTCTCTCAGAAGGGCCTGTGTTTTCTTCAGGCCTTCAGGCTGCCTTCAGGCTGCTGGGGATCCTGCCTCACTCTGGGCAGCAAAAGAGCTTCCCCCTCCCTCTTTTAGGGCAAGGCCAGCTCCAGCTCTCTGGGCTCAGAAACCAGGGAGGTATGGCTCCTGCTGGGGCCACTGTGGGCACTGTGGGGGCTGGGACAGGGTCACCAAGGCATGGGTATCTCCCCTCATAGCTGGTTGTGACCCTGGCAGGGGCGGGGGGCGGCAGTGCCCTCTGTGTGGGGTGGCGCACATCATGCAGATGCATTTGCTCATTTAGCATTTATTAGCCACTCTTCAGTGCCAGGTACTGTGCTGAGGACACAAGATTTAAACCTTGATGTGCTCGGGGGAAGCCCACATTAAGGACAGGAGAGTTATTTACCAGTTATAACACAGAGCATAATTGCGGTAATAGTTAAGAGTGTCGAAGACAAGGGTAGCATACACGGGGCACCTGCCGGGTCTCCTCTGACCCCATCGCCAGCCTTGGATGTGGCACTTGAGGCCTCTTCCATGCTTGGGGAGTTGAGGCCTAGAGAGGGGTCACCTGCCCATGTGAGGAGGAACTGAGGCTCAAATGCAGGACTGTGTGGCCCAGAGCTCTTATCCACTACTGTCTACTGCCTGAGTGTGTACAAGAAACCTTGAAAATTCCAAGGAGTGAGTGACCACCCATCTGGGGAAGTGAGGGAAGTCTTCCTAGAGGAGGTGATAGCTAGGTGGGGTCCATGGCATCTTTTCTCCTCACCTCTAGGTGAAGTCAGGGGTCTGAGAAGCCCCAGGGTATGGATTCTGTTTGTCCAGTTGTGAAGTGTGGGGGGTGACAGGCCACACTCAGCCCTTCAGGTGGGGCCACCCTTCTCTGCTCCCCTTTGACCCGTGGCCTCAAGGAGCCACTGTCACTGACAGGTCACCTTCCTGCTCACCCAGATACTTCATGCCGAAGCCTCCAGGGGACAGGGGGACCCATACATCTCCCTTCAGGGACATGGCATCTGGTTGTCCATCCCCAGCCCCTGTCCCTCCTTCCCAGGCCAAAGGGATCTCTTATCCTGGGTTTCCTGGGGCAGGCCACACACTTATGCAGGGTGGGAGCGACACCTAGTGGGTCCTGGGAGAATTTCCTCCACTCTGCCTCTTCGGGCAGCGCTCCAACACTCAGGAAACCCTGAAAGGCAGGGTGCGGAATAGGGGTTTGGGAAGTCATCTTGTTGGGGGTGGGGGTGGGGTCTGGGAAGATATGTGGGAAAACGAGGAGGAAGATGGAGAGACGAGGATGTTGATATTTGCCAACTTCACCTAACCCACCACCCTGTTCACAGCCCCCTGTCCCCTGTCCCTCTCAAGTGTGGGACCCTCTGCACCTCTCTAATGCCCTTGCTTCTGCACAGTGCTTTGCCATTAACAAAGTCCACCCATGTCCCACATGTCATTTCTTCCCCACACAGCACGGGGAGTTAGAGGGATAGTGTTGGCAGTGCTGTTTACAGGTAAAGAAGCAGGCCCGGAGGACAGCTAGCGTGCGTGCCCTGGCCGCCCTGCTTAGTCAATGGGGGTGCTGAGTTACGATCCTAGGCTGATCTGGCAGGGCCCGGTGCTCGGTGGTATTTTGCACACTGACAGGCACAGCCAGGGGAAAGGTGGGGGGACTTGATCCACACTGAGAAGTAGAGGCAGAGCTGCCGTGTACACCTGCACACCTTGTTCACACCAGCTTGTGTCCACAGCTCCTGTGCTGAGCGAGACGAATGGCATAGCTGTCTGAGCAGAGCCCTCCCTGAGGATTACAAGGCCCAGGCTCTGGCTGCCTTTCACCACAGTGTGGAGGTGAGTGGGGGGCCCTGAGACCCACCTGACGCCAGCCTCTCAGCCCTAGGTTTCCTTGGGCACCCACACAACCCAGGAGGACGCTCAGCTCCTTCCATCAGGCTCCTCCTCCTCCCTGCCCTCCTGCCACACTCTCCCATGGCCAGGCAGTCACTGTGTAGCTCAAATACGGCACTTCCCGTTGGCTCTGTTTCTGACACAAGGCCAGTATCCTGGAGGCCACTGTGGCGTGGAGGGGGTTGTAGAATTAGAATCCACCCCACATGTACACACCCTGTACAGGAAAGAGAGCACCCTAGCCATCTTCTGACCACACTGCTCACTGGATTTCTTGTTCCAGATACGGGAGAGGCTGGGGGTCAGCTTGGGAGAGAGGCCCCCCACCCTGGTGCCTGTCACACATGTTATGATGTGCATGAACTGTGGTTGTGACTTCTCCCTCACCCTGAGGCGTCATCACTGCCACGCCTGTGGCAAGGTGAGTCACCTTATCTGGGTGAGTGTGTACATAGGGTCATATGGGGTGGGATGTCAGGGACATCCAGTAGCTACTGAGTGTCAGGCCCAGGGAAGGGTGTTTTCACACCAACCCTGTGAGGTAGAGATTGTTAGTGCCCATTTTACTGGTAGTCTCAAACCAGGACTCCAAATCCCATTCCACTATACCCCATACTCCCAAAAGAAAACCATAGCACACGTGGTTATTGTCCCTAGAGAAAATGTATCATGTTCTGGTTAATGGTAGTTTATCAGAAAAACTGATAAACACTTGCACAGAAACTCTATGCCTCCATGATGGAAAAGCAGGGGAACGTGACACATTTCTGTGCTCAGAACACAGGGTCCCTGGAGAGGTGGGCAGGGTTGGCAGAGGGGAAGGCATGCTGGCCCTCTGCACATGCAGAGGGTGAGAACCATGCCAATGTGTGTCCCTCTCTGGGTCTGCAGATTGTGTGCCGGAACTGTTCGAGAAATAAGTATCCCCTGAAGTACCTCAAGGACCGGATGGCCAAGGTCTGTGATGGCTGCTATGGGGAGCTGAAGAAGAGGGGCGGGGATGTCCCAGGCATGATGAGAGGTAACCCGGGGACCACCATCACCCTCTTCCAGGCGGCCCACGTGGCTTCTTGCCGACCTGTGGTTGGTGCCTGAAACCACTTTCTTGGGGAGGCTCAGAACAAAAGCAGCCCTGGAGGAAGAAATAGGGGTTTAAACGATACCTGGGGCACCATTTCCCAAAATACTGGTTCCACAGGAAATCGATGGGCACGGCCAGAGGAGGCGCTGTGCGGGCAGCTAAGCATCTCTGTGAAGGGGACGGGGGGCGTGGTGCCTCATGGTTACTTTGCCATGGTGGCCTTCTTTTTGAAAATGTCCTATAGGCCAGTGTTCTGTGGGACCTTTTCAGGATAAGGATTTTAAGACGGATGGCAGAGGAGTGGTGGATCAGGGAGGGCTGAGGGCTCTCTGATTGATAAAGGAACCCGAGGAAGCTGAGCTAGTCCTTGAGAGACTGTACTCAGGGTCCAGGCTTTGCCCGTGCAGGGTCAGACCAGAGGGACGGCAAGTGTATCCTAGGCCCCAAACCAAAGATTTCTCCTCCCTGGAGCCCCCCAAGGCCATCACAGAGGATAGCCCAGGTGAAGAAGGGATATCCAGCACCCAGGAAAAGCCTTCCTTCTTTGCTCCCATGGCCTTTTTTGTCAGTAGATAGAATGCCTGTCCTTCTGGTCACACCTAATCTCCATCATGAGACTGCTGCCCATCTCAGGAGGGACCAGAAGCTCTAATTTTATAGGAATTAGCATTCCAAAGCAAGATGCATGCCTATCGGCACAGACACTCACCTCCCTTCCCCTGTGGCTTGTCTTGGTTACAGAGCGACCCGTGAGCATGAGCTTTCCCCTGTCCTCCCCCCGCTTCTCGAGCAGTGCCTTCTCGTCCGTCTTCCACAGCATCAACCCCTCGACCTTCAAGAAGCAGAAGAAAGTTCCTTCAGCCCTCACCGAGGTAAGGCTGCCTGTGTGGGAGGCAAGGGATTTAGAAGGTTCGTGGCCTTATTCGGACAGGGTCAGAACACGCCCCAGGCTGACTGAACTTTACAGGACGAAGAGAATTCCTAACGTGAGACACTCTAGCTACAAGGAGTGACTCACCACTAACAAGGCCTGTCTCCTGGGCGTGACTGAGAGCATGCCTGCTTGGTGGCAAAAGGCAGGACCCAAATGGTTGTGGATGGTGCTAGAAGCCTTCCCCATCCCTCTCTCCCCTTCTTCCCTCCAAGTCTTTCTTTTTTCCTCCTTACTTTCTTTCCTGTCCCATAGCCTGGACCAGGTCAGGTCCCCAGCAGTGGTGCACAGATCACTGGGGCTCTTCTGACTAAAACAGCTACAGTCTGGCTTTGCCTTCCCCAGCAGGCCCTCAGAACTGTGCTGTCCTCTCAGCCTGTAGGTCCCAAATGGCCTCGGTGCTGAGCCTCCTGGAGGGTGTGGGATTCTGTGCAGGAAGCCTTAGCATTGGTTAAACTCAAATCCATCCCATAAGGAGGGCCAGATTCTGTGTTTATATTCTGGTCACAACCACAAGCAAATGTGTGCCCATGAATATACAAGCTGTCAAAAGAGTATGATCAGCTGTTTCCAAGTTTTTGTATTAATATTCATTATTGAGTAGCAGGTGGCAAGGGTTTTAAAAAGTATTAGGGTCTGAAATATTTAAAGAGGTACCATTCTATTCATTAACTTAATTCCTTTTCATATTAAAAATCTTGGGAATAACACATAACGTGGTAAAAATTTTTTTTTCAAAACAACACAAAAGAATACCTGATGGAACATAAATTTTTCTCTCCCTCCCTGAACTCCTCCAGTCCCACCATCAGAAGTAACCCCCCAGAAGTAACCACCATCAGATAGTTTCTTATGGATCCTTCCAGAAATTTTAATCCACATACATAATAAAGATGTACATTCATAGATCCCTTTTTTACCCAAAATTTAACAAATTGTACTGAATCTCTGTACATTTTTCACACTTCATTTCTCTTAACTGTCATTCCACATTTGCTGACACATACAGATCTCACATGTTTTACATTGGGTTGTAAATCATCCCTTCCCACTGATTAGAAAAGATCAGCTCTCACTCCTGCTGTGGTGGCTCACAGAACCTGAGTGTTCCATGGGCACAGAGTTTGAGAACCACTTGCTCTTAGCCTTCCAGAGTCCTGCAGCTCTGATGCTGGTGCCCCAGCCTGCCCCCCACTGCCCTGCCTCCTTCCCCCGGGAGCTCCATCCCAGCAGCAAGCCCCGCTCCCCAGGAGAACGTCTGCAGAAATGCTGCCTCCGATCATCTGCCAGAAAGGGAGGTTGCAGAATCGGTTTTCCCTGACATGCCGTGTCCACTCTGCCTTTCTCACTCTGTGAGTTGCCACAGCAGGGCAGATGCAGGGAGAGAAAGCCTGTGTCTTGGTTCTAGGGAGTTCTGGAACCTGTGGTGGAGACGGGCTCCTTTCCTGGTACTTCTCAAAACAGCCCAGGCTGGTGGTGGCCTCCTTTCCCTTCAGTAAAATTCATCGGCCTTCAGAGTATTTGCCAAGAGATCCAAGTGCTTACCTTCTCTTCAACTAAGTAGGGATTTAACCTTTGGTAGATACCTCAATTCCTCCAGGCCTCAGTTTCCCCATCTGTAAAATGGGAAAGTCAGATTAAATTATTTCCAAATCTGGCCTTCTTTCTTCAATAGTAAGATTCGTATTTATATGAGCAGTTCCTATAGGTCAGGCACTACACCTGTCAGGCACCTGTCTTGTGTCACTTAATGCCAGTTTTAATAGTAGGGAAACTGAGACTTAGAAGAAGTAATTGCCCACATTGCCTATCAAATAACTGGGAGAACCTGGACTGGAACTCCAGATTGGTATTACTCTACACCTGTGTTCTGAACCTCCACATAAAGACTGTGCAAGAGACAAGTACTACTTCTAATAATGAGAGTTAACATCCCCATTAGGCAGATTATAAAGACTTTTAAGTAAACAAAGAGGATCTATCCTTATGATGGATAAGAGATCTAAGAGATAAGCTTAAAAGTATAAGAATCAATTTTTTTGAACATGTATGTGTGAGTTTTTTTTTAAGTTTTTCCTTAAATTCCAGTTAACATACAGCATAATACTAGTTTCAGGTTTACAGTATAGTGATTGAACACTTACATACAACACCTGGGGCTCATCATGACAAGTGCCCTCTTAGTCTCCATTACCCACCTCCCCTATGCCCCTATCCAACTACCCCTCCCCGGTAACCATCAGTTTGTTCTATATAATTAAGAGTCTGTTTCTTGGTTTGTCACTTTTTTCCCCCTTTGCTCATTTGTTTTGTTTCTTAAATTCACATAAGAGTGAAATCATATGGTATTTGTCTTTCTCTGACTTATTTCACTCAGGATAATACTCTCTAGCTCCATCTGTGTTGTTGCAAATGGCAAGATTTTATTCTTTTTCATGGCTGAGTAATATTCCATTGTATGTGTATACCACTTCTTTATCCATTCATCTAGTGTGATTGCTAGATGGTAGGATAGTTCTATTTTTAACTCTTTGAGGAACCTCCATTCTGTTTTCCAGAGTGGCCACACCAGTTTGCTTTCCCACCAACAGAGCACAAGGGTTCCCCTTTCTTCACATCCTTGCCAACACCTGTTGTTTCTTGTGTTGTTGATTTTAGCCTTTCTGACAGGTGTGTGATGATAGCTTATTGTAGTTTTGTTTTGCATTTCCCTGATGGTAAGTGATAATGAACATCTTTTCACATGCTTGTTGGCCACATGTATGTCTTCTTTGGAGAAATGTCTGTTCAAGTCTTCTGCCCATGTTTTAATTGGATTATTTGTTTTTTCGGTGTTGATTTGTATAAATTCTTTATATACTTTGGATACTAACCCTTTATTGGATATGTCATTTGCAATATCTTCTCCCATTCAGTAGGTTATATTTTAGTTTTGTTGATTGTTCCCTTCACTATGCAGAAGCTTTTTATTTTGATATAATTCCAATAGTTTATTTTTGCTGTTGTTTCCCTTGCATAAGGAGACATATCTAGAAAGAAGTTGCTATGGCCAATGTCAAAGAAATTACTGCCTATGTTCTCCTCTAGGACTTTGATGGTTTCCTGTCTCATATTTCAGTCTTATATCCATTTTGAATTTATTTTTGTGTGTGGTGCAAGAAAATGGTCCAGTTCATTCTTTTGCATGTCGCCATCCAGTTTTCCCAACACTATTTGCTGATAGAAACAGTCCTTTTCCTATTGAATATTCTTTTCTGCTTTGTCAAAGATTAATTGACCATGTAATTATGGGTTCATTTCTGGGTTTTCTATTCTATTGCATTGATCTATGTGTCTGTTTTTGTGCTGGTACCATACTTTTTTGATGACTACAGCTTTATAATATAACTTGAAGTCTGGAACTGTGATGCCTCCAGCTTTGTTTTTCCTTTTCAAGGTGCTGTGGCTATTTGGGGACTTTTGTGGTTCCAAACAAATTTTAGGATTGTTTGTTCTATGTATGTGAAAAACGTTGGTGGTATTTTGATAGGGATTGCATGAAATGTATAGATTGCTTTGGGTAGTATAGACATTTTAACAATATTTATTCTTCCAATCCATGAGCATGGAATGTCTTTCCATTTCTTTGTGTCTTCTTCAGTTTCTTTAATCAGTATTCTATAGTTTTCAGAGTACAGGTCTCCAGGTTTATTCCTAGGTATATTATTATTTTGGGTACCATAGTAAATTGTAAATTAGATTCCTTAATTTCTCATGCAGCAGATATCTATGCAATGATTTTACATCCTGCAATTTTACTGAATTCATTGTTATCATTTCTAGCAGATTTTTGGTGGAGTCGTTTGGGTTTTCTATATATAGTATCATGTCATCTTCAAATAGAAAAAGATTTACTTCTTCCTTGCCAATTTGGATCCCTCTTTTTTTTTTTTTTTTAAGTAATGTCTACACCCAACATGGGTCTTGAACTCATGACTGTGAGATTAAGAGTCTCATGCTCCACTGACTGAACCATCCAGGCACCCCAGTTGGGATCCCTTTTATTTCTTTTAGTTATCTGATCACTGTAGCTAGGACTTCTAGTACTATGTTGAATAAAACTAGTGGGAGTGGACATCCCTGTCTTGTTCCTGACTGCAGAGGACAGAATTTTCCCTATTTAGGATGATACTTGCTGTGTGTTTTTCATATGGCCTTTATTAAGGCATGTTCCCTCTAAACCTACTATGTTGAGGGTTTTATCATGTCAAATGTTTTTTCTACACCTATTGAACTAATCATATGGTTCTTATCCTTTCTTTTGTTAATGTGATGTATCGTGTTGATTGATTTGCAAATGTCAAACCACTCTTACAACACAGGAATAAATCCCACTTGATCGTCAGAGTTTTTTAATGTATTGTTGGATTCAGTTTGCTAGTATTTTGTTGAGGATTTTTGCATCTATGTTCATCAGAGATGTTTGGCCTGTACTTCTCTTTTTTGATAGTGTCTTTATCTGGTTTTGGTGTCAGGGTAATGCTGGCCTCATAGAAGGAATTTGGGAGTTTTCCTTCCTTTTCTGTTTTTTGGACTAGTTTGACAAGAATAGGTATTAATTCTTGTAAGAACCACTTTTAGAAGGAAGAACCTTTCCCCTAAATATCTGCAGTTCCATGTTTTGGGGGCTTGGGACTTGGGCAGAAGGAGCCAAGAATCTGAAACAGCCCTCAGGGACAGCACTCTTGAAGGCTGTTTTTGACTCTTGAGTTTCCTGGGTGCTTTCAGTAAATCCTGCCTTAATCCCTGGTACTGTTTTGCTGCTTTTGAGATACTAGATATATCCTGAGACCTCATCCAAGTCTCAGATTTCAAAGCAGTATAAACACTCTGGCAACTGGTTTGCAGTGTCACTTTAGCTCTGTCTGAAGCATGCCTACCACCTGAGGTCCTGACCACTTTGCCTCCCTTCTGTCAGGTGGCCGCCTCCGGAGAGGGCTCCGCCATCAGTGGCTATCTCAGCCAGTGCAAGAAAGGCAAGAGGCACTGGAAGAAGCTCTGGTTCGTCATCAAAGGCAAAGTGCTCTACACCTACATGGCCAGCGAGGTAGTGGCGGTTCGTGCTTTCTCTCCTCTCATCTATGAAGGCCCCCAGGTTAAGCTCATGCCTCAGAATGTCCATCGGGGCATGAACAGCACCCTGTCACCTGCAGGGCCATGTGAGGCCGGGATGCTGGTTCCGGTCCCCATGTCATTCAAGTCTGTGTTGAGCAATACCATGTGCTAAGTGCTGCTGTGGATACACAACCGTGTGTTGGTTCCAAATCTAAAGATTGACCACTCCTCAATACGGAGTAAGATGAGGCAGTACAGCCTGCAGACCTGTGCCCCAAGCATTTGAATGTCACAGGCCCAGCATCCAGCACAAGCCAGGCACTCTCTAAGAGCAGGCTGCTTTCTGCTCTCCACCTCAGTTGTTTGGGACAGAATTCAACAGCTTAGAGGAAGCTACCACACTTTTGCTCTGTTTCTTTTATCAGGGAGCTACATTGCTGCATGGTAACGCTTGTACTAAATAAAACTTAAGTTTCTATTTTTATAGATCATCTTACCTTTATGTCTTCTAAAATGTAGGCGAGAGGGCCTTGGAAGTGAAGCCTACTTCCAGAGTAGACAGGCGTGGGCTCTGATTGCACAGCAGGGAGCTGGGTGGTCCCGACCCAGGCTGAATCAGTAGGATAGTTTGGAAGATTTCCATGTCCAGGCCCCACCATCTGGTGGCTTCCACGGGCTAAATCTACTTTGAAAATGGGTCTTAGGGGCACCTGGGTGGTTCAGTCAGTTAAGTCTGGCTCTTGACTTCAGCGCAGGTCATGATCTCACAGTTTGTGGGATTGAGCCCCACATCAGGCTCTGCCTGCTTGGGATTCTCTCTCCCTTTCTCTCTCTCTGCTCCTCTCCTGCTCTCTTTCTCTCCTCTCTCACTCTCTCTCAAAAATAAATGAACAAATTAAAAAAAAGAAGGCAAGAAAGAAAATGGGGCTTGAACGTGTGTTGCTGCAAAGGGTGTGTGCTTTATGTCAGGAGGATGTTCATGGCAGCACAGGGCTGGCTGGCCCTTCTGCCCTGACCCACCGATGCTGGCCAGGTGCAGAGGGCACTTCCTTGTTCAGGGCTTAAAGCTTCTCTTACAGAAGACCTGCAGCTGTGATGGTTGCAGCCTGCTCCTTCCTCAGGGAATCCCAGAGGCAAGGAGGGACACAGACAGATAGACAGAGGGGGGACCAAGCCCTGTGTGAGCCAAGCCCTCACTGACATGTCCATAGAGGAGCAGAGTTTTTGAGCTGAGGAGAATTGTGATCTTTCCAAAACAAACTGAAATGTGATATAATGCCCACCTGCAGCCCAGAGCATCTTCCAACATAGGTATTGCGCAGGACGCTCACAGGAGTTCTCTAAAAACTGGTTCTGAGGGAACCTTGAGTAGGCAGTTAGTGGGACTGCCTCACAGGAGTACTTCTCAGAAATCTCTAATGTACCAAGGTGAGCTGTGGGTCTCTGAGATGAGATGTCCCAAGCTGGCCTGACCATGGGCTCTTCCTCATGGGGCATCTTGTGGAACTAACTATTCCATCCAGTGGAACACTCTTGGGGAAGATACATTGGCTTAGGTGAACAAGGGCCAGTGATGAGTAAATAACCAGCAAAGAGAGGAGAGGCCTGTCTGAGAATGGAAAACCTGAAGTCTCTAGGTCCTGAGTAACAGTTGTCATGGAAGTGACACCCTAAGTTTATTTTTTTTATTTTTTATGTTTATTTATTAATTTTGAGGGGGGTAAAGTGGGGAAGGGGCAGCAAGGAAGGGAGAGAGAGAACCCCAAGCAGAGAGAGAACCCCAAGCAGGCTCTGCGCTGATAGCGCAGAGCCTGATGCAGAGCTTGATCTCACAAACCTCAAGATCATGACCTGAGCTGAAATCAAGAGTCAGATGCTTAACCAGCCGAGCCAACCAGGTGCCCCCCTAAGTTGATAGATGGATTTTAAGTGTGCTTCCGAAGTAGTTTTTTCCAAAGAGAGGAACTTGTACAATTTCTTAATAAGGTCATGCCAGTGATAGCACTTAGCTCTCAAATTCTATCAAAGAGAAAAGGTTTGATAAAACGGATAGCCAGTTTTCACTGTCTATACTACTGTGAACGTCATGTACCTGTGTATCCCCACCTTATTCCCTTCCACCAGAGATTAGTTTTATCTCTTCCAGATCTTCATATAAATGGAATCACATACAAATGTGACTTCTTCCATTCAACATGATGTGTTTGAGATTCATCTGTGTTTTTGAATGTAGCAATAGGTCATTACATTTTATACTGAGTAGTAGTCCATGTTGTGAACATATCACCATTTGTTTTCCCATGCATCAGTTGAAGGACTTTTGGGTTGTTTCCAGTTTTGGGTGATTATGAATAAAGCCACTTTAAACTTTTATATACAGGTTTGTATGTGAAAATGGTTTTTTTTTTTTAATTTCACTTGGGTAGACACCTACGATTGGAATTTCTCGACCATAGGAAGGTATATGTTTGGTTTATCAGAAATTACAGACCTTTTGTAAAATGATCTACCATTTTATATCCCCCTCAACATTGTATGTAAATGTGAGAGTTATAGTTGTTCCACATCTTTGTCAACACTTCATAGTGTCCGTCTTCAATTTATTAGTATCTCAGTGTGTTTTTAGTTTAAATTTCCTTAATGACTAATGATATTTTTAATGTGCTTATTGGCTATTTATAGATTTCCCTTTGAGAAGTGTCTATTCAGATCTCTCACACAGTTTTTTTAAGTAGGTTGTCTTATTGAGTTATACATGAGTTCTTTACATATCTTGGATACCAGTCTTTTGTCAGATAAATGTTTTGTGAATGTTCTCTCCCTGTCTGTGGCTTGGCTGTGCATTTTCTTAATGAATGAATTTGTTGTGTTGTTTTGATGAACAGTTTTTAACTTAAATGAAACCGAATTTATTAGTGTTTTCCTTTATGGCCATTGCTTTTCATATCATAAGAAACTTTTGTCTGCAAGTCACCAAGTTGTTCCCTGTATTTGCTTCTGACAACAGTAATGTTTCAACTTTTACATTGAGTTCTATCTGAAATTAACTATTGAGTATGGTGTGAGATAGGGGTTGAGGTTCATTTTTTTCCCCAAATGGATATCCAGTTATTCCAGCAGGAAGAAAGATCTTCCTTTCCTTACAGGATTATTTGGTTCCTTTGTTAAATATCAAATGGCTAAATACGTTTGGGGCTATCTCTGGGTTTTCTATTCTGTTTCACGATAATATGTACCAATTCTTATGCCACTACCTTACTGCCTAATCACTAGAGCTTTATAGCAAGTCTTGAAGTCAGGTTACATAAGCCTCCAGCATTGTTCTTTTTAAAGATTGAAGTATTCTAGGTCTTTCGTGTTTCCACATAAGCTTGTCAATTTCTACCAAAAACCCCAAGATTATGACAGGGATTGTTGAATCAATTTGGGGAGAATTGGCATCTTAACAATGATTAAATCTTCAAATCTGTGAACATGGTATAAATCTTCAAGTATTTAGTTTTATAACTTTTCCTTTTATATTTTGGAGGTTTAGTATAGGGATCTTATACTTCTTGCACTTTTGTTAACTCTATTCCTATTTTATATTTTAGATGCTATTTTTTCTTTTTGGATGCTATATTGTATGGAGTTTATTTATTAGTTATTTGCTGCTAGTATACAGATATAAAAAAATTGATTATGCTGTGACCTTGCTAAAGTAATTACTGGTTCTAATAGTTGTTTTACAATCAAACCAGTCCTCTGCAAGCATCGATGGTTTAAACAACTTTTCCTTATCTTTATGTCTTTCTTCTTCTTGCTATAATGCAATGGCTAGGAACTCCCAGTAAAGTTTGAATTTGTTTGGTGGGAGAGAGCACCCTCTTGCTTTTTCCCAATCTTAGAGGAAAAGCATTCAGTATTTCATTATTAAGTAGACTATTAGCTGTAGTTATTTTATTGATGCCCTCAGATTAAGGAAGTTCTCTTCTAATCCTAGTTTGCTGAGGGTTTTTTAAAAACCATGAATCGATACTGAATTTTGTCAGATGCTTTTTCTGATCCAGCAGTCTCTGAAAATTGATTCCCTTTTATACACGTCAGCTCCCCCTCCTTCTCCCACAGCCTTCTTAACTAATTATATTTTAACTAATTGCTTAACTAATTATATCTTTGTTTCTGTGTGGTTTCATAAAGTTACATAAATATTTGTGTGTATAAACATATCTGTATATTATAAATCTGTTTCCCCTGAGCACTGTGATTTTAAGATCCATTCATGTTCTCTGGGTACCCGCCATGAAATTGTTAGCAAGTTCATAGCACAGACCCTCTGAGTGCTCCATATTGAGGCATTGTGAACGAGGGCATGGGGGAGTGAGTACAGGGTATGTTATCCGAAGTACTTCTGGAAAACAGAGTCACTGACTAATCGAGTCAGCCTGAAGAATGCAGTGTTAGAAGGTGGTTAGGAGTCCAAATTCTGGCTCAGCCCCTTACTAAACTGTGTAATCTTGGGGAGTTATTTACCTTCTTTGAGCCTCAGTTTCCTCTTACAACAGGAGTGACACCTTCTATGATTGTTGTGAAAGATTCAGCATGATCCTGTAAAGATGAAAATGCCTGGGCCGAATAGTCTGTCAGAGAATGTTAAGTTTCTCTCCCTCCTCATGACTGGTCCTGGCAGGCACAGGGGTGAAGAGCACGTTTGTGGTTAATCTGCAATCGCCAAAGCATGCCTCACCTGAAGAGCTCGTCGTGCATCTTACATCAGAGGTGATGGTAAATGTGGAGCAGTTGTCTGTATGTAGTGCGGTGTTTACTATCAGCTTTCCCTTTTGCCCTCTGCAGGACACAGTGGCCATGGAGAGTATGCCCCTGCTTGGTTTCACCATTGCCCCAGAAAAGGAAGAGGGCAGCAGTGAAGTAGGACCTATTTTTCATCTCTACCACAAGAAAACCCTATTTTATAGCTTCAAAGCAGAGGATACCAGTTCAGCTCAGAGGTACCCGAATAACTATCTCCTTGCTTCTCCCTCTGGAAGGAAACACGTTGCTACCCAGGGCTCTGGCTTCTCCCTGCTCCAACCATCCTGTTCCATCAAATCCCTTTGGGCCACAGCAATGGAACTATCTGTTCCTGATTGTGAGATTTTTTAAAGATTATCATGATTCGTTCATACAGGCATGCATTGATTCAGCAAACCTTTACACTGTGTTCCACACCTTTTGCTAAATGCTAGGCAACAAATATGAATATGACCTCAGGTAATAGTCACCTAGTCCACCTAGTTACTCAAAGGTTCTGTGACCAGAGTCACAGAGCCATGACACCTAAGTGTTCCCTCTACTCTGTTTTACAGGTGGATCGAGGCCATGGAAGATGCAAGCGTGTTATAGCAGTTATCAAGCATGTGGACTCTCAATACTCTTAGGTTGATATGCAGATCCTTCCAGAAGCCAATCTGTGTCTCCACTTGTTGGGGCTCACATCTGGATTCAGCATGGGGCCTAATCCTTTTTTTGCTGTAACCCCCCTCACCTTCACAAGTGGAACCCTTAAGGAATATTTATGAACTGCTCCTTTTCTGTTCTCATGTCTTCCACCCACCCAAACCCACCCCAGCCCAGCATAAACTATTTCCCTACCCAGTAGTGAGTTCAAGTTTAGTAACACGAAGACATGGAAACAGTAGAGAAAGTACTATACAGTACTTAGAAATGCAGGCTTTTTAGTGGAAACAAGCTTTTACAATTTTTACTGGTGGTAAACATTATCACCTCTCATAGCATTTGTCAGTGCCTCAGGTGAAACGAGAAACAACTGGTGAATAACAGCTACCCTCCTCGAAAGCACTTTATTGTTTTACTGAGCTACAACCTCCAGTTTTATGTTTTCCGAGTGATTTACTTAAGTAAGTGACAGATGGAGCCCTGTGGACTAATTTGCCACCAGTTCTCAACAAGAGTGTACGTACAAGTGATTTGTGCAAACCTGGCTGGCCCTTGCCAAGTGGGCTGGCGAGCAGCACCCCGGGGTTGGGGGTGTGGGTGTCTTCCTCACTGCGGAGGCCACACTGCACTGGATAAGAAGGCAAGGCTCTTCTCCTCCACTTGATCATGCGACCCGTATGTTGACATGACTTACTAAAGGAAGGACCCCTCCTTCCCGGGGTAGTCCTCACACTACACCAGTGCTGGAAGCTCAGCTGCTGACGGACCCAGCCCCCACCCTGCAGGTCGCCGCAAACCCTCTGAAGAGACAGGGTCTGCTTTAATTTATTGTGTGTCTTCCTGTGTCTACCCAACATGAGCTGACAGCGTTATGTTTGTAAGAACCCGTGCTGGTTTTCACCACTACTGTCTTCCGGCTGTCCCGCCAAAGCCTTGAAAGAGATAGGAAGAGAGACAAGATACAGTCGCAAGGTGAATTAGTGGACTTGACCAGTGGCTCTGGACACAGTGAGGGAGCACAGAAGTAGTGGCTTGAAGAGACTCTCTGGGCACCTGGGGCTCTGCCACCTCCCGCTGATGACCGCTGCTCGTTGTGCTGGACAAGTTTCTACATAAAGCAGAACGGGGACAGGGCAGGTGGGATTCTTTGTTACTCTCATCGAAATAGAAAATAGTCGTATCATTTTCTGATGTCCTGTCCCCATCCTCCTGCTGCCCTGTTCCCTAAACAAAAAGGCATTTGCTGACAAACCTTTTGTAAAAAGCACCATCTCAAGGAGTTATTTACATTAAATATTTTCAGGGGAATTTTTTTTCCTAGTTCGCAATTTCTCTTTTAAAATGTTTGCATTAAACATCTAATTAATGATCAAACTAAATGATTAGACAGATCTTTTTATTAATTTTTGAGGGATCAATTTCAATGCAACCATTTTCATCGTCAGACATATTTAAGTGGGCCTTCTAGAGCCTCTGAGCCTTTAAAAAGTACAGCAAGACTTAAGTTTCCCCAGTCTGCTGTGTGTCACTGGCCATTGTCAGTGTCTGAGCTCCAGGTAGAATTATGCATCTGGAAGTCATCTGAAGGCCTCTTGTACCATATAACCTATTTCTGATGCTCTATAAACAAGAGGTAATAGGGCTTTTATTTCTTAGTGAGTAGTTACCCTAATAAAAAAAAAAAACACCTGGGTTATAGAGCAAACCTACTGAATGGGTTTTATAAAAGAAAGTGGCAGGGGCCACCAAGATCCTTCACAGCTACTGTGTGACTGGGCAAGGACCCACTTAGTTTGCCTATAACTTGTTTTTACCTGTCCTTCCCATGGTGCTTCGATTTCAACTCACTTCTACTGGCCTGTTTTGCTTGTTGTTCCTTCCCTGACTTTGTCTTTGTCCAGCCCATTTTACAGGTTCTGGGCCCAGAGGCCAGCTTTGATGCCATGACCGCACTGCCTGAGGCCCCCATGGTATCTGCTTTGCCCCTGGCTCCCTTCTCCTAGAGTAGCCCCTCCGCTGTGCCCCCTGCAAAGGCCGTATTTCTAGGGAGGAAGCAGTTCTGTGCCAAGCTGTAGGCCAGAAATGAGAGCATGCAGGCCCTGGACAAGTCACTCACTTCAGTAGCTCCGAGCCTTGGTGTCTTCAACAGTCACACGGAGACTATTCCAGTTCCCCAAAGAGTTCAGGGACAGAGCACAAACCAACCATTCAAGAAAGTGGATTGGAAAGCGTAAACCCATGGGGAAGGGCATGCCCTGTACAAAGTGAAAATAAGTAATGGGCCCTGCTCTGTGACAGTACAAGACAAGACAATATGCAAAAAAGACCTTCCTTCTTATCCGTGAAAATGGCAAGAAAGACAAACCAGGACTGAGGAGGGCCTGGCACAGACATGCTGAGCCCTTTTGGTCACCATACCCCTACCTCTCCCTGAGCTTTTCATACATCATGGGTCAACAAAACACAGACTTTTGCAGGGTTGGCCTCTGCCTGCTTCTCAGAATCAGTAAAAATTTTAGGAAACTGGAGTTGCACTGAAAGCAGGCACTTACTTTCTAGCAGCTTCTCACCTTCCCTGCAATGTTTTTCCAACCTGGATTCGTCTTAGTAAGTAGGTAGAAGTCTTGTTCATGATTATTAATACAAAGCCTACTAGAAACAAAGTGTCCAGGGACACTGGTTGAGTTCCTGGCTCCTGGTAATAATTCCTTCATATAACGGAAGTAGACTTTGAATTGTGGTCAGGCTGACAGACCAGCTGACCACTCATTCTCCCTTGGATGCAGCCTGGCCCCATGTGTGGGTGTGGACCGGGGACGGTCTTTGGGTGGGTGCATGCCACGGGGCCAGTGCCAAGGACACCGATAGCCCTGCTACCACCACTGCAGGGCAACAAGGTAAGAGTCTTTTCTTCATCCAGCCCAGCCTTCTGTTTGACTGTGGAAATGTCATTGCTAAACACTGAAGCCCTTAATGGGGACTGAGGCCACCTGGGCTAGGAGCCCAAGTTTGCTCTGCTACAAGACAGTCAACAACATACTTATACATTGTTAATTCATTCAGCCTGTGTTTTGTGGCTTCTATAATTGTGGGAGTTTTTGTGCTCCCACACATTGACGGTTGAGAGGACAGAGGTATCCACATTAAGAAGTCTGTTTTCAACAGCAGGTAAGAAGAAACCAAGTTTAAATATCTAGGAAAAGGAAATTAACTTTACAAGAGGAAGTCCAAAAGCAGGACAGTTTGAGGATTAGACAGTATCCCTAAGAACCAAGCTCTTTGGGTTTCTCTCATCTGTTGTCCAGTGTCAGAGACTGATCAGTGACTGCACTGATGGCTGGGTTACAGGTCTCCCTGTTCACAGGCACCAGGGAGGGGCCCTCATCTTCCTGCACTAGCTTTTTCTTAGTAGAACCCGGCAGGCCTTCCATGCATTCCAGCTCCACACTTAAAGCCCGCCCTTTCTTGAGCTACTTACACGGACAGACCTGTCAGCTGGGGGCTGAGGGGAGGATGGCTGCTGAGGACCCCCCACCAAGTCCACACTTTGGATGACATCTTTCGGAAAGAAGAGTGTGGTCTGGATTAGCATAATGCAAGGGCTGTGTGGGGCCATGAGCAAGTTCTCTCCTTTGCGCAGAGAATCTGGTGGTGGTTGTACAGGAAAGGGCATCCTGTGTTGACACCACAGAATGACAACAGGCCTCATTCTCTTGATAGTCTTTCATGGGTCCCATTACAATAGAGCAGGCGTAGAAAGGCAGCTGTTAAGAAAGCAGAGAGAAGAAAAAAAACAAAAAGCACTGTCAACAGGTTTTTTTGGCCTTTTCTAAACCGGGAGTGGGTTATGAAATCAATGGCAATGGATCACACCATCTTCTTCCCCCCAGCCCCCCGCAAAGGCACACTAAAGACCACACAGTAGGGGCACCTGGGTGGCTCAGTTGAGCCTCCTAAGCATCTGACGTTGCTTCTGCTCAGGTCATGATCTCACAGTTTGTGAGTTCAAGCCCCGCGTCAGGCTCTGTGCTGACCGGCCTGCTTCGGATTCTGTGTCTCCTTCTCTCTCTGGCCCTCCCCCACTTGTGCTCTCTCTAAAATAAATAAATGTAAAAAAAAATTTTTTTTAAAAAGACCAAACAGTAGAACACAGCTCCCCCCACCCCCCATACAGAACACAGTAGAGCATACTCATCATCCTTAAGGACTATTTTATTTTTCAGTCATGTATGTGCATACACATGATATTACTGATTGCTGATGTAAAATGCATTTATAAAGATTACAGTCAACATTTTTTTAAACCACTAACTTAAGAGTGTCAGGAGCACAAAGTTGCAGTTAGAAATATAATGAGCCAAAACAAAAGACACATATTCAAATGTTAAAGACATTGCTGGTTTTAGTTTTTGAATGCTTCAAAAATATTACAAGGAGGGGGAAGGTATAAATTTCATGGTAAACCTACAGAAATAGTTTTGATCAGGAAATGGATACAGTAGCAATTAAGGTACCATATACCTGTAAGAAAAGTAACAGATGCCTGCTATTGGTATATGTAATTTATAAATTATAATAATAATTATCCAGGAGCTAAGAGTTGCAAATATTATAGAACTTTAGAATAACAACATGTTTTACAGGGGCTCCCAAAGCTTATTTTCAACAGTGACTACTACTCTGGTTTATTACATAAAGATTACCCACTCAAGTGAGAACTGCCCTAAATGACCTAAAGTTCTCTTCAAAATTAGGATCTCACCTTCAAAAGTGCAGTTGACATTCTCTCCAAAGGTGGACTCTGAGGGAAAGTAAGGAAGGATTTGGCTATATTACTAATGTGTTCACCAACAGCTGTATCCAAAAACCGGTCTTGTGGTAAAGTATAGGCAATAAGCCTGTATGTTCCTAAGAACTTCTTGTAAGTAACAGATAATGAGGAGATGAGAATTTAAAAGAATTGCCATCTCCAGTAAATCTGTGGCCCTTCAAATCCAGTGGCCTGTACTCAACCAGCCCTAACAGTACCACACCAGAATTCATGAAATGTGTAATAGAGCTGCCCTGCTGTGAGCAACATATATGAAAAAATAAATTACCTCTTCATCGCTACAGTAATTGGCTATACCCCAAAGCAGGAGACTTGATTATTCCAACATGTATAATTATGGAAGTTATTATAGGCATAAAAGTAGCTCTTTTTAAAATACAGCTATAATACCACTCAGTGTGACCCTGAATCTTCTTTTATGGGACAAGGTGGAAAATGACCATTAGTTTTCACAGTAGCAATTTGACTAACTTCTCTTAAATCTCAACCTTTCACCTACTCGATAAAGATCTTCCATTTTTACAATTATCAAGATATCACTGTCATCCTATGAGTCCATCCCTTGCTGGATCAGAAACATCCCCTCCTGACAAAAATACATGAAGAAAATGGTGGCCGGTGGCCTTTTAAACAACATTTCCTAAAAAGCTTTCCTTTTTCCAGATATGTCCCTTAACATTATTAAGCTTTCTTTGTGAAAATCTTTAAGAGAACAATCTTTTTCCTATTTAGGGAAGCTATAGGGATAAAACTTCTAATAGAGAATACAACATAGTGTTTCTTGACAAGTTCTCTCTTTGGGGGGGGGGAATCATGATAGAACATTTGCTAAATACCGTATCTCAAAAATTTACCTTTAACATAGTGCAATAAACATTGCAAGTTTCTTGTGTACATAATTTAAGGTGTTCAGTTCAGGGCTTCAGTCAAGAGTTCTGAGCTTTGAGGTCCAGCAGCCTTCGTGAATGCCTCCGTCTACCACTTGTAAGTGTGCTTCCACATTCTTCCTTCCACACTTACCCACCCTGGTAGGTGGTGTGGCCTCAACTGACCTAGGAGCCAACAGACTCATGAACTGGATCTCATCTAAAGCAGCACAATCAGTTAATGGCAAATCTGGAATGTGCCAAGACATCCAGGTACTCCGTACTCTGCCAGCACCACCCTCCTCAGCAGAAAAATGATTAATGGTCAGTTATCCTAGAAACTGACTCCGCTGATTGATACACAGATGACTGATACTGACTTTCCTAATACAGAGAAATGCTGATTGCCTAAGTCATAACCAAAACATCTATGAACAAATCAAATTTGTTCAACAAACTGGAGCCTCAAGAATACATTATGTTATTTACTTCCAGGATTAATTAGCTAGAAAGAAAGGTTAGTATGATCGGGGTTGTGTTTCCTGGTACTAGATATTTTCAGTTGACTGCTGGAAGAGGGAGAGCAAGGACTGAATGTTGTGCATGTAGAAGAATGCTAAGGGACTTTGGAACCCTACAATACTCAGGTGCTATTTCAACAGTGACACCAGACTTGGCACAGTATTAAGCACTAGAGACACAGCTATTTACTTCCAGGAGCTCACCACCTGAGAAGTCAGGTACAAACACTCGAATTCCCTGTCCTGGAAGCACGAGAAGGATAGTACTGTGGGAGAATGGATAACAGTGAATGGATTGTGCCTGAGGCAGATAAGAAAATAGTTGGGGAGGTAGGGAGATGAATGGACAAAGGAGGGCTTGCCTCACAGAGAGAAGGGGTCGGAGAGGCCCCTGGAGGCAGGGAGCAGAATAAGAAAGGGATGTGAGAGTGAGTGGGATACCACGTGGCATATTCAGGAAGTGAGGGAGTGCAGAATTATAGAGGGAGGAAATCACAAAAACTGATGAGACAAGAAGGGCTGTTTGTGACCAGTTCACTCAGAGCCACTGCACATATCCTATAGTTTCTAGATGGGGGAGAGGGGTCCTTCAGGTGCTTTAAGTAGAGGAAGAAACATCTGTGTTAGAAAGACCACTCTGGTCTTCCAAATGTGAGATGGGGTCTCTTCTGTCAAAGATGGCCGCCGTAACAGATGCCCTCCTGCGTGTTCTCCTTACAATGAAACTTAGATACTCCTCCCATCAAGGAGTAGAGTGCACACCCCCTCTCGTTGAACCTGAGCAGACCTGTGTGATGCCTCAAGGAGTAGCAGAGGAAGTGACTTCGATAAAAAGCTTCTTTGTTCTCGTGTGCACTCCTGAATGTATCCACCATGCTATGAAGCAGCCCAGGCCACATAGAGAAGCCACATGTCAGGGTTCACACTGCCAACCAGCATCAATCTCTAGACAGACTAGGAAGCCTTTCAGATAACTTTAGCTCCAGCCACTTTCTGACTGCAACCATAAGAGACCTCAGGAGAGAACATCCTATCTGAGCCCCCCAGAACTGCAAGATAGTAATTTAATAAAGTGGCTTTTAAGCCCTTGAGTTTGGATGTGACTAGTAATGCAGTGATAACCAGGAAACATGCATTTCTTGGCTCCTTTCTAAAACCTACTAGGACAGTAAATGAATAAAAAGATACAACCTAAAGGACAAAGAAAATGCAAGGAAAGGCATAGAGTATCAAAACAATCAACTCATTTTTGGAAGTCACATGCATGGATGGTGGAGCTGACTTAGAGGAGAAAACAAATATCAAAGTGCCTGCATAGAGGGACCCCAGTGAGACATAAGGCCTGGGCCTCTGGAGAGGCTTGGGAATTTGAAGGCACAGGTGTCTGGGAAGGCTAGAGTGGGACTAACAAAAGCATCAGCTGAGAGTCTCTGTAAGCAGTCAGGAGACTCTGAAGTCCCCTAATCCCACGCTATAGAGACAAATGCCCCCCTGTTCCCCACCCTGGCAGGAGACAGTAAATTTATGCTCTGGTCTTGTAAGAACTCCCAAAGCTCAAGATTGAGAGTTCCTAATCAGGCGAACTTGAAAAACACCCTTCCAACCAACCCACATTCTAAAACGGGACAAAGCTCAGGTACATTTTCCTAAAATCTAATTTTCCATCATGCTCCAAGATATTTGAGCCACATACAACTTTGAAATAACACCTCTTCAAGGCGCAGGATGCCTCAGGATAGAAACTAAAGGGGCCAAAACTCCCAGTGAAAGCTGTTCTGGAGGCTCAGGAACTCACTCATAGTGTCCCTATTTTCCAGTCTCCCCAGTCTACCACAGAGTCACTCTCTTTTTCTGGGAAAAAACAAGGGCCCTGTATACAGAATCTGAGACCTCTTCAAGTAGCCTTCTATTGTGACAGAGCTTGCCTTTGACAGATCATGGTGGTGGGGTGAAGAGGGTTTTCTTCTCAAAGTCCTCAAGGACAGAAGAAATAAGCAGAAATAACTTATGAGTAAATGTTCCACCACTTGCTAACCGTGTGACTTTGGAGAAGTTATGCTCCCCTTTAAGGACTCAGCCTCTTCAGCTATAAAAACAATATAATACCATCCACTTCACAAAGTTATTGTGAAGATTAAACAGGATAACGTGTGAATATAAGGAACATGCAATCTGGTCTTCATTGATTACAGCTGTTCAGATTCCACATTCTTAAAAAGACTAATAAGAATTATTATGAGGTTTAAAAGTATTTTATAAACATGTCATATAAATGACATAACTTTCATAAATTAGTACACACACAGTAATAAAGAATAAGCGATTACAGAAAGGTTGGTACAAAGATGTACATAAGTACTTATGAAAGGGATTATTAAGCCTTCTCAGTCTAAAATAAAAAGAAAAACCATCATTTATGCTACCACAATAGCAGTATCTTTGCAAGTTAAAAAAAAAAAACCTTTGCTTAATAGTAACTTGAAAAATTAAGCACATCTACAACTACTGTTTAACCAAAATTTGGTTTTCTTTGACATTTATCATTTTAATACAAATTTTAAATAACCCTGGATGGCAAAAAAAAAAAAAATGTTTACTCTGGGCTATGTACAAAATGAAACTGCGTAATATAGTTCCTGCTCTCAAGAAGCTCACAGACAAGTTACTTAATGATTGACTAAAGAACATACCAGTTAGTTAAGTGGTATGAAAAAACGACCTGCCCATAGAACAGAGAGGGCAGAGGAAGGAACACCTTGGTCTTATCCACAGTGCACTGTGTAAGGAGCCAACAGCCCCAGGCTTACATCCCAGCTCAGGAAGTCACCAAACTTTGTTTTCACGGAGTTCATCTTAAAAGCAAGAAGATAATAGGGACGCCGGGGTCGCTCAGTCGGTTAAGCATGTGACTTCGGCTCGAGTCATGGTCTCATGGTTCGTGGGTTCCAGCCCCGTGTTGGGCTCTGTGCTGACAGCTCAGAGCCTGAAGCCTGCTTGGGATTCGGTGTCTCCCTCGCTTTCTGCCCCTCCCCCGCTCGTGCTCTGCTTCGGTCTCTCAAAAATAAGCATTAAAAAAAAACTTAAAAAGCATGGGCGCCTGGGTGGCTCAGTTGGTTAAGCGTCCGACTTCAGCTCAGGGCATGATCCCATACTTCCTGGGTTCGAGCCCCGCGTCAGGCTCTGTGCCTGGAGCCTACTTCCGATTCTGTGTCTCCCTCTCTCTCTGCCCCTCCCCTGCTCACGTTCTGTCTCTCTCACAAAAATAAAATAAACATTAAAAAAATTTAAAACAAAAACTTAAAAAGCAAGATGACAATATGAATATTGTTCACTATATACTGTTGTTGGGAAAAGCGCTGATTTAGTAAATGCCCACTTCATATAAACTCTTTACTAGGTACTGTGTTAAGGGCTGAGATACAGGGGATAAGGCACCTTTCGATACAGGGCTTACAGTCTGGGTAGGTGCCAGCTGGGGACTGCCAGACAGACCATCACTCCTGTCAAGACCCATTCAATTGTTATCAGTTTAAAAAAACTACTGCATTTCAAAAAGTGAACAAAAAGTTTTGTCTTGTTATTTTTGCCACGCAGTTTTGGAATTAGATCAGTGGTTCAGGACTATAGTACAGAATTCTACGTGATGCAAAAAAAAAAAAAAATTCTATGTGTTGCTGAGAAGTGCTGATGCCAGCCACCCCCCCCCCAAAGCTTACTTCTGAAGTACACCCCCAGTCAAGAACCCTTGAAAGGCATATAAAGCAATATAAAAGCACTGGTAATGCAAATGTGGATACTTACTAATAGAGAGTAAAAAATATATAGTATAATATACAATAAAAAGTAATATAATACAACTTGAATATTTTTTTGTGATTAAAGCCACTTAAAACACTCACTAAAAAGCGTTCTCATGAAAACACAATGGAGAAAAAGAAAACGGCACTACAGCGGCACTGACCTCAGCTTGCAGAGGCCTGTTACCTGCAGATACTGTTTGCAATCTATGTACGTGTGCATCTGTTTTACGGGGAAAAAAAAGTGCTTCAGGTTATGAACCCTTTCGATACTACTTTTAATATTAAACAACTAGCCTTTAAGTGAACATTTACGGAATGCTATTACCAACAGGCCACACTGATGCAGCATGGTTTTACAGCACAGACCAAAGGACTAGGTAAAGGTCAAAGAACTAGGTAAGAGTCCTAGCTTCCCTTATCGCACCTGCAACATCTGGCAGATTGCTTGCCTTACCTGGGCCTCAGTTCCTACACCTCAGTAAAATGCAGTAACTGCTTGTTCACAGCACTGCTAAGTGAAGAAAATTAGAAAATGATAGGCCATTATAGAAACATCAATGATTGTTTAGTATTTACTTCAAAACTAGTGCAACTCTAATGTGTTTGCAAAACAAAAAGAACCCAAAACTCACTGATGTGTGAATTTTTACACAGTATCTAAAAGCATCATTTAACATTACAAGACTAATTTTTGTGAGTACACAATTATAAACGCAGTTCGTGTCTACAAGAATTTACCATCAAAATAACGTGTTACCATTCGCATGTCACTTGACCTTTCTTGTTCTCACCCGCCTCTCCCGTAAAATCTTCCTGCCAGAGGACTGGACCATATCATTTCTTGAGGCCCCTTCCAGCTTCAGGATCTGTGTGATTCACCGGGACATTACAAATTTAATTCTTCTCCCCACTTACTTCTTTTCGGAGAACATGGGAGAAGAAAAAATGAGTGCATTTAAAGCATTTCTTATCAAACAAATACACCACGGACAAAATACTCAAAAGTTGGGGTCAGCCTGATCAAAGTGCAAATGTTTAAGAAAAAAGATTAATCCTTCCATCTTGGCATCAGGATCTACTCGGAACAAACAAGAAAAGTGCAAAAAAAAAAAAAAAAAAAAAAACCAGAGGCTCTTCCTCCTACAAAGCATGATAATCAAGGAGAGTCTAGTCAAAAAATTTCAGGTCATCTAGGATACCATCTAAAGCAAGTCAAAAACCATAACTTAAAAAGAGAGAAACATCTAAAGAAAACCCACGACCCTAAATTCCCAAGATCAAGAGAAACACTTTTCTTTATATATTTAAGCAATTTCGCAAATAGTTGTTTTATATACTTATGTATCGCTGTTTACTAGTTTCAAATCACGGGGAGAGAGGAAAAGTCTTAAGATTTGGGTCACATGTTCACTAAAGGGCCATAAATAACAGGTTTTGGACGATTTCAATACCTAATATTGCCAGAAGCTGGCGACCTTTAAAACCTAAATAAAAACCATCAGTAACGAGTAGGGCACATACAATCCAATACCCATTAATAAACCACCCACTTTTAACCTACAGGCTCTCTGCTGTGACTGCTTCTTCAATCAACAAACAGAGGCTTCAGCTCGGCGGGAGGCCAGGATGTAGGATGTCACAGGGAGAACACTGTCCCCACCTGGCCCCGCGGAGCTCTCGGTCCCAGAGGGGCGGGCTTGCACCCGAATAACGGTGCGCGGCTCTCCTAGGTTTTAAGACGACCAACCGGCCCTTTGCCCTGGAAACAGAAGGGGCCGCGCCATTTAAATTTCGTCCGGCGCCTACGCCGGACGAGTCCGGGGCGGAGGGCCCAGGCGGACCGCGCTGACCCCAGCGCCCGCCCGCCACCGGGCCCGCGGGCCACCGAGGGGCCGGATGGACCAGCGCCTGCCGCGGCGTTCCGGTGCGCGCGCGCGTCTCAGCCAATCGCGTGCTCGCCCGCCCCCCGCGGCCGCGGCGAGGCTGGCGCTGGGAAGAGGAAGAAGAACATTCGCCCTCCTCCTACCAGCGCGCGGGCGGCGGCGGCGGCGGCACCGGGGTCACGAACTCTGACCTTTCACTGACAAAAACAATAACAAACCCCCCCTTTCCCGCGACCCCGGCGGCGCCCCCGGGCCCGCCCCCGCCGCCCCGGCTCCCACCTCGGCGTCTCTTCTCTCGCCTGCTGCCCCGCGAGCCCGCGGCCCCGGGGCTCCCGCCATCCGCCAACGCCGGGAGCCCGGCCTCCCCGCGCCCTGCCCTCCGCGTCGGGGGCCGCCCGCCGCAGACACGGGACCTGCTTCGAGGCCGCTTTGGCGCCAAATCCTGAGGTAAAATTGAAAAGGGGCCGGGGCGGGCTCGGGCCGGCGGCGGAGGGGGCGGGCCTGGCGCGCGGACATGGAGCCGCCGCGACGGCGGCTGAACCCGACCCTTTTACCTTTGCCACGGGGCGGCGGCGGCGGCGCCGGACGCTTTGCATAGTGGGCCGGGCCGCTCCCCTCCCCTCCCCGCCCGCGGCCGGGCGAAGCGAGCGGGCTCCCCCTGACCGGCCCGGCCGGCGCGAGGGTGGGGGCGGAGGGGGAATGGCCGCGGCCCCGCCTCACAGTTGGCCCTCCGCCAGCGCCGCCATTTTGTTCTCGATGGAGATGGCTCCGGCTGGCTGGGCTCCCCTCCTCCTCCCTTTCATCCTCCTCCTCCCTGCAGTCCCTCCTTCCCTAGTTCCCCGGCTCCTCGCCCCTCCGCTTCCCGCCCGCCGTTGGAGACCGCCGCGGCCCAACCGCCGTTTTTTCTGAAGGGAGGGTGGAGGAAAAGGAGGGAGGCGGGTGCGGGGCGCGACTTCATGAGCGATGGCTGCCCCGACCAATTGGTGCCCAGATAGGACGGATGGGCCCTGCGGCCCCGCCCCCCCCAGCTCTCTTGATTGGCTAGGACGGGAGGGGCGGTCCCCGCGGGGAGCGGGAGCCCTGGCGGGGCGGGAGCAGAGGCCGCGACGCGGCGTGAGGCTGGGGCGGTGGGGGCGGTGGGGGCGGGACCGGGGGCGGGGCGCGCGGGGCCGCGGCCTGGGTTAAGAGTCTGGGGCGTGCGGGGACGCGGCGAGGGGCAGGGCACCTTCCCTAGTCCTGGAACGCGTCCAGAATGAGTCCCGTAGAACAATAGTGATAAAGGTGATGCAGTGTCTTGAATCCACGGCGCTGGCTCGCGGGAAGGGCTTTTCGGAGCCTGGACACCCTTCAGGGCTCCTGCCCGTGTTGTCGGCATGGCTGCGGGTGAATCCCTTCTGAGGCTCAATTTCCTGGACTGTAAAATGGGGAGAATGGCGGTTCTTGCCAGGCCGTACCTCCCTTCTCAAGATCATTTGAGGGGCTCTGCTCAGGAAATGGAGTCCAGGCTACTTTGTGAACCTCAAAGTAATGTAACAGTGCTGTTCCTGTTGAAAGTGGGGGTGTAGAGCCATCAGGGAATGAAACGCTTAAGGGCATCGAGGGCTTGACCGAACAGAGGTTAAATCTGAGGTAATTCTCATTCGTTGATTAAATACCTATTTGCTTAGTTTGGGGCACTGAAGGATACATCCAGAGAACCAGCCAGACAAAACCCCTGCCTTCCTAGAATTGGGGAGTGGGGTGCGTGGACGTTAAAGAGATGATTCAAGAATGGTCAATTTCATGAAAGAAAAGAAATTAAACTGATGTATTAAAGGTATGAGGAGACTGATTTAGATTAGATGTTCAAAGAAGATCTTTTTTATGAGGTGGTGATGTTTGAACGGAGGAACCCAAGGGAGGAATAGTGTTCTAGAGGGAGAACAGCGAGTGTAAAGGCCCAGGAGGGAAAGGGTCTGGTGTGATTGAGAATAGGCCAGTTGTGGCTGGAGAATGGTTCCAGCTAGTTCATTGTCCTTTCCATTATCCCACTCCACCTACAGGCTAAAGTCTGTGAGCTGTGACAAAGGTCATGGAGAATAAATCTTCAATTTAATAATAAAGAAGAGGGACGACTGTTGGTTTCTGCTGGGGTCATGATCTGGTGGTTGGTGGGTTCCAGCCCCACACTGGGTTCCCTGCTGACAGTGTGGAGCCTGCTTCATCCTCTCCTTCTCTCTCTCCACCCCTCCCCCCGCTCACTCTCTCTGTCTCTCAAAAATAAATTTAAAAAAATTTTTTTAAAAAGAAAGAAAATATAATCATCAAATGAATTACTGATGAATACATGACTGGGTGTGGGGAGAAAGCTTCAAAATCGCTTCTAGATTCAAATCTTTTGTTAGTCTCTTCTATCCATCTTCAGTTCATAAAGTATTTGCCACATGCCACCAATACCTCAGCCAGTAGGTGACTAAGACTCTGATCTGGGTCAATTATGTGAATGCATTTCTATACATGTGAGTTCTGTTCTTTCCCCTGCATGTATATACACACACGCATACACACATTAAATGTTTTAAGCATAAGCTACATACTGTTGTAGTTAACAGTGTCAACATTTACCAGCTGTCTAACTTTGGATGATTTTCTTAACTTTTTTAGCCTCAGTGTTTTCATCTGGACAGCAGTAGAGCCTTCTTTTTAGAATTGAGGATTAAATTAGTTAATACAAATAAAGAACCTAGAAAATTGTCTAGCACATAGTAAATACTCATAACTGGACTTGTCATTATGAAACACTAGTTGTCTGGTAAAGACATTGGACTAGTTAAGTAATATAAACTGTGAAGTTTTTACACAGTGTAGTAAAGGGGCAAAACACTGGATTAGAGTACTGGGGTTCTAGTTTTAGCTCTTTTCTTTTGGTTGTCACTTTGCATCCAGACCAAAAGTTTATTTAGAAAAGAAAGTAGTGAAACTAAATAGTACTAATGAGAATATAGGGTGCTTTACAATTTACAAATCTCTTTTACAGGCATTACATTGTTCAAGCCCCACTGGAACCTATGTTATGGTATGCTATTTTCCTGCTTCCTATTTTAAGAACTTTCTAAGACTTCTATGTCTTATCTCTGTATCCCTAGCTCCCTGTGCTCTAAACACAGTGGCCTGCCTTCAGCTTCCTTGACTGTGTGGCTTACCTTTACCCCAGGCCCTTTCACACGCTGTTCCCTTGGCTTGAAATCCTCACATGCCTGCCCTTTCCTCCACATGTCTATCCTCCAATCCCCTGCAGATCTCAGCTCAAGCATCACTTCCTCAGGGAAGCCCTCTCTGTTGCCCACTATTTGTCTAGATCAGATTCTATTACTTTACACTGTGTTCTTTTTCCTTGTAAGCCTTGTCTCACTTCACTTTTTAATTACACTCCATTATGACTGATTGATGTCTGTTCCCCTTACCATACTGTAAGCTTTGTGAGAACAGGAATCATTTTACTTACCATTATATTCCCAGCACTTAGCAGAGTATCTGGTACTATTTGTTGAGTGAATGAATTGTCGTTAACTTTTGATACTGCAGATGACTAAGTTGTTGCTCCTTAATGGTGCCTTTTTATATGGGCTTCCTAGGCAATTCAGAAAGCAGTGCCAGCAATAAAATTTCTGTGTGGTATTTGGATGAATTTAGGAATTGGTCCCTCACAAATAATAGCATTGCCTGGAGATGTAAATATGGGTAAAATAACCCAGCCTTTTACCCTCTTAGGTGTTGATTTGTGTTTTTTAAGACAAGAAATGGATAATTTAATAATTATAAGTCTCATGAACATTAGTGAGTTCATTTGGAACTCGTTAATAAATAAATTGCCCAAATATAATCATGTCATTTCTTTTAAGTGAAGAAACAAAGCAGCAGTGTGATTTTCTTGAAATTAAAAATGCTGGTCTTTGTTTCTCCATCACAGGGGATCAGAGAACAGAAAAGAAGACTTTAGTGGGTTTGCAGGGAGTTGAGAGTTGAAAGTCTCTATGGATATTAATTTTAAATATTTATCTTTCCAAAGAGAAATTGATTCATTCAATGGAATTACTGAAAATCATCCTTTAATTGCTTTACCAAGGTTAAAAGCAGATTTTTATGAAGCATGTGTCAAGCCTCTACTGGAAGGTCTGGTTAATAGAACATTTTGTTTATATAATACAGATTTTTAAAATGTTACAGTAGTTTGAAAACAGCAGTAACATTTTTATTTAATTCTTTGTTTACTTTTGGATGTTTCTTTTCTATCCTGTTCAAGGATTCTTTTTGGTATCACTTGTTCAATTCAGCACTTTTGATTCCTTGAACTAATTACTCAGGGTGAGCAAAGAACTGATAGTTTAATGAAAAAGCTATATATTATTTTATATCATTAAATTATTTCAATAGTTGTATTTATGGTGATCTTGAAATTTTGCTTGAACATGCCTTTATAGAAAAAAGAAAAACCTTGTGTTGATAATCTCACTTTATGAGGTTTGAGATTTGTCTCCAAGGAGTCAAGTGACAATGTAGCACCTGTCTCTGGAACCTTGACTGGGTAGCCTCTTAGAGGCTTATACATTCCTCACTTGTAATACAGGGAGGTAGGAGCCAACACCCAGATTGGGGTCAGTAGTAGGGGCAGTTACTATCCAAATGACTTCTAGAATGAGGCAGGTGGGCCTTTGTAGACCAGCCCCCTTTCACACCATAGCACTGAACGACCGGCCTCAGGTATCTAGCTGTCTGAGTGTGACATATTGAGTGAGGGCTTTCACTTGGGATTTTATCTTTGAGTTGTTGCCTGTGTGTCAAATTCTTCTTTCGTCCCAAAGCCCCTCACAAAGCAGATATTGGTCGATTCCCTGTAATCAGGACCACTTAGGGAAATCTGTGAAGGAATCCATTATAAGAGTTTATCGAGCCCAGTCTCACGCTTGATGCAAAACTCTGCAGCCAGAGTTAGTTCATCCCTTTTTACTTCATTGCTGGTTATGAGGAACTTAAATAATGTTGACTTTTTCCCTCCATGTATGAATACCATCTTTAACCCAATAGACCCATTCATGCTGTCACTCATTGTAAAAAAAATATGTTCTTCCTTATTTGTTGGAGTTTGACTTGCCTTCAACATAACATGCTTAGAGGCCGAGATTCATTTTATAATTCCCTCCCATCCTGCCATTCCTTTTCCGCATCCCTTGTCACACTGCTGCCACCTGCTTCCCATGGTCCCTTCAGTGCCCTGAGTGCTAGAGATTTTTAAGCAGCAGGAGCTCTGTTGTCAAAAGGCAGGACTGCCTGGGACCAACTCAGCAAGTAGAGCTACGGTGATGAGGGGGAGTATATACGGAAGGTGAAAGCCTAGATCAAGGCACAGTTATGGGGCATTGTTAGGAGGACAGCATGAACAGATTCATGCCCCTGGCATCTGGGAGTCTTAGAGGAGAAGGATGGGAGGTGAGTTGTGTAAGACGTGAAAGGAATAGACTAGCTCAGACACCCAACTGTCCTTTCTGATTTCAACCACTAGACTCCAGGTAGTCTGTAATGATGAAAGCCCACCTCAGGGATAAAATGTGATTTTTAAGGACAGTAAAAATTTCTTCCTCCACTATAGTAAGAAGCCTTAATAAGAAATCTTAATAGGTAAAATTTTTCTTTCCTTAATTATCGACAGTAACCAAAGGTTCTAATTCCTGGAAATGTTAATATTGTTTTAGAGAGAAATTTCATTCCAAGCATTAAAAAGGATATCATTCTCTCCTGTTTGGACTAGTAATCGGAGGTGTGCGAGACATTGGGGCCTGGAAAATGGGGTGAATACTACTGAAAGTGAAGAGGAGAAACTAGAGTCTTGGGGGAGCACTCTCGAACTTGAAGCCTTCATGGTTTTACTGGGAACCACCTTATTTATTTGTATCTTACCTGTCTGCCCACACATGCAACCTCAAGAAACGCCAATAACTGCCTGACTCTAGGTGGCTGGGGAAGTTACACAATGCCAGTAGGCTTCATGGTACATTTGCCCCAGTAGTATTTATTGAACAGTGAATCTAATTATTATTTGCAAAATGTGTCAGAAATGTCATTTGTACTATCTTCATTCTCTTTCTGACTCCCTGCTCCATTGCTTCTGCAATAATGCATCGTTTTTACTAGGTTGGTTAAGTGAATGGCCTGGAATTATTTAAAAGATCACCTTTCATCATGGTTAAAAGCACATATTTCAAAGTATCAGCCCTTGACTGAAAAGACTGGGTAATTAGAATATAGTTGTTGACTTATTTGATACAATACAGTCTTTTGAAACTTTCAATTTATAATACATGTTTCTTTTCTGAGGAAGGAAAAGAGACAATTTTTAAAAATAAGTATCATGTTACTAATTGAGTAGGGCTAGATCAGAAATTTCTGTGAGCAATACTGAACATAAATTACATATTTTGGAATTAGTGGTTGTATAAATGAGTTATTAAGTGGTCTAGCTTATTGATATAAGCAGTTTGTTCCCTTAGATAATAGTCTAAGGGAATAGTCTCCTGTCACTTTTTAAAATTCCTTTCTCTTGACTTCTGTTTTCTGGGAAACTATTCTGAAGGGCACTGTGGTATAGAGAGAATGTTGTGGTTTTAGAGGCAAACAGGCCTGAGTTAGAATCCTAGGTCTATCTCTTAACTAAACTGGGTGACTTGAAACAAGTTGATTAAAATTCTGAGTCTGTTTTTTCTGTCAGTATTGTTACAGCTCATACTCAGAAGGTATGTTAAAGATTAAATGATGCCTAGTTTGATGTAAGGCACATGGTAGACTATTGCTCAGGAAATCTATCCTGCTTTCCTTCCATCCATCCATCCGTGTTTCACACTAATAGAAACGAAAGTCTCTGTCATCCTTACATTTGGGCCCTTGGTGAGGGAGGCAATCACCCATAGGGCACATAATTTTTTTAGGGGAAGTCTCCACATAGAAAATTGTAGTGCTGCTCCCAAAGAATAGGAACTCCATTTAGGTGAGAGTCACTTCTCTTCCCCACTATTCATTCACTCCTCACCTCACCGCCCCAGGCCCATCACACACATACTATTGCTGCCCCTTTCTTACAGTCCAGACCTGTAAAATGCAAGAAATAAGTTTCCTATGGAGGGTGGGAAATCATCTGACCCCAGAGCTAAATAATCTTTGAGTCTAAGTAATGTCAGGGTTACTGATAAAAGGATGTATATTTGAACTTGAGGCATCCCTGTGAGCATTTTTTCTATTGATGAACATTTATATTATACTCAATTTGCCACTTGATTTCATTTCCTGATTTCAAGGCTTGATGTAGGATTTCAAGTCTTCAGATACGTATTTATTTTTTAATTCTCAGGCAATCCAGATTCTTCGATTTTTATTTTCCCATGAGTATAAAAAGACTTCTGACAATCACAGCATAATAAAACTTAAACGGAGGACCTTGTACCTATCAAGAAGTTCTATGGTCACCTGGGTTGCCCAGTTGGTTAAGCGTCCAACTCTTGATTTCTGCTCAGGTCATGATCTCATAGTTCAAGAGTTCAAGGCCTACATCAGACATCAGACTCTGTGCTGACAGTGCAGAGCCTGCTTGGGATTCTCTCTCTTTCCCTCTCTCTCTGTTCCTCCCCCATGTGTACACTTGCTCTCTCTCTCTCTCAAAATAAATAAACTTTAAAAAAAAAGTTCTATACCCAGTAGTATTTTGCAAATAGTTATTAGCTTTTTTAAAAAATATTTGTGAGATTTATCCTAATTCAGGCCTTTCATTTTGCCCAGTTGTATAATTTAACAGAATGAATTACAAATGCTATGTGAGCATATTTTATCTGTGTGTATGTGTGTACATATACATGTATATATGTGTTTATACACATTGCATGTGGATTTTATGTCAAAATGAGAGACCTGTTCCTGGTTATAATACATATTGCATTATACACTTTGAAATTTTGCTTTCAGATATCTTTGAGAAAGTAAAAGTGTCACCATCTCCTTATAGCAATAATAGCTACCATGTAGCATGTTTACTGTATGCCAGCCTCAGTGTTAGGCTCTTATAACCAGACCTGTTCCTGGTTATAATACATATTGCATTATACACTTTGAAATTTTGCTTTCAGATATCTTTGAGAAAGTAAAAGTGTCACCATCTCCTTATAGCAATAATAGCTACCATGTAGCATGTTTACTGTATGCCAGCCTCAGTGTTAGGCTCTTGCACTCATGTTTAAGATCTAATCTTCAGGCTTCCCAATAACCTCATGCAGTATGGTATTGGAGAGATCAGCTTAGTGTCAGAGCCTCAAAAACCTGATATATTTGCTTAAATGGGAAAATACCAAGACTAGATATTTTGAATATTATATAATTATGGACCATGCACTACATAAATATGGATGGTGTAAATCAGTTGATTGTAAAGGACAAGGCAACTCACTCATTCCTGTCAGTGAGGACGGAGTTTCCTTGTCCCAGGACTTACTGTTATTTGAGACGCTCCTAAGCCTGCCCCTGTGGAGAGCATAGCTGGCCTATCCTGGTGACTGACTTGGAGATTCAGGTGTTCCCAGTCAGAGCCCAGCTTTCACTACTGTGGGGTCTATAGCCCTGCTTGTCTAAAGAAATCCTGGTTGCAAAATTTGGCCAGCTGTACACTTTTTGTAAGCCTACAAGAGTTGATTCAAAGTCACCATTGTATTCTCTGCTTTTTTATTGTTAAAAGTGATAGTGATCTACTTGTTTTTGAAAGGATTTATGTTGTAAAACCTAACACCACATAAGGCCAAGCAATAATAGTTTTACTCCCATCATTCTGGGGTGTGTATCAATTTTTATATATTGTGCCCTATTGTCATTTGTACTATTCAAGAAAAACTCACTAGTTCAAGTTAAGAAACTCTACCTTCATCGCTGGTCTTTGCTGCCACCACTTTCTAACTTACCTCCTACATATAGCCTCTCTTTTTCCATCATCTCTCCACACTCTTGCTCAAAAAGTTTTTTGGTGTTTTTTGTTTTTTTAAAATCCAGATGTGATCACTTCATTTCTCTGACTAACTACTAACCTCTGGTAGTTCTTGTTGTCTGCAGTATCAGCCTTTCGCCTCCCATGATCTCTCCAGGAGTTTCCCACCACATTGCCTGATGTTCCTTGAATATGCCATTCTCCCTCATACCTGCCACTTTGTATGAGCCATCCCCTCTGCTTAGAACTCTCTCCTCGTCACCCCATTCTTTGCTTGCTAAATTTCCATTTTTCATTCAAGACCCAGTTTAAGTAGGTCCTCTCCTTTGAAACTGTCATTGGCTCCCACAGGGGGAGGGAGATGCTTTTTCCATTGGACACTCATTGTAGCATTCACATTGCATAGCTATTACAGTTTCCTTCTTAAGTTCTTCAGGGGCAAGGATTTTCTCCTCCTCCTTCTCGTCTTTTTCTTCTTATTCTTATTATTAATTCTCACCAGTTAGTCCCTTGCCTAGTTCAGAGCAGTTGCTTTAAAAGGTTTGGTGGTCTTGAATTTGGTTAGTTTAAAACCACCATAGAAAAATGTACTGTAGCAGCTTTTTTTTTCTTTTTTCTTTCTTTCCTTTTTTTTTTTTTTTTTTTTTTACTAGAGATACTTAGTCTTAGAGCTCTTTTGGCAACTAATTAGATTCTTTTTTCAGAAGCATTATTGTGCCTGTGGGCAATCTTCAAGGGTTAGGGAGCTGAGCGGGTCAAGCTCCAGCCTTTGTAGACCTCAAGTTCCTGTACAAAGAGCTACTTTAGTGTTTTGTCCACAGTGGTTATTGCAGTGCCTGGAGTATAGCAACCACTCAGTAAGTGTTAGTTCCTATGAGTATTATCATGTTTACTGTGCGCTCCACCAGCCAAGAAGGTTGTTGATGCTTTGTCTCATTTGTGGTATCAAAACAATAAATTGTTCTTTTTCTTTCCAGATCAAATGCAAATTTATGTTGTGCTAGTGAGTATATTTTTCAAACTACATCTAGACACAACTGACTTTTCCTGGAGCTTCTCATTCTAGGGAGATACCCAGTACCCTTTCCAAAACTCTCTACCCTTTTTTCTCACTGTGATCTTTCTGTCTATAGGAATGCCTATGGCTGAGGTAGCAGTGAGAGAAGCTCTCAGGTGAGAGTCTTACCCCCTGATATTATCTGGGGTGCACCTGATTTAATGTTTTCCCTCTCTTCTTGACATTGCCTGAGGATTTTTTTTTTTTTTTTTTTACTTCTTAACATTGTGATATCCTGGAGAAAGAAGCCTCTATCTTTCTTACTTACATGTGAGGATAGGATATGGTTTATGACAATATGTTTTCAAAAATGATGAAATGGAAATTATTTTTCTGAAATAACCTTTTCACTTACCTGTTCTTAGTGAATTTAAATTTTTAGTGAAAGCACTTGCTTTTCATAGTTTCTCTTTCATTTTCTCTCTCCTACTCTGTCTTTGCTTATTTTTCCAGAAGGTGCACATTCCTTCTTGTTCATTTTTAAGCAGCTTGGAAAGCTGCTGTTTGATGATGCCCAACATTGCTTTGGAGGAAGAAAACCAACAGTGAGATCAAGAATTGTAAGAATTCAAATGTGTAAGAAAGGTTGCTGCTCTGGTTTTGAGTGCTTGAGATGGTCTAGGAAGTTGGTGTGTGGAAGAGAGCAAGGTGGGGGGCACTTGCCCTAACAGAGAGCAAGACTTTTCAGAAAGCTGCAGTGATCAGATAATGGTAGTGGCATGGAAAAAGATAGAGTAGAACAGTAGTGGAACAGAATAGAGGACTTAGAATTATAGCCACATGTATAGGGAAGCCTGAGATATGGCAGAGGTGGCCTTGCAGATTAGTGGGGGGAAAGATAGATTATTCAAAAATAGTACTGGAAAATTGATTATCCACACAGGAAGAAAATTAATTGGATCCTTCTCATCAAACTCAAGAATCAATTGGCACGTAGATGGAGGACTTAAATGTGAGGGACAAGACAAAACTCCTAAACATTTATAAGAAATACATAAAGTTATACTTATCACCCTAGGGTAGAACAGGATTTTCATAAACAAAACATAAAAGTATAAGCTATAAAATAAATATTGATAAATTCAGCTTTATTAAATTTAGGAACTTCTATTTGTCAAAAGACAGCATAAAGAAAGTAAACAAACATGCCACAGGGTGGGAGAAGATATTTACTTTAATGTTTAGAATATCCAGAATATTTACCTTTTCTAAGCTAAGCAGGTTAACTACTACTTCTCTATGACCTAATATAATCACTGATCATTAGCAGTGTCTTGGGACAGTGCCCCCTTGCCCCCCCCAGCCTTATCTGAGGCTGATTGGTCCTGCAAATTTAATGTTAAATTTGCGTCATTACAGAAAGTTTTCTGAGTTACAAAGTCTCTATCAGGCAGTCATCTATAAAATCCACTTCAGCTCAAAACTTGAAGGATCAAGCTACCTCTTAGGGAAACCCAATGGAAAGTTACACCTTTCTAGTACTCTTTTATTTCTATACTACTCAATAATATTTCCCTAACAATATTTCTGTAATATTCAAATTCATATATTTCTTCCTTCAAACTGCAACAGAAATGCTAGCAATCCTAAAAGGGATCAAATTAATAGTTACATCTGCATGTTTCGATTTTGTTTCTTAATATAAAATACCTTTTGGTTATCCATTTGATTCCTTGGAGAGTTCTTCTTTACTGTTTTGAGAAGAAAGATTAGAACTCCAGATTTTTCACACTGCAATAATTGTGGGGTTTTGTTTGTTTCTATCTGTTCTGTTTTGTTTTGAGAGGGAGAGAGCGCCCATGAGCAGGGCAGGGGCAAAGGGGGGGTTGGTGGGACAAAGGATCTAAAGTAGGCTCTGTGCTGACAGGAGACAGCCCGATGCAGGGCTCGGACTCAAGAACCACGAGATCATGACCTGAGCTGAAGTCAAAAGCTTAAACCGACTGAGCCACCCAGGTGCCCCAATACTTGTGTTTCTAATAATGATCAGTGGATTTTCTGGTGCCCGTGAAGTGATGCATTTTTCTTCCTTTCCTGTTAGTTGGGACCAAACAGTAACTGGGAAAAAAGACCAGCGTGTTTTTCTGAGTCCCTGACACTGGTGACCTGGTATCATTGCAGTAGGTGGTACAGTATGTGCTCTCACAGGATTTTGACTCTTGGGAGGCAGGGACCAGTTCTTTTATATTTGTCAGTCACAGTTTCATGCTTCCATTTCTCTCTCATTGCCATTTGGGCAATAAAATAATCTGAAGGGGAATTATGATGATAGACGTGGCTATTTAATAGCAGATAGAATATTATGGAAAGTTACCAGAGTGAAAAAGTTTCATGGAGATCAGTGCTTCTAATACTTTAGGTAAGAACTACCAGGAACTGTTTTATAAAATTATATTGTCCAGTTTATGATTGAGGGAGGGCCAAGCAAATGGACTGTGTATGCATTTGTGTATATAACACACTTTGTGTAATTCTATATAGTTTTTATATGTATTGCTGGAAATAAATTATATAAAAATAACCTAAGAACTTTTTTTCTCCTATTCACCACGAGACCTGCACAGTCAGTAATAAAGTCTTTCTGATTTGTCCAGGAATTAGATCCAAAGTGGATCTCTTTATCCTGAATTCTTGTGGAAGATTTATTGGAAGGAGTTTAGGGACTATTTAGGGGAGCTCTGTCTTTAGACCTAAAGAGACCGGACAAGGGAGGGGGGGCTGTTTCATTAATAGTGCTTTGCGTTCAAGTGATCCTGACCCAGGAGACTAGCACACTTTTTGGTCTTTAGATGATTTTTCTCAATTTTTACAAATGAGGGCACTGTTTTTTCTATTAATAAAAAGCTGAATTATCTGGTTTTCTAATTTAATGAGGCCTTTAAAATATAAATTGATGTATTTATGGGTACCATGTTCTTAGCCCACTTTAGTAATGCAGTCTCCTTACTTCTCTGCTAGTGCTCGTGTTTGCCTTTCCACCTGTGAGTGAGGTGTGTTAGCACCTGGGCAGGGTTTTGGTTCTCACATTGCCACTGGTAACAGAAGTATAGTTGATAGCAATCTAGTGCTCTGTATCTAATGTTAATCTCACACCTTCTCAGATAGCCACCTTCTTTTTCAGCATAATGTGACTGGGAGTTATCCAAAAAGGTGTGATTCCCACCTCCCTGAGAGGTGGATCCAGCTGTTACAACCCAAGGGTCTTGATAATTAAAGTTCCAAATTCAGCTTTGTCTATATTTACCAGGGGAAGTCTTGTTTCCAAATTGAAATGTTTCCACTAATTAATTTTGGTACCTGTAATTGAAGAAGCTGGTGTGGCATATCCAGATATGCTTGGCCTTGTAGCTGTGTCTTCTGTGGAGGGCAGAATCCGCACAAGACACTACCAAAGATGAGTTTTGATTTCTGATATTTTTCAAGTAGCCTGGTTTCTCCCCACCTGATAGAAGTTGCTGCATCTTTCCAAACAGGTTCTCTAATGATCTTGCTTCACCATGGCTACAAATATGGAGGGGCTGGTTCAGCACAGAGTGGGGACCCAGCAGGTGGCTGAGGTGAGTGACAGGGGCTAGCACAATAGCTGGCACCCTTGCTTTTGAAAGGAAAAGTACATCCGTGTGCTCTGTTTGAAAACAGTCCCAGTGAAGTCAGCATGCAGTCCAGATCCAAAGCAGGATGCTGCCATGGAAGAAAACACTGATGACAAGAACATTTACTCCTAACATTTCTTTGCATGAGTAGGGTGGCCTAGCTTCATACAATAAGGTGACTTTTAAAAAGTTTACCTTAAGCGGCGCCTGGGTGGCTCAGTCAGTTAAGTGTCTGTCTCTTGATTTCGGCTTAGATCATGATCTCACGGTTTTTGAGTTCAAGCCTTGTGTCGGGCTCCGCACTGACAGTGCGGAGCCTGCTTGGGATTCTCTCTCTCTGCCCTTCCCCTGCTTCTGCTCTCTCTCTCTCTCTCTCAAAATAAATGAATACACTTAAAAAAGAAAAAAAAACTTACCTTAAATCAGAAACAAAAAGAATCCTATACTTATCAAAGTTGTGATTTTAGTTTTAACTCCAAGCCTCTTAGTTTCTTGCATACTTGATACTTTGTTAATACCGTGGTATGGTGGAAAGCCCAGTTCTGTGCTATTTGCAGTCATTATTGACCAACTACCATGTGCTAGGGATTTGGGCAAGTGCTGAGAAATCTAGAGGTAAATGACCTCCTATAGTGGTCTCAGAGCCTGGTGAAGGAGTAATTGTAAATCAGGGTGAGGAGTATAACTCCATGTGAGGAAGGAGATCCTGAAGGGGGTTTTGAATAACAGGTAAGCATTTGTCAGACCCAAAGAAGTGAGATGAAGAACTCTGCAGCTGATACTGAGAAGGGCATCCTAAGTCAGAAACCTATATAGAGTCAGAACAGTGACATGAAATAGTTAGTACATTCGGGCAACTTGAAGTGTAAAGGAGAAAAGTTGGGCCAGATCTTTTCACTCTGGACCAGGCCTATGCAAGGGCTTTAGTCCACACAACCCTTTAAAGTCAGTATGATTATTATTCCCATTTTATAGGTGAGGAAACCAAGGCTCAAAGACAGAAATGATTGGCCAAGGCTACACTAACCTAGTTCTATTTCACTTCTTCCAAAGTTCCTCCAATAAATCATGCATCATACTGTAACCAGGAACCATTAGGATTCAGATTCATACTTTTAAACCAATACTCATATTTCTAAGGCAAATATACAAATTTACCAAAAAAATGAGCATTTAAAGAAAGAATTTAAAAAGATAAAAAGTAAGTACACACATGCCATTTTAAACCAGTAAAAATGGTGAGCAAATTTTCCAAATTTTGGATCAACCGTTAACTTTAAGGCCATAGTATAATTAATCACCTCCTTCCCCCAGTAAATAATGATTAATATTAACTGAAAATGAAAGCAGATAGATTTCATAAATTTTTTAATATATTTTGGAAAGGGTTATTAGAGCTGTGGAAGTATTAGGTTTAAAATGCCTGTGTTTATTTGTTGCTTTAGTTTATAGTAGGAATAATTACCCTGGAAATCATTATGTTGGTTTTTCAAATAGTGTTATTTTGCATTTGAAACAGTTTCCAGCAGTTTTGGAGACTGATACATGGATCATTAGGAGGTCATCATTAATTCTTTCGGGGAAGAGATTAGTATAGGAATTTACAGTAGTAAGCTATAGTAACTCATAGTGTATGTAATCAGAAAAGTTGCTAGCTAAAATTTTCTGTCAAATATCTTATCTCCTTGAGGAAATGGAATTTCATATATAGGTGCAACTATTATTTCCCATGGCAAAAAAAAAAGTTCATTTTTAGGACACTTCCAAAATAATAAAAGGCATTCTTCATTTGGAGCACAAAAGCAATCATCTTCTTTAAAATATTCCCTAGATTTCTTTGCAGTTAGTTTAGTGGATAAGTATATGTGCGTGTTCTTTGAAATTTTGAGTGTAATAACTTTACGTATAATATCTATAATATTAGATGTGCTAAAAGGGTAAGAGAGCCTACAGTTCATCATTTCAGGGCTAAGTAGTAATTAAGTGGGAGTGAAGTATCTAAATTGAGTTATTAATAGTTACTTTTGGATAGTTGTTTGTTCAATCAGTAGACAATGAAGGAGCACACCCTTTCTCTGCCTGTGAGCCAGAGAGGGCACACTGGTATATAAATGGGTGGGGGTTGTCTACTTAACCAAGAGCCCTCTGTCATAGGGGTCAGGCCTGAGATGGGCCATGCTAGAGGAGTGCATAGTAAAGGACAGGCTTTCCATAGTAGAAAAGAGGATCTGCAGGGACCAGACAGACTGGGATGTAAATTCAGGCCTTTCCATTTGCTATCTGGGTGACTGCCTTGTTCCTCAGTTTCCTCATCTAGAAAATGGGAATAATAAGAGTACCTGTCTGTCTCATGGGATTGTTTTGAGAAGTCATTGAAATAAAAACATATAAAGAGCTTTAGTAGGTGCCATGCTTTTGCTCCATAAATGAAATACAGCAACATTCTCAGTCATGTAAATGATTCTGTCAAGTCCCTAGATCAACCTTTTTCTCTATAGACCAGATAAGTCACAAATACCAAGGTAAGCTACAAAAGTAGGATGATACAAAGTAACAACTTGATGGCTTATAATGTTGTCAAATTTATTCAGTCATTTAGAGACACAGTTTAATATAGTGGTCAAGACTGTAGACTCTAGAATCACGTGGCTAGATTTGACTTCTGACCCTGCCACCTGCAGACTGTGTGACCTCTGTGTCTTGTGGAAGACCCTGCCACCTGCAGACTGTGTGGAATTGTTTATGAAGAATTGGTGTTAATTCTTTTTTAAATGTCTGGTAGAATTGAGCGGTGAAGCCATCTGGGCTTGGGCTTTTCTTTGCAGGTAGTTTTTTTGGTTACTAATTCCGTCTTTTTCTCTTATAGGTCTATTCATATTGTCTCTTTCTACTCAAGTCCATTTCAGTAGTTTGTCTTTTTGAGAATTTGTTAGTTTCACCTAAGTTATCTAATATGTTGGCATACAGTTGTTTACAGTATTCCTTTATAATCCTTTTTATTTCTGTAAGTTCAGTGGCAATTTCTCTTCATTTCTGATTGTAGTAATTTTAACCTTTTTCTTGGTCAGTCTAGCTAAAGATATTCTATTTTCAAAGAACCACCTTTTGGTATTTTTCTCAATTGTTTTTGTTTTCTCTATTTCACTAATTTCCGCTCTAAGTGAAACCCTCAAGAGGTAGCATTTTGCATCCACTAGAACAACAGGAAATAAAAAGTCAGATAACAAGTGTTGGTGAGTATGTGGAGTAATTGGAAGCCTCCTACATTGCTGGTGGGAATGTGAAATGGTGTAGCCATTTTGGAAAACAGTCTGGCAGTTCCTCAAAAAGTTAAACATAGGGTTACTATATAACTCAGCTATCCCAGGGCACCTGGGTGGCTCAGTTGGTTAACTGTCCAACTTCGGCTCAGGTCGTGATCTCACAGTTTGTGGGTTCAAGCCCTGCATCGGGCTCTGTACTGACAGCTCAGAGCCTGGAGCCTGTCTTTGGATTCTGTGTCTCCCTCTCTCTCTGCCCCTCCCCCGCTCATGCTCTGTCTCTCTCTGTCTCAAAAATAAATTTTAAAAATGTTAAAAAAAAATTCAGTTCCATTCCTTACACACATATATGTGTGTGTGTGTGTGTGTGTGTGTGTGTGTGTGTATATATATATATATATAGTTGACCCTTGAACAACACAGGGATTGGGGTGCCGACCACTGTACAACTAAAAATCTGTGTATAACTTTGACTCCTCAGAACTTAAAACTAATAGCCAACTGTTGGCCAGAAGTATTACCAACAGCATAAACAATTGATTAATATATTTTTTACATTGTATGTGTTATATACTGTATTTTCACGATAGTACCTAGCTTTTTCTTTTTTTCAGTATTTCTAGGCTATGCATTTCATATGCAAGTTTTTTTTTCAAGTTTATATTTTAAGAGAGAGGGTGCGAGCAGGGGAGGGGCAGAGAGGGAGGAGAGAGAGAGAATCCCAAGCAGGTTATGCACTGTCAGTGCAAAGCCTGATGTGGGGCTTGAACTCCTGAACTGTGAGGTTGTGACCTCAGCCAAGATCAAGAGTCAGATGCTTAACCAACTTAGCCACCCAGGCACCTCATGTGTGAGTTTTTAAAAGTTGGCCCAAATCTATAAAAAATTTCCCAAAGAATTGATGGGAAAAAATCTGTGCATCAGTGAACCATGCAGTTCGAACTTGTGTTGTTCAAGGGTCAACTAAATACCCAAAAGAAACAAAAACATGTGTCCACACAAAAACTTGTACACAAGTATCTATAGCACCATTATTTAAAACAGCCAAAAGGTAGAAGCAGCCAATGTCCATCAACTGATAAATGGTTAACAAAATATGGTTATATACATATAGTAGAATATTATTCAACCATAAACAGAAATGAGGTACTGATACATGCTAACAACATGAGTGACTCTTGACAACCTTGTACTAAGTGAAGAAGCCAGCCACAAAAGACCACATACTTTATTTTTCCATTCATATGAAATGTCCAGAAATGGAAAGTCTACAGAGATGAAAAGTAGATTTGTAGTTGGTTAGGGCTGCATTTTGGGGGTGATACCTAAAGAGATTTCTTTTTAAGGTGATAAAATGTTATAAAATTGACTGTGGCGATATTTGCATATATCTGTGAATATACTAAACCCCACTTAATCGTATACTTCACATGTGTAGATTATATGGTAGGTGAATTATATCTCAGTAAAACTGGTTTTAAAAAACAGTACATAAGCAACCAGATGCCACTGCCAAAATTAGGAAGTATTTTCCAAGATAAAATTAAAGGGATTTGTAGGGCACCTGGGTGGCTCAGTTGGTTAAGCGTCTGACTTTGGCTAAGGTCATGATTTCACAGCTCATGAGTTCAAGCCCCACATCGGCCTCTGTGCTGACAGCTCAGAGCCTGGAGCCTGCTTCAGATTCTGTGTCCCTCTCTCTCTGCCCCTCCCCTGCTCGCACTCTGTCTTTCTCTCTCAAAAATAAATAAATGCTAAAAAAAAAAAAAAAAAAAAAAAACTAAAGGGATTTGTGATAGCTTTCACTTATTAATTAGAATTACCTACTTTCCAAATTAGTAAATCATGATTACATATATAGTAAACTATGTTTTAAAAAAATTTGTATATATAATTTGATTCCAATTTGTAAAATATTTATACCAAATATTTATAGCTGTATACCATATATTATGTAATACCATGTGCCAGGTATTATGCTAAGCTTATAATCTCATTTAATATTTCCATTAACACTGCCAGGAAAGTATTATTTCCCCCAATTTAAAAAAGAAGAAACTGAGAAATAGAGGCATTACTTTGTCCGGTTTCAAACTCCTATGTGAGTGACATCAGAATCCAGGCCTTTAATCACTATCCAATAAGTTCATTTCTTAAAATATCTTAAATGTTAATAGTATTTTTAGTTTTCTAGGTTATGGAAAATTGTCTTTACACCCCCATTTTCCAAGTTTTAATTGTAATACTCTTATTTAAACAATTCAAAAAAATTATTCTTTTCCCATGGCCAGTGTCAGAAGCATGGCAAAATTCAACCTCCTGCAAAATCTGTGTGCTATGGAGTTGACTATGAAACTTGATGAAGAACAATGTGGTTCATTTTTTTAAAAGGGATAGTTGACAGTTGAGAATGTAACTGTAGCAGTGGAAGATTGAATCATGTCTAATAATAGCATTAGTTTTGCTTTTCATATATGAAATAAGTAAATTTTTTAAAGATTTCCCTCTATAGGTGGAAATGTAAAACACACAGACTCCGTATTTCTTCATATTGCCTAAGTGAAATAAAGATGCTTTTAAACTCTGTTTTGAGTCAGAGAAATTTAGGAGTTAACTTGTTGGAGCATTTTGAGTTACCTACTGATAGAAAGAGACCATTCATGCACCCAAACTGTAAGTTGAGTGTATGTTTACACAGTGGAAGTGAGGTGGCTTCATAGATCTTGGCAAGGCTTTTTCCTGGGCCCTGGGCTGTCTAAGGGGCTCTCAATCATCAGGTGTTCTTTGAATAGGAAGGTCCTGTCACCACTGAGAAAATAGCCAAAATCTTACGATCCCATTACTCTTTTAACATCCGAGCGTGCATCACCATTGGAGAGAACAGCACTTCCATGCAAGGGGATGTTGAAAACCCTACGGCTCTCCCAGTTCTTGAACAAAGCTCTCTGTATCGTCAGAGCTACATCCTCAAGTGGGAAAAAGCAAAGTCATGGCTCAGGTTTCAGGTTTCCATTGTCCTGAAAAGACCAACTCATTACATTAAATTCTGTTATTCTCCCCTCTTACAAACTGGACATTTAAGTTTTAATTTTCTTGTCGAAGTATAGTACATATACAAAGATGTAAAAGTTGACCAATACTGTTTGGCTTGAAATAGGAAACCACAAGCTCCTGAACCACCCCTACACCCTGCTTTTCCCCAAGTCTCCCTCTCTAAGTTCATTTTCTTCTGGTATTTAACTCTTTATTTCTAAATATATCCTTACCCTGCTTTTTTGTTTGTTTTGTTTTTTGTTTTTTAACTCAGTGTTAGACATTGTCCTTTTTTGGGGAAGGAGGTTTTTTTTAAATTGTAGTAAAATATGAAATTGACCATTATAACCATTTTTAAGTGTCCAGTTCTGTGACCTTAAATTCACATTCACATTGTTCTGCAGCCATCACCACCATCCATCTCCAGAAGTTTTTCATCTTTCCAAACTGAAACTATATCCCTTGAACACTACCTGGCATTTCCTCCTCCCCTCTTTCCCAGCACCCACCATTTTCTCTATGAATTTGACTACTCTAGGTACCTCATATAAGTGGAATCATATAATATCTGTTAGTTTTAACAGACTTATTTCATTTAGCATAATATCCTCAAGGCTCATCCATGTTGTAGTATGTATCAGAATTTTCTTCCTTTTGGGGGTGCCTGGCTGGCTCAGTCAGTAGCATGCAACTCTTAATCTCAGAGTCGCGAGTTTAAGCCCCACATTGGGCATGGAGCTTACTTTAAGAAAAAAATTATCTCTTTTTTTTGTTGTTGTTTGTTTGTTTGTTTGTTTTTGAGAGCACGGAACACACACTACCAGGGGAGGAGCAGAGAGAGAATCTTAAGCAGGCTCCACACACAGCGCAGAGCCCATCACGGGGCTCAGTCTTAGAACCGTGAGATCATGACCTGAGCTGACATCAAGAGTCAGACCAACCGAGCCACCCCAGCATCCCTGTTTTCACTCTCTTATTAGTGCCCTTTGATGCAAAAAGCTTTTTAGTTTTGACAAAGTTCAGTTTATCTATTTTTTTCTTTTGTTGCCTGAGCTTTTAGTGTCATATCTATGAAATCATTGACAAATCCAATGTCATGCTTTTCTTCTATATTTTCTTCTAAGAGTTTTATAGTTTTCGCTCTTATGTTTAGGTTTGTGATCCGTTTGTCTGTGGAATAACAAAAGGGGCCAACTTCATTTTTTGCATGTGGATATTCAGTTGTCTTTGCACCATTTTTTGAAAAAACTGTCCTTTCCCCATTGAGTGGTCTTAGCATCCAGCATCCTTTTTGGAAATCATTTGACATATATGCAGGGATTTATTTCTGGGCTCTTTTTTACCATTTTAACCATTTTTAAGTATACACAGTAATGTTAAGTTTATTCACATTGTTGTGCAGTAGATCTCCACAGCTTTTTTGTTTTGTAAAACTAAAGCTCTATATCCACTAAGCAACAACTCCCCTCCCCCCTTCCCCCTTTTCCCAGCCCCTGGCAGCCACCGTTCTTTCGATGAATTTGACTACTTTCTATATTTTGTATACATGGAATGATACAGAACTGTCTTTTTGTGTCAGGCTTAGTTTTAACATAATATCCTCAAGGTTCTGAGCTCTCTATTCTGCTCCACTGGTCTGTATATTTGTTTTTATCCCACTACCACACAGATTTGTACTGTAGCTTTGTAGTAAGTTTTGAAATTAGGAAGTGTGAGACAGTGAACTTTGTTCTGATTTTTCAAGGTTGTTTTAGCTATTTGGGTCCCTCGACATTGCACATGAAAGTTACGGTATATTTTTCCATTTCTATAAAAAACATTGTTGGTATTTGAATCCCTAGGGATTACATTGAATCTGTGGCTAGCTTTGGGTAATACTGGCATCTTAAAAATATGAAATCTTTCAATACATAAGCATGGTATGTCTCCCATTTATTTATGTATTTAATTTCTTTCTGCTCTGTTCTGTAGTTTTCAGTGTTTAAGTCTTTTACTTCCTTTGGGTAAGTTTATTTTTAAGCATTTTGTTATTTTTGGAATTGTTTTCTTAATTTCCTTTTATCATTGTTCATTGTTAGTGCATAGAAGTGCAACTGATTTTTATGTGTTCATTTTGTATCCTGCAACTTTGATGAATTGTTTATTAGTTATGAGAGTTGGTGAGAGAGAGAGAAAGGGAGTGTGTGTGTGTGTGTGTGTGTGTGTAATCTTGAATTTCTCTTTCTTGCCTAAGTGCTCTAGCGAGAATTTTCAAAACAGTGTTTAGTAAAAGTGGCAAAAGAGGGCACCTTATCTTCCTGATCTTAGAGGAAAATTTCTCAGTGTTTCATCATAGAATCGGATATTAGTTATGGTTTTTTTCATATATGACCTTTACTATGTTAAGATAGTTTCCTTTTTTTTTTTTTAATATTTATTTTTTCATTGAGAGAGAGAGAGAGAGAGAGAGAGAGAGCAGGCATGAGCAGGGGAGGGGCAGAGAGAGAGAAGGAGTATCCCAAGCAGGCTCCTGGCTGCCAGTGCAGAGCCTGTGTAGGGCTTGGTCTCATGAACGGTGAGATCATGACCTGAGCTGAAATTAAGAGTTAGGGACGTTTAACCAGCTGAGCAACCTGGGTGCCCCAAAAATATCTCAAAGGAATTCCTTCTATTCCTGCTTTGCTAAATGTTTTTATCATGGAGTGTTGAGTTTGGGGAAATTATTTTTCTCTATTAATTGAAATGATCATATGGGGTTTTTTTTTCCCTTTCATTCTGTTAATATGGTGTATTTAATTGATTAATTTTCATGTGTTAAACTATCCTTGCATTCCAGGAATAAATCCCATTTGGTCATGGTATATAATATTTTTAACATGCTGCTGATACCAATTTGCTAGTATTTTGTTGAGGAATTTTGCATTGGTATTCATAAGGAATACTAGACTGTAGTAATGTCTGCGTCACTCAGGTGTCAGGCAATGCTAACCTCATAGAATGAGTTTGGGAGTGTTCCTTCCTCTTCATTTTTTTTTGAAAAGTTTGAGAAGAATTGTTAATTCTCCTTTAAATGTTTGCTAGAATTCACCCGGACTGGTCCAGGGCCCTTTTTTTTTTTTTTAATTTTTTTTAATTTTTTTTGAGAGGGGTGTTGATTGTTTCATTCTTCTTACTATATAGATCTATTCAGATTTTCCCTTCTTCATGAGTCAATGTTGATAGGGTTATATGGTTCTAGAAATTTGTCCATTTCATTCGGGTGCCCAGTTCATTGGCATGCAGTTATTCATTGTACTGAGTTACAGTCCATTTTATTTCTGCAAAATCAGTAGTCATGTTTCCAGCGTTCATTTCTGGTATTAGATTTAGATATTTTTGACTTACCATTATGGATGAAGAAATTTTAGTTTTCATTTGGCACCTCACGTTCCCATCTTTCTTCCCCTCTTCATCTTCTCATTAAAGTCTATTCTTTTTGCATTAATTACTGTTCTATTACCCAATTATGACACTGGTACACATACTTTTCCTAGTATCTCCAATAAATTGTAAAATGCTGTTTTCTGTACAATTAGATCAGAGGAATTGTCAGTTTCCTCTTTTTTTTTTTTCATGAAAACATTCCTTCTAAAGCCCTCTGACCTCCTGCTCCAATCCTTACTGATTGCTTTTTGAATGTGCTACACAGCTGGTGTCCTTGACTTCTCTCTTATTTTGGATTCTTTGTTTCCTTGAGTTCATGTTTTTTCCTTTAAAAAAAGGGGGGGTGGGGGAATGCTCCCATAGCTTCCTAGGGTGCATCAGAGATGAATTCTTTTTCGATCTTATACAATTGACCCTTGAATAACATGGATTTGAACTCCTCAGGTCCACTTATATGTGGATTTTTTTTTTCAGTACATACAGTACTGTAAATGTATTTTCTCTTCCTTGTGATTTTTTTTTTTATTTTTCAATATTTATTTATTTATTTATTTTTAAGATTTTAGGTAATCTCTACACCCAGTGTGGGAATCAAACTCACAACCCTGAGATTAAGTCACATGTTCTTCCAACTGAGGCAGCCCGGCGCCCTCTGCCTTATGATTTTGTTGTTGTTGCTTTCTTTGTTGCTGTACATAAAACATACAAAGTATGTACTAATCAACTGTTTATGTTACCAGGGAGGTTTTGAGTCAACTGTAGGCTTTTAGTAGTTAAGTTTTGGGGGAGTCAAAATTATATGTGGATTTTCATCTGTGGGGGAGTTGACACCCTTATCTCCTACATTGTTCAAGAGCCAACTGTATATTTAAACATGTCTTTATTTACCCACACATGCTTGACTGATAGTTTGACTAGGAATAAAAATCAAAGTTTTTAAAAAATAATTTTACCTCAGAATTTGAGGCATCACTTTATTGTCTTCCAGCTTTGAGTGTTGGCTTTAAGAAGGCTATTTGTACTCTTGATCTTTGTAGGTGACCTTCCCTCTAGTTCCCCGTCCTTTTCTCTCTCGCTGTTTCTTTCTTTTTCATTCTCTCTTGATTGTACACTCCCCTCCACCCCATTAAGATTTTTTTTCATCCCTGTCATTCTGAAATTTCACATTATCTCTTAGTGTACTTATTCTTTCATATGTTATACTGGCACTCAGAAAGTCCTTTCAGTCTAGGAAATTATTTTATACTAGTTCTCTTTGATCCTTTATTATTTTTCTAGTCTCTTTCCAGAACTAATTAATTGGATTTTGGATCTCTTAAACTAACCTTTTCATTTACTCATCTTTTCTCCCATTTCTAACTCTGTCTACTTTATTTTAAGGGGTATTTCCTGATTTAGATCTGTCTTCAGGGGCACCTGGGTGGCTCAGTCAGTTATGTGTCTGACTTCAGCTCAAGTCATGATCTCACAGTTTGTGGGTTTGAGCCCCATGTCAGGCTCTGCGCTGACAGCTCAGAGCCTAGAGCCTTCTTCAGATTCTGTCCCTTCCCCACTCATGCTCTCTCTCAAAAATGAATAAACGTTAAAGAAAAATTTTTTAGATCTGTCTTCAGCCCTTACCAATTGCTTGAGCATATCATTTAATCTTGCTATGCCAGTTTTTATACTTTAGAGGATTACAGGGAGAATTAAATATGTTAATGCATATAAAGCATGGCCCAGAACAAGTAGTACAAATGTGGCAAATAGTAAATACCCCAGCTCCTGCTGCTGCTGCTGTTGTATTGTTTCTTCAACTCTTTTTTTCATTTTTGCTGTCTTATTTTTAATTTTAGGAACTTTTCCCCTCTTTTATAGCAACTTGTTCTTTCATAATTGAAATTATGTTGGTTGTTTTGAGGATCAGTACTCAGACATTTCAATTTGTACACAGTTCTTAAGATATGTATTGCATATCTAAAAAGCCAGGTAGTTGTGATTATTTTCTAAGCTTAAAATTTGAAGGTAATTTTTTCTTAAAAGAGTATCAATTACCAGTATCTTCAAATGTTGATGTTGTTACATCAAAAGACCCACTCCATACATTTTCAGTCTTTCTCAGCACCTTAATAAAGTTACTAAGGAAGTTACTAGTAATAATAAATAATGAAGTTATTGGACTAGTACTACCAAAGATGTTTCATAGTGCAAGCAGTTCTGACACGGGGAGAGCCAAGATCAAGGAGTATTCTTTAGAAAACAATTCTACTAAAAACAAATGGGAAGAGAAGTTAAAATGGTCCAGGCATAGTAGGCGCACTTAGGTGGCTTAGTCAGTTAAGCGTCTAGCTCAGGTCATACTCTCACAGTCTGAGTTCAAGCCCCATGTCAGGCTCTGTGCTGACAGCTCAGAGCCTGGAGCCTGCTTCAGATTCTGTATCTCCCTCTCTCTGCCCCTCCCTCACTTGCACTGTGTGTGTGTGTGTGTGTCCATCTCTTTCTCAAAAATAAACATTTAAAAAATTTTTAATGGTCAAGGCATAGTAAATGTACAAATATGACTCCAAATTGCCATCTAATGTGCTTTGTATAATAGGATATAAAATCTACCATCTGTGGAATGTTAAACTGACACTTAAAATAATCAAAGCATTGCACATTTAATATCTCACAGTTTTCTGGTTGTACCAAGAAATAAACAACAAGCAAATGATTTTACCTTAAAAAAAGTCATTTGCACTTTAAAAATGGGATGAGGTGGGATTCCTTTCTTAAAGACCTTTCTAGAGCTATTAAAAACATTTGAATTTACAAAATAGTTGATAAAAATGTTTCTCTGGATTGTACAAGGGAGACAGGGATCCCTGATAAGACTGGTTATCTGATATTAATCAGACTTGGCCTCTTTCTCTCCTGTTTCATCAGAGGCTGGACTTTCCTCATTCTTAGTTTCTCTGTTTTCTATTAGAAAACTATCTTTAGTTTCCTCGTTAGCTGATTTCTCCTTTTGCTCTCCTTTCCCTTTGTGCACTTTGCTGTGTGAAGATTTATGCTTCATTTCCACTGCAGGTTTAGCTGACAGTCTCCTGGATCTCCTGGACTTCCCTGACTCCAGCCGTTTGGCAGAGCCGACTGTCCTTTGGGATTGGTTGGTGGCAGGGCCTGGGCGAGCCGGACAGATTCATTGCAATACTGGGCCACCAGAGCAGCTGTGACCGCTGCCAGGGCAATGGGAGAACTGGATGGAACTGTATGGATGCAATAGCTTGTCCTTGTTCTGTGAGGTGTTAATTGCAGGGGTTTTTTGTTTTGTTTTTTTGTTTTTGGAGGGGTTTTTTTGCCCTTTTTATTTTCCTTTGCTTCTTACATAGTTGCTGTTTTATCCAAGTTCCTTTTTGTTTCATTCAGTTCCTTTCACATGGAAGCTTTCCTCAAATGGTTAGTGATCCTTATTTTTGGTTCACATTTCAGAATGAAGCACTTATAACTAAAAGCAAAAACAAGAGTGTATATGAGTAAGGCTTGCCACATAGTTTGGTTTGACTTTACTTTGGGGTGATTAGATAGATACCCACACATTTTGTTTGGAGGGTTGCCCCATATGTCACCATCTATAGGTTTCTTTTCTGAAGCCATTCACTTTTCTTGTCAAGAATTCTTCAGTTTTCTGTCTGAAGGGTATATATATGCCTTGTTGCAGTACTTTTGTTTTGTTGTTGTTGTTGTTGTTTTGTTTTTGTTTGTTTGTTTTAAAGCAATGGCACGAGGAAAGGGAGGTTTACCTTTCAATACTTTCACTTAATCTACCTCTTTGAAAACAGAAGACAGGACTCCTTCCTTCGCTGTGAGGATGTTTTTGATGTCTCTGGGGCTGGGACCTCTTTGGTTCAACGTAAACACTTCCTTTTTTTTTTTTTTTTTTTTTTTTTTTTGCAGTGAGGAGGTGGTTGTTATGGTGGTGAGTTCCTGGCTGCACCACAGATATTCAACCAGTCCCCTGGTTTTCAGCCTATTTCTCAGCCCAGCTTTCTCTGGGACCTAGGGTTCTAGTACTGAGCCTTTCCAAGGTTCTGGAGTAGGAATTAGTTTGTTTCTAGCCCTTCTGTAGAATCTGAAATCTAGCTTTGTCCATTCTGCTGTTTTCTTTTGGGTTTTTTTCTTACCTTTTTTTTTTTAAGCTGGGCAAGGTTATAAAGATTTAATTGTATACATATTTAAGTAGTTGTTACATGGTGAAGAGTGTAAAGATATGCCCTCTCATAAAAACTGAGAGAAAAAAAGTTTTTTTAAGGTTCTAGCAAATCAGTTTAACATTAGGGGTACATAGGAAATCAAATGTTATGGTGAGGACTAATTTAGGCTGCTGTTTTCGTTCCATGAAGGGATGTAGAACCACCCAGAGCAATTTTTTTAAGAATCCATAAATAGAGACTTTCTTATGGCTATTCTAGTTTTTACTTTTTTATTTATTATAGTTTATTGTCAAGTTGGTTTCCATATACCACCCAGTGCTCATCCCAACAAGTGCCCTCCTCCATGCCCATCACCAATTTTCCCTTCCCCAGCCCCCATCAACTCAGTTTATTCTCAGTATTTAAGAGTCTCTTATGGTTTGCCTCCCTCCCTCTCCTTAACTACTTTTTCCCCTTCCCCTCCCCTATGGTCCTCTGTTAAGTTTCTCCTGTTCCACATATGAGTGAAAACGTATGGTATCTGTCTTTCTCTGCCCAACTTATTGCACTTAGCCTAACACCCTCGAGTTCCATCCACGTTGCTACAAATGGCCATATTTCATTCTTTCTCATTGCCATGTAGTATTCCATTGTATATATTTAAACCACATCTTCTTGATCCATTTGTCAGTTGATGGACATTTAGGCTTTTTCCACGATTTGGCTATTGTCGCAAGTGCTGCTATGAACTTTGGGGTACATGTGCCCCTATGCATCAGCTCTTATGTGTCCCTTGGGTAGATTCCTAGCAGTGCTGTTGCTGGCTTATAGGGGAGTTCTGTTGTTAATTTTTTGAGGAATCTCCACACTGTTTTCCAGAGTGGGTGCAGCAGTTTACATTCCCACCAACAGTGTAGGAGGGTGTATTCTAGTTTTTAAATATTGGTTTAAAAAATATAGCACCCCCAATCATCCAAAGTCTAGAGCTCAGACGGACCACCAGTTTACAGACTCTGCTCTACAGCGTTCTTCTAACACCAGTGTTATTCCAAAAGTGATTAAACTAGGATTAAAACATTCAGCGGCTACCTTTTCCCTGCCCCAGTACAAAGCTCTAGGGACTAAGTCATTACATTTTAAGTAGCTAGCAGCATTTCCCTATCCAAAGTATTCTTCTTCCTCTTTTTCATTTAAAAAAATTACTATGGGACAGCAAAGTCAAGTTTGCATTTTTTTAATAACATAAATTACCAACAAGGTTCTTACCTAGTAATCAAAAATTAAATAAAATGGCAAAATTTGAAACCAAGAAACAGGGGTGCCTGGGTGGCTCAGTTAAGTATCCAAGTCTTGATTTCAGCTCAGGTCGTGATCTCATAGTTCATGAGTTTGAGCCCCACATTGGGCTCTGCACTGACAGTGCAGAGCCTGCTTGAGATACTCTCTCTCTTTCTGTTCTGTGCCCCTCCCCTGCTCTTGCTCTCTCTCTCTCTCAAAAATAAATAAACATTTAAAAAAATTAAAAAATGAAACCAAGAAACAAGCTAAATCCACACACATCTTTTGACCAAACTAATACTGGAATATTTCCCAAATAAAAAAGTAAGCACAATTATTATATCCCATGTTTCAGAAAAGGGGCATTAAGGATCCATATCATAGGTTTATCTACAGATATAACGGGTATGTTGAATTCATGAGTTTGATCCATTTTTCAAAGTGATTGCACCTCTTAATTAAAACGCTCCTTTTCACATCTATTTAATGGATTAATTAAAACATACTTATTTCTTAAGCAGTTGGTATCTTACTATTAAAAAAAAAAAAAAAAGGTGCAAGGTCCCCTGGGTGATTCAGTCAATTAAGCATCTGACTCTCAGTTTCAGTTCAGGTCATGATCTCACAGCTTATGAGTTTGAGTCCCACATCAGGCTCTGTGCTGACAGCTCAGAACCTGGAGCCTGCTTCTGATTCTGTGTCCCTCTCTCGCTCTGCCCCTCCCCTACTTATGTTCTGTCAGAGAGCATATTCTCTCTCTCTCTCTCTCGCTCTCTCATAAATAAACATTAAAAAAATAATAATAAAAGGATGCAGCAAATCCAGATCCAAAGTACAAAGTCATCATAATTAGTAACTGCTACTGGTTTTCCACTGAAAATGGCAAGTTCTTTCCTGGGTCCTCCTCATAGTGGTTCCTGTGGACCACAGAGGTTGTGAACCTCTGGACGCTCTGTCTCAGCAAAGCGCTGTTTGAAGTTCTGTGAAAGGCAGAGACCCAAGACAGAAGAAATGGCAGCACCACACCAAGTTCTCTCAGTTGGTTTCCATTCTACCTTTTGTTTTTTGTCTTCCAGAACTAAGTTTGTTAGTAATTGTGATCCACTGTCCTCTTCTTGACTATCGTTTTTGTCCTTGTGGGTCTGTACATTTTTTTTTATCCTTTATTCATACTTAAATGAGATTTGGTATAGAGATGATAAATGCATGTGAAATGTATTTGCTGTATTTAATTGAAGTCAGGAAAAGTACTACTAGTAAAGCAAATTGAAATTGTTCATTGATGGATTTCTAGGTGCTCCAGAAATATTCATTTATCCATTCAACAAGTTCAGGGGTACTTACACAGTGTGCTATGTACTAAGCATTGTTCCTATTTTCAAGATGAACATTTTGCTCACATGAAGCTTCTATTCTGTTGGGAAGCAGAATAGAAAGTGAATATCTAAACAAAAGTAAAATATTAAGAGAGCAATAAGTGCTGTAAAGAAAAGTGAAGGTATAGAAAGTGACAATTACTATCTAAGCACATTCACGGAAGACTCTTAGAAGGTGACATTTAAATGGAGACCTGAATGAAGTAAGAGTAATCCTGTTGAGTAGCTGGGTGTGGGTGCATTCCAGGCAGGGAAGAGGGGGAGCATGCTTGGCACAAGTGACACTCAAACTTGCTTAAGTGAAAAAAGATTCGTTGTAAGGATACTCACAGAACTGAATCTCAGGATGTATGATCAGGCTGTATGGGAACTGGAAAGCTGTCCAGTACATCTCTTTCCAACTCCTTCTGGGGCCACATGGTCACTCCTCTTTGCTTTGTTCTGAGAGTTGAATCATTTTCTACCCTAAGGACTAGCTTTTTCTCCTTCTGTGTTCTCCAACAGTCTGGGCTTGTATTTGGCATCAAATCAAGCCCTAACCCTATATGATCTTAGAACTTTGCATCACTCTCTTACTTCCGTAAACATGGTAAATCTTTCCACTTACTTATTTTCTTTTTATTTTTTTCACAAAGATATAACATATTTTTTGATTTGCTTCCTAATATGTACTTTGTGTTCTGTGATGCTATTTACAAATATATTAAATTTTTTAATTTTAGATTCTTGCTGGTATATAGAAATGCAAGTGATCTTGTTTATAATTTTTTTAATTGAGCAGCCTTTCTCTTATTATAATAATTCACTGTATGTTCATTTGGTTTTTTTTTTTTCTTTCTAATCCTTATGTTTTTGTCTTGCCTTAAAATCCTAGCTAGATCTCCAGTACAATGTTGAATAGAAGGAACAGGTGGCATTCCCTTGTTTCTCATCTTGAAAGGAATGCTTTCAATAACTCATTAGATATGATGTTTGTATGAACTTTAGTCTTTGTCAGTTCAGGGCATTCTCTTCTGTTCCCAGTTGGAAGAAAGGTTGTTATACTCAGCAGATGTTGGATTTTATCACCTTTTTTTTTTTTTTTGGCACCTTAATGATCATATGATTTCTCTCGATCGGTTACTATAGTGAATTAGATTGATTTGTAATTTTAAGTCCATCTTGATTCTGGGGTTAATCTCAAACATGATTTACACACACACACACACACACACACACGCATATTTTGGATTCAGTTTGCTAATATTCTGTTTAGGAATTCTCTATCTTGTTCATGAATAGAATTGACTTAATTTTTCTTAGGTTTTGGTATCAAGGTCATAAAGGGAATTGGGAGGAAGTCCCTTCCTTTTCTACTTTTTGTAACAATTTATGTAAAATTGGAAATTTTTTGGTTCTTGACTGCTTACAAAATGCACCTAGTAAAACTACTAGGGTGTGGAAAGAGTTTTAACTACTGACTTAATTTCTTTAATGGTTAAAGGACTATTCAGATATGTTACTTGTACGTCACTCAGTTTTAGTAAGTTATACCTTTTTCTAAGAATTTGTTTTGTCAAGTTTTCAAGTTTATTGGCATACTGTTTGTTGTTCAAAATGACTTTGTTTTATATTTTAACATTTGAGGCAACTCTAGTTACAGCCCCCTTTTATTCCTAGTATTACATTATTTGTGTCATCTCTTTTTTTCCCCTTGATTGGTTTCACCAGAGAGTAATTTTATCTCTGATTAGTTTCTGTTTTTATTATTTTTTTCTGCATTTTGGCACTTGTTTTGGTATTCTTTTTCTAATTTCTTAGGATGGATCTTAGCTTATTGATTTCTTGATTTCTTAGCCTTTCTTCTTTTCTAATACAAGAATTGAGCTATCTAGGGGCACCTCCGTGGCTCAGTCAGTTGTCTGACTTCAGCTCAGGTCATGATCTCATGGTTTGTGAGCTCGAGCCCCACGTCAGGCTCTGTGCTAACAGCTTGGAGCCTGCTTCAGAGTCTGTGTCTCCCCCTCTCTCTGCCCCTCTCCTCATGCTCTGTCTCTCAGTAATAGATAAACATTAAAAAAAAAAAAGAATCGAGCTATCTATTATATTCTAGGTAGAGCTCTAGCTATATCACTTCCAGGCAGCCAATGATTATCTTTTTATCATTTAGATTGATTTGCAGTTTGTAGCATTTTCTATGAAAGAAGTCATACAGTATATACTCTTTATTGTCTGGCTTCTTTCATTCAGTATCATTATTTTCAGACTCATCCATGTTTTATATGTATCACTAGTTCATTTTTTAATAGCGCATTCATTATATTGCAAATTTTTTTTATCCTGAATGGATAAACACTTTTATCCTAAATGGATAGACATTTAAGTTGTTACCCTTTTTTTGCCTATTACAACTAAAGATGTTATGAACATTTTTTAAATGTTTATTTATTTTTGAAAGAGAGAGAGAGAGAGACAGAGCTCAAGCAGGGGAGGGGCAGAGAGAGAAGACACAGAATCCGAAGCAGGCTCCAGGCTCCGCATGGCCAGCACACAGCCTGATGTGGGGCTCAAACTCACAAACCACAGGATCATGACCTGAGCTGAAGTCAGACCCTTAACCAACTGAGCCACCCAGGCGCCCCTGTTAGGAACATTTCTGTACAGGTGTTCGTGAGAACATATGCTTTCATTTCTCTTGGGTAGTAACTGCCCAATTGATTTCCAAAGTAATTGTACCATTTTGTATTCCTTCCAGGGGTATACACAAGTTCTAGTTGCTCTACAACCTTGCCGATACTTGGTATGGTCAGTCTGTTTAATGTTAGGCATTCTGGTAGATGTATATTGGTTCCTCATGGTAGTTTTAATTTGCATTTCTCTAATGACTAATGTTGAGTATCTTTCATGTGTTTATTTGATATCCATATATCATCTTTCATCTGTTGAAATCTTATGCCCATTTTTTAAAATTGTTTGCTTTCTTATTATTCAATTTTCAGAGTTCTTTATGTATTCTGGATTACATACCCTTTAACAAGTAAATGGTTTCCAAATATTTTCTCCTAGTCTTCGGTTTATATTTCATTCTCTTAACCATGTCTTATGAAGAACACAAATTTTTTACTTTGATGAAGTCTAATTTATCAGTTTTTTATTTTATGAATCATACTTTTGATGTCTTATCTAAAAACCTTTACCTAACACAAGATCACAAAGATTTTCCCCCATGTTTTCTCTAGCAGTGTTATAGTTCTAAGTTTTACGTTTATAATTATCTTTTTTGTAATTTTTTTAACTTAATATAATGAGAAAATCTGGTCTGTATGATAGCAGTTCTTGAAATTTGTTTTATTTCGGTGTGTTACCTTCCAGGCTTTTTTCCTAAATATTTATGTTCATGTATATGTAGCTATAGAAATACATTTGACCCTTAAAGAACGTGGGGGCTAGGGGTGGTAGGCTGACCCCCGTATAGTTTAAAATCCATGTATAATTTTTTACTCCCCCAAAACTTAACTACTAATAGCCTGCTGTTGACTGGAAGCCTTATCAATAACATAAAATAATTGATTAACATATGTTTTGTATGTTGTATGTATTATAGTCTTACAATAAAGTAAGCTATAGAAAAGAGATTGCTATTAAGAAAATCATAAGGAAGGGAAAATATATAGACAGTACCATACTGCATTTATTGAAAAAAATCCTCATGTAAGTGTACTCATGCAGTTCAAATTCATGTTTTTCAAGGGTTAACTGTTCATAGATTTTTAAATTTAGCATGAATGGATCACACTAGATACGATGTTCTTTAAGTAGCCCTTTTTACTCTGTCTTAAATATACTGATTGATTTCCAAAATAGTAGCATTTTATATTCCTACCAGTAGTGTACAGGAGTTCCAGTTGCTCAAATCTATATAATTCTTTTCACTGTCATGTAGTATTACATAAATTAGAGCTCTGTTTATGTAGCCACTCCACTATAGAAGCACATTTTTGAGTTGTTTCCAAATTTTCTCAAACATAAATAGTGCTGCAATGAACATCTTTGTATATGATGACTCCTCGAGCTCACATGTGGGTGTATTTCTCTAGACCGGAAGTAGAATCATGATTCAAAAGCCATCTTCCAAGTTTTTGTGGGTTTTTCTTTTTTTTTTTTGACAGTTAGCAATCATACAGCTTTATATACAAGAAGTAGCTGGGCCACTGATAAATTCCGTTAATTTAACAAGCATTCATTGACTACATACCATGTGAGACTTCCTTCAAGGAGTTCTCTGTTCCTTCAGAGAACTTTTTATTGCATTATTTCTTAATGGCCCTTTTACTATACCATAGTAATACTCATAGTAAATATATCCATTCATACAGAAATAATTTAAAAAATCAGTATATTACGACAACTATATTCAAGAGAATAAAAGAAGCAATTTATTATAAAGTCATATGTATTTCATGTAAATGCATAGGCACAGCTCTCATAGAAGAGGTTATGGAAAATACAGATAGTTGCACATACTTAAATAAGCTGTGAGTTAAGAGTAGTAAGAAGATGAAGCTATTTTGTAAATGAAATATAGACCGTGGACTTAGAATAAAATTAGTGTTGTTATAAGTAAGACAACTTAGTTGTAGTATGAAGGGGGAAAAAGAGTTGATAAGTGGAATTGTCAAAAAGGAGAAAATGATGAAGTATGATGCCCGTGTAAAAAGACTTTGGAGACTATAGCCTTTTAATGGTCACAGAAAATGGAGGATTGGAAATGAAACCATATTGTCTATAAACAAACAAATAAACATCTGCTATAGAAGGAAATAACATCTTTCTCAGGGTGATTGGTTTAGCACTTTGCATTTGATTTCCTCAGGGAAATTGTAGTAGGAATGTTCTGTATTTATGTAATGCATTGTACTTTATTGTCTAATTTTAATCCTCCCATTATTCTGTGAAGTAAGGGGTATCCACCTCAGTTTTACAAATGAGTAAACAGTCTTAGAACAATTAAGGGACTTATCCAAAGCCACCCAGACAGGAGCTGGTGTTCTAAGTGTAATAGAGTTTCCCTGTAACTAGCTGCCTACCAGGATGATTCAGTTTAGATTTGTGGTTGCAGAAATATAACCTAGTTTTAAAATATCTTCGGTAGCAGTCCTTCAGTGGGCAAGGAGACCGAAAATTATTTTTCACAGTAGAATCTCATCTTACAAAAATATTTTCCTGAATGATTAGAAAAGGAGTTTTTTTTTTTTAAAATGAGGAACGTATGAAGAACACTCTATTTCAGACTTGGGGTGGAAAATAAGATCATTCATAATACCAAATTCTAGGAATAGTTGCTGGTTTTAAAAGGTAACTTTTTTGGAAATAGTTTTTTTTTAATTGATTATGAAAGTGGTAAAACATTCTGGAAATTTTGAAAAGGAGAGAAGAAAGCCATATTTCTACGTTTGAACACATCTTACGCTATCATTTTTATTACTTTATCACTTCTTGTATAAAATAACAACCATTTCCACCTCGGTCACCCTTTATTATCCCTCTTACATCTTACTTTTCTCCAAAATGCTTGTCATTGTCTAAAAAACATATAGGGACACCTGGGTGGCTCATTCAGTTAAGCGTTGACTTCAGCTCAGGTCATGAGCTCGCAGTTCGTGAGTTTAAACCCGCATCGGGCTCTGTGCTGACAGCTCGGAACCTGGATCCTGCTTGGGATTTGTGTCTCCCTCTCTCTCTGCCCCTCCCCTGCTCACACTCTGTCTCTCTCAAAAATAAACAACCATTAAAACTCATAATTAAAAAATAGAATAGCATATATACTTCTTTATTTATAAATATTTATTCTATTATTTATAATAGAATGTAAATTGCAGAAAAACAGGAACCTTGTTTCATTTGCTGTTTGTCTTCCTAGTGTCTAAAACTCTTTCCAGTGCCTGGAACATAGTAAGCACTCACTATTAAGATTTCTTTAGTGAATGAATAAGCATATTCTTTTTTTGTCTTCTTTCCACATGCATGTCATCCAACTGTAATCACAGTGTGCACACACAGGATGTTATTTGACAGAATAAATGTAAATATCCTTTCCACAGGTTGCTGCATAGCCTGCATAACCAACATTTTTCATAGCTACATAATATTGTATCAAGGGAGCATAGCATAATTTACTAACCTATCTCCTAGTTTGGGACATTTAAGTTGCTTCTGACCTTTAGGTTAAATATATCCATTCTTACTGAAAACAAACTGAGGGTTGAAGGAGGAGGGGGAAAGGGGAAGGGGGGTGATGGTCATGGAGGAGGGCACTTGTGGGGAAGAACACTGGGTATTATATGGAAACCAACTTGACAATAAACTATAAATTAAAAAAAAAAAGAATAAAATAAATAAATATATCCATTCTTTACCAGTTGAGGGTGCCCAAAGCAAATAACAAGAAAAACCAGCTGTTGCTGATTTAAACAAAAATAGGATGCTTAAAGAACTATGGGAAGTACTGGATTAACTTGACAGAGTTACCAGCAGAGTTAGAAATGAGGCTTTGCAGCTATGAAAACAAACCTCACCAAAGAGCCAGTTTGGTGAGGCTCTGGCAGCACACCACAACACTGCCTAGGCTGGCCATGGGGCTCCTGCTGCTGGCAGTCTCAGCTTGAACATCTGACTGACCCTTTGCTCACTAAGTTAAACTAGACCTGCAAGTGTCTGGCATTTTCTGCTTCTACAGTTGAAGGTTGCCTCTACTTATCCAGACCCCTGAGAGAGAGGGAATTCCTGAATTCCCTGGAAAAATAATTTAGGAGCACACACTGATAAAGACATTTCTATATTTAGGATAATTTGTGTAAGGTGGATTCCCAGAAGTAGAATCACCAGATCAGAGGGCATGAACAAATTTTTATGATGAGAAGAGCAGACCTGTTGACCTAAATGATTGGGCCTTGGAGCTTTTTGCTTCCTTATATTAATCTTTCATTTTACACATCACTTACAGGCTTTACTGAATGTTCTATTTCTTAGAAATTTAAATAGTTGTTGAGGTAGGGGGACTTTTAGTTTCTTTTTTAAAAGAGAATCCTCAGGGTGCCAAGTAGCTCAGTTGGTTGAATGTCCGACTCTATAGATTTCAGCTCAGGTCATGATCCCAGGGTCGTGTTATCAAGCCCTGCGTCAGGCTCCACACACTCTGCTTCGGATTCTCTCACTCTCCCCCTCTGCCTTTCTTCCCTACTCGTGCACATGTGTGCTTTCTCTCTAATGTAAAAATAAATAAATAAAAAGAATCCTCTCTTTTTTTCCCCTGGATCAGTTTTTCCCTTTTAGGTTGGGATGCCTACGTTTGTGCTAGATTCTGAAAAATAGGTGGCATATTCCTTTAACTTAGATTGTTTTAAGTTACTATACAAACTTGTGGAGTGGAAATTCATCGCTTATAACATGGTGAACTTATTTTTTAAAATTTCCTTACTTTCTCAGTTCCCTCTTACATGAAAGTAAATATCCCTAAAACCTCTTTCTTCCTACCCTCCCCCACCCGAGGCTTTCATTTGTTTTGTTTGTTTTTGGTGATTGGCCAGTATTCACTTTATATTAATCCTTTGTCCAAGTATTGAAACAGGTCGTAAGTTACATGTCAAACAGAAGGCTACAGCCTGGCACAGAGACAGGTGCTCTTGTCTAGCAGCCAGAGGATCTGAGTATTAGTTACAGCCCCACCTCTAACAGTGACCTCCGAAGCTCTTTCCTTTATGGCCTGGGGGGAGGGCTGACACTGAGACTTGAAGCCATTCCTTGGCCAGTCACATACAGCACCCTCATTTGCACAGACTACATGTGCTCACCTGTACTCATATGCCTGGCACATGTTGGGTCGATATAGTAAAATATTTGTTAAATGAGCCCAGTACTATTATTCTTGTGATTGTTATGTTGCCTTCACTTTCAATGGAGTAGTAATTTGCAAAGATCCCATGTCTTTAAAAATGTTGGCTTGTTTACTGTGAAGTTGAAAATGCTTTAGGCAGAATGTGGTATTTCTGAGGTCTCCAAATCTTAACCTCCACTCCTCATAGTTTTAGGACTGTTTTGAATTGGTTAGATTCTATGGTAACATGCTCAAGAGCTCTCACTCAGTTCAGGAAAGGTGGTCTTTAAGGGGAAGCCGGTGGGGTGGGGGTACATTTAGCAAAGGCAGCAATCTAGGTGAAGGGAGAACTTTGTAAAGGAAAGTACATCTTCCCTAGAAGCAATTAATCATATTATTAGATAAACTGCCTTAGCAGCTGGTGAAACGGCAGGAACATGTCAATTTTGCTTCCTTGGTTACAGGGAGTGATAGTGTACTTGACCTTCAGCAAGCAGGGTCGTAAAGAGGGCATCTTTAAACAGCTCTGTCTGGTTTTGGTGAATGGAATCTGCACTGGCGGTTTGAAAGCAAATGCCTGAGCTTCCCCGACCAACCCTTCTGGTTGGGCTCTCTGGCCTTGGAGGTTGCTGAGGAAAAATGTAAATAACGCTTGAGGGAGCCATTGGCATGGTAAGTTTTAAGTGTCCTAAGAACAACAAGACTGCAATTTTGAAGCCTGTTCTCATTCTCTGTTTCTGGGGGAAGCCTTCTTATAATACAGTATGTTTCCTAGGTACTTGTTTTTAGAGCAGTTGGTAAAATAGCAGTGGATTTAAATGCCTAGTATGTATATGAAACAATTCTATTTAGTGTCTGATGCTATGCTTATTAGCACCTAGCAAGTTATGTCTTCATTGGAACTTGTATTTGAGTATGCTGCTTAAGTTTAAGTACGACAAAAGCTGCTTGTTTTCAACAGATTGACCTGCTTATGAACAGAGAATTGCTCTTAACACCTCATTGTTTTTACATAATGTGGGTAGTGGTTGTTGACTGTGTGGATCTTTGTTTTTGTGCCAAGAAATTTCGGGTTGTAGTTTTATCCTTTTAAACATTATCCAGTGGAAAATTTAAAAACTCATTAATCAACTCTGATATAAATCAGTGAGGCTGATTTGTAATGTTCACTTTTAAATCCTTACTTGACTTTAGTTTAAAGAAGAGCCTGACTTATCAGTCATCAAGATAATTCATTTTTTAGGAGCACAGCACACTGGCATTGTAAGGTCCTAATCCTTGTATGAGGTGAGGAATGAGCACTTTGAAGATCAACACTCCTGTGGATTCTTCTCTCTGGTGCAAGTTGCAGTACAAAGAGGGCTTAACTCTTTGTCCATTGACCATTCACTACACTTACTATTTAATGGTCCTTTGAAATAAAAGGAGGGTGTGGTACATTTCAGTTCAGGCTGGAGGTATCAGTGCCTGAAACCATTTACCCTACTGAGGCATTTACTTTGTTCATAATTTCACTGGCAATGTTTAGAAGCAGAAGTTTGTGGTTGAGATTTGTAACATATTGGGTCTGCATGATCTTTTTTCACAGGGTGTGAACTTGGTTGCCCTATTAATAACCCATGGGAATGTTGCAGCCAAAACTCAGAATAAATTATAGATTTAGAAATTCTTAATAGTTGCTCCTTAGCTCAATGCTGTGGGCATTTTTTTCCAACCTAAATGCCTATCTTTTAGCATGTATTACAGTTTTTTTTTATTTTTTTTTAACGTTTATTTATTTTTGAGAGATAGAGCGTGATCAGGGGAGGGGCAGAGAGAGAGGGAGACACAGAATCAGAAGCAGGCTCAGGACTGTCAGCACAGAGCCCAACTCGGGGCTCAAACCCACGAACCGTGATATCATGACCTGAGCTGAAGTCGGCCGCCCAACCGACTGAGCCACCCAGGTGCCCCTAGCATGTAAACCATAGAAATTTTTCCTAAGAATTTATTCCTTTAAAAAATGCTGCTACAGCAATGTCTTAATATGACAGAATAGAGAAGGTTCTCCCTCCAGGGTGAAATGTACAAACTTTCCCATCAGCATTATAAACCCAGGTGTATCGGTGAAAACCTGTATGCCTTGGTTTATGAGATAAACTGCCAGGGCAGGTGTCATGCGGTACCTGCAGGATGTCTGATTAGCAGACAGGCATGAGAGTGGAGTAAGAGAAAAAAAGGTCGGCAGAGTTTAGGACCGAGGACTATAAAACCGACTTCTTACTCATTCCTAAAGTTAGTAAGTGTTCATTCACTAAGCAAGCATTGTGGCGCTAAAATGAACCTGGCCTTGGGAAAAAAGGAGAAGTAGGAAGTGTTTCCTACTGCTCTCTGAGATAGACTTCAGCAGTTACAGTACGTGCCTTGTGGAGAGTGTTGAGATGCAGGAGCTCTCTCACCTGGAACAGAACATGTATACCAACCTGAGGGATCAGAAAAGGCTGGCCTGAGGAGCAGGGCTTTTATTAAACTCATTAGACTGTAAATATTTGTGTGTTGGGCAGGCACAATTCACTTTAGAAAGGATACAAAATAGAAGAGCTGATTTTTACCCTTTTAAATGGGAGTCAAGAGACCATGCCCTGGAAGACCTATGTCCAAACATACTTTCACAAGCTGCCTGCTCATGGTTTAATTGAGTCCTTTGGACTAGCAGTTTTCCTGTTAAAATGCAGGTGCTCTGGCCAGGGTATAACACACACCTGGGTGTTGCCAGGCATTTGTATTCATTCAGTATCAACTACTGATCCTGTCCTTTGCAACTTGAGCAGATCGAAGGAGTAGAAAGTAGGCTAAGGCAGAGAGCCAAGACTGACATCAGGTGCTGTAAAGGTTAAGCAGGAAAGGATGGAAAGGAGATGCTTCCACTAGTCAGAAATACATCTAATATTTTTATGTCCTGTTACCAAATTGACTTCTTACAACTGTGCTAAAATGATACTCCACAATATGCTTCTGGAAAAAAAAATTAGATTCACCGCCTTGATGTGTATTTATAATATCAGGCTCTAAATTCATACAGCTGCAAGAATTTCTGAGCACTCCCATCACGGCCTAACTTTGCCTTCAAGCCAGATTATATCTAAACTGCCTCTGCTGCTACTAGAACACACCGTCTCTCTAAAGGCCATGGGAGTGGAGGATCCCAAGTTATTTTCCCATTAACCTGTCACTTTCAGAGTTAGTCATGCCTCTGCTAAATATGAGGGATATTTTGGGTTGTTCATCCAATCTAAATTTATTACTGAGCTACCAGAAACCCATTGCCAACATGATTCGTACCCCATCTCACGCAAATTTGTAGAGGCCTTCGGGCATCTCATACAAAAGGAATCATAAATTTGCAAGCATATCCTTCAATGGGTGAGGGAAACTCACTTGAGTCAACTGTAGCTCACACAAAAGTTGGCAAAAAGCAGTCTTAGCATCCAGCCCGTGCTTCTTCCACTATAGCTGTCCATCTTCCCCAACAGATGCTAGAGGGCAGAACCACCTTTGATTGCACACCAGCAGGCACAGGCTTTAGGGTGGCACAGGTTAGCACATAGCAGGTTCAAGTGAAGCACGGACAAGAGTCCCTTTGGCTTACTGACGTAGAAACCTTCTTTGAGGCCTGATGAAATACTTTTTGAATACTGTTATTTTTTTTTAAGTTTGTTTATTTTGAGAGAGAGAGGACGCAACTGGGGGAGGGGCAGAGAGAGAGGGAGAGAGAGAATCCAAAGTCGGCTCTGCACTACCAGCGCAGAACCTGATGCAAGGTTCGAACTTACAAACTGTGAATGACCTGAGCTGAAACCAGGAGTCAGACGTTTAACCAACTGAGCCCCCAGGCATCCCTCTTTTTGATATAACCATCCTAATGGGTGGGAAGTGGTGTCTTAATGTGGCTTTGATTTGCATTTCTCTAATGATTAATGATGTTGAGGAATTTTCATGGTCTTATTGTCCATTTGAATATTTTCTTTGGAGAGATGTCTTTTCAACTCCTTTGCCCATTAAAAAAAATTTTTGTAATGTTTGTTTATTTTGAGAGAGACAGAATGCAGGCAAGAGAAGGGCAGAGAGAGGAAAGACACAGAATCCAAAACAGGCTCCAGGCTTCGAGCTATCAGCACAGAGCCCAAAGTGGGACTTGAACTCACAAACCACGAGATCATGACCTGAGCCAAAGTTAGATGCTTACCCAACTGAGCCACCCAGGTGCCCTTCCTTTGCCCATTTTTAAATTGTTTTTTGGTATTCTTATTATTGACTGTAAGGGTTTTTTATATGTTCTCAATAGAAATCCCTTAGAAGATACATGATTTGCAAATATTTTCTCCCATTCTGTGGGTGTCTTTTCACTTTGTGTATAGTGTCCTTTGAAGCACAAAAGTTTTTAATTTTGACAAAGTCCATTTTGTATATTTTTCTTTGGTTTATTGTGTTTTAAGTGTAATAGTAAGAAATTACTGCCCAGGGGTGCCTGGGTGGCTCAGTCGGTTGAGCAGCCAACTTCAGCTCGGGTCATGATCTCATGGTTCACGAGTTCCAGCCCTGCATCTGGCTGTGTGCTGACAGCTCAGAGCCTGGAGCCTTCTTCAGATTCTGTGTCTCCCTCTCTCTCTGCTCCTCCCCCACTGCTGCTCTCTCAGTCTCAAAATTAAATAAACATTAAAAATTAAAAAAAAAAAGAAATTGCTGCCTAATCCAAGGTCATGAAGATATACCCCTATGTTTTCTAATTTTTGTAGATAATATTAGGTAGGATTTAGTATTTTTTAATAATAAGAAAAAAATAATTTTTTGGTCAAGGAGAGCCTCACTAGTACAGTTTATCACATATGACATTAATATTTATATACTATATCTCAAGCTTTAGAAAAATTTTCAGGAAGTTTGTAATAGTATTAATAGCTACTATGTATTGAATGGAATTAATACTTAACATATCATTTATTATCCCTCTCATCAGTCTCATAATGTAGTAACAATGTATCCATGTTAAATTTCAGGAAACTGAAGTATAGAGGGTTTAGGTGACTTGCTCAGGGTGACAGTACATGTTGCAGAGCCCAGCTCTGTCTGATTCCATAGCCTGTGGTACTCATATTATGTTGATTGCTTTACAGTGCCTTCAGGTAAAGTGAGTATCTAAATCAGAAAATCAGCATATTATTCAGTCAGTTAAGGATTTCATATATCTGAAATTGGTAGAATTAACTTGCAGGGTAATAATACATTCAACCAAAACTCTAAATGTTCATTATTAAAGAAGGATTTAATTGAGGTGCCTGGATGGCTCAATTGGTTGAATGTCTGACTCTCAGTTTCAGCTCAGGTCATGAACCCAGGGTCCTGAGATTGAGCCCCATGTTGAGCTCCACACTTAGCATGAAACCTCCTTGAGATTCTCTCTCTCTGTCTCCCCTCCACTCCCTCCCTCTACTCCTCTCCTCTGCTTCTGCATACATGCACTCTCTCTTGAAAAGAGAAAAGGAAGTATTTAATGAATGAACTCTGATAAAGTGGCCAGTCTTTTTTTTTTTTTTTTTTTTTTTTTTTAGTATTTACAAATAAACAGAGCTAGCAAATAGTGTACATGGTTACTGGAAGATGTATTTTGCAGGATTTGCCTATCCTGCCTGTATCTTAGCTGAGAACTAATTTATATGAAACATTCTGTAAACTGGACATCACCATGAGAATATTATATTCTGTCCTCTTTATTATAGTGATTTTTGTTGTTGGTAAAATTAATGCTTTGGAAGAAAAATCTCTTCATAACTACCCCAGCAATTGATTAATCATATGCTTTATAAAATTGAGATGTTTCACTTACCATAAAATTTACTCTTTAAATATATAGTTTAGTGGGTTTTGATACATTTACAATGTTGTACAGCCAGTCCCACTATCTAATTCCAGGACATTTTCATCATCCCCAAAGGATATTACATACCTATTAGCAATTACTTCCCCTTCTCCCATCCCCTCAGTTCTGGGAACCACTTAATCTACTGTCTACTATCCCTATGCATTTCTTATTTTGGACATTTTATATGAATGGAGTCATACAATATATGGTTTTTTGTGACTGATTTCATCCATGTTGTCCCATGTATCAGTACTTAATTCCTTATTACTCAGTAATATTCCATGGCATAGATATACCTCATTTTCTTATTTATTTAATTGGTTAATTATTTTTATTTTTTTTTTAATTTACAGCCAAGTTAGCATACAGTGCAACAATGATTTCAGGAGTAGATTCCTTAATGGCCCTCACCCATTTAGCCCATCCCCCCTCCCACAACCCCTTCAGCAACCCTCTGTTTGTTCTCCATATTTAAGAGTCTCTTATATTTTTGTCCCCCTCCCTGTTTTTATATTATTTTTGCTTCCCTTCCCTTATGGTCATCTTTTGTGTTTTAAAGTCCTCATATGAGTGAAGTCATAAGATATTTCTCTTTCTCTGACTAATTTCACTTAGCATATTCTCTAGTTCTATCCACGTGGTTGCAACTGGCAAGATTTCGTTCTTTTTGATTGCCAAGTAATACTCCATCGTATATCTTCTTTATCCATTCATCTATCGATGGACATTTGAGATATACCTCATTTTCTTTATCCATTCATTAGTTGGTAGTCATTTGGGTGGTTTGTACTTTTGAGTTGTTATGAATAATGCTGAACATTTCTATACAAGTTTTTGTGTGGACATGTGTTTGCCTTTCTCTTGAGTATATATATATACCTAGTTGGTTGACGTGGCAACTGAGTGTACCATTCTGTGTTCCTGCCGGCAGTGTATTAGAGTTCCAATTTCTTCACATCCTCATCAGCATTTGTTATTTTCTGGTTTTTTGGATAGTAGCCAGCCTAGTGTGTATGAGATGGCATCTTAATGTAGTTTTAATGTTTATTTCCCTAATGATTAGGATTAGTAGTGATGTTGATTGGCTTTTCATGTGCTTATTGGCTGTTGGTGTATCTTCTGTAGAGAAATGTCTGTTCATACCCTTTATTTTTTTTAATGTTTATTAATTTTGAGAGAGAGAGAGAGAGCAAGCGAGGGGTAGAGAGAGAGGGAGAGAATCCAAGCAGGCTCTGCACTGTCAGCACAAAGCCTGATGTGTGGGGTTCAATCTCACGAATTGTAAGTTCATGACCTGAGCCAAAATCAAGAATCATCCACTTAACCGTCTGAGTCCCCCAGGTGCCCCTCAAGTCCTTTATTCATTTTTTAATTGAGATGGGTTTTTTTATGTTTTCAAGTTTTTTTTAAATTTTTTCAATGTTTTGTTTTTGAGAGATAGGCAGAGTGTGAGCAGGCAGAGAGGAAGATACAGAATCTGAAGCAGGCTCTGGGCTCTGAGCTGTCAGCACAGAGCCCAATGTGGGGCTCAAACCCATGAACTGTGATATCATAACCTGAGCTGAAGTTGGAAGCCTAACCAACTGAGCCACCCAGGCACCCCTTATGTTTTCAAGTTTTAGGAGTTCTCTGTATATTCTGGATATTAATTCATTACTGGATATGTGATTTGCATGTATTTCTCCCATATGTTGGTTACCTTTTTACTCTGTTGATACTTTCTTTTGATGCATAGATTTTTAAAATTTTAAGAAGTACAATTTGTCCAACTTCTTTTGTTGCCTGTGCCTTTGGTGTCATATCCATAAAATCATTGCCGTACCCAAAGTTATTATGCTTTTCCTCTATGTTTTCTTTTAAGAGTTTTGTAGTTTTAGGTATTAAATTTAGATTGTTGATCCATTTTGAGTTAATTTTTGTATATGGTGTTAGATAAAGGTGCAACTTCATTCTTTTGCATGTGGATATCCAGGTTCTGTAGCACCAGTTGTTGAGAACCTGATGTCCTTTCCCCCATTGAATGGTTTGGTACTCTTATCAAAAAAAATCGTTTGACCATATATGCCAGGGTTTATTTCTGGAATCTCTTATTCTGTTCCTTTGGTCTGTATATCTGTCTTAATACCAATACCGTGCTGTTTTGATACTGTAGTTTTGTAGCAAAATCAGGAAGTGTAAGTCTTCCAGCTTTATTCTTTTTCAAGGCAGGGTTGATTGTCTATTTGGGATCCGTTGAAATTCCATATGAATTTTAGGATAGGTTTTTCTGTTTCTGTAAAAAATATCATTGGGATTTTGACGGCGATTGTATTAAATCTGTATGTAGATCACTTTGGGTAGTATTGACATCTTAGCAATAGAAAGTCTTCCAATCCATGTACATAGAACATGTTTCCATTTACTTATGTCTTTAATTTCTTTCAGCAATGTTTTGTAGTTTTTATTGTAGAAGTCTTTTTTACCTCTTTGGATAACTTAATTGGGAAGTAATTGATTCTTTCCATGCTATCATGATGGAATTTTTTTTTGTAATTTACTTTGCAAATTGTTTATTGTATATAGAAATGCCACTGATTTTTCTGTATTAGTATCTTCCTACTTTGCTGAATTTACTTATTCTAACAGACTTTTTCTTGGAGGGGAGGGAGAATCCTTGATCATATCATTTGCAAACAGATAATTTTACTTCTTATTTTCCGATTTGGATGCCTTTTCTTTCCTTTTCTTGCCTAATTGCTCTGGCTAGAACTTCTAGTACTAGGTTGAGTAGAGGTGGTAAAAGCAGGCATCCTTACCTTGTTCCTTATCTTTTTTTTTTTTAATGTTTATTTATTTTTGAGACAGAGAGAGTGCGAACAAGGGTGGGGCAGAGAGAGAGGGAGACACAGAATCTGAAGCAGGCTCTAGGCTCTGAGCTGTCAGCACAGAACCCGATCCGGGGCTCGAACCCACGAACCGCAAGATCATGACCTGAGCCCAAGTCAGACGCTTAACCGACTGAGCCACCCAGGCGCCCCACCTTGTTCCTTATCTTAAGGAAAAACGTTCAATCTTTCACCTTCGAGTATGATATTCACTGTGAGTTTTTCATACATAGTTATATTATGTGGAGATAGTTTCCTTCGGTTCCTAGTTTGTTCAGTGTTTTTATCATGAAATGCTTTTTCTCCAGCTATTGAGGTGATTGTGATTTTCCCCCTTTAATTCTGTTAATATAGTATGTCACATTGATTTTGTATTTTGAACCTTGTGTTACAGGAATAAATCCCACTTCATGTCATGGTGTTTAATCCTTTTAGTATGCTGCTGAGTTCTGTTTGCTAGTATTTTGTTGAGGATTTTTATATCAGTTCATAAGAGACTGTAGTTTTCTTGTAGTGTCTTTGTCTGGCTTTGGTATCAGGGTAATGCTAGCCTCACAGAAGGAGTTAGGAAGTGTTCCTGTTCAGTGTTTGGGGAAAGTTTGAGAAGGCTTAATGCTAGTTTTTCTTTAAAGGTTTGGTAGAAATCACCAGTGAAGCCATCAGGTCCAGGGATTTTCTTTGTGGGGAAATTTTTGATAATTGGTTCAGTCTCCTTCATAATTATAGATGTATTTATATTTTATATTTCTTCATGATTTAGTCATGGTAGGTTTTGTGTGTCTAGGCAGTTGTCTATCTCATGCCAACAATTTTGTTGGCATACAGTTTTTCATAATATTCTCTTATAATCCTTATGGTTCTATAGAATTGATAGTAATATCCTCACACTCATTTCTGATTTTAGTAATTGGAGTCTTTTTTTTCCTTTGGTCCATCTAGCTACAGATTAGTCAATTTTGTTGATCTTTTCAAAGAACCAGCTTTTGTTTTAATTGATTTTTCTCTATTTTTCTATATTTCTTTTATCTCTGTGATAATCTTTATTATTTCCTGTCTCTGGCTAGCTTTGGTTCAAGTTATTCTTTTTCTAGTTCTGTAAGTTATAAAGTTAGGTTGTTCATTTGAAATCTTTCTTTTTTAATCAGAACATTTATAGTTCATAAATTTACCCCTTAACACTTCTTTCACATTGTCCTAGAAGTCTTTTGTTTGTTTTCATCCATATGTAGGCTTTTCCTAATTTCCCTTATAATTTCCTCCTTGGTCCAACACCAAGAATGTGTTGTTTAATTCCCACATGTCTGGGACATTTGCTGGTTCACTCTGTTGATGATTTCTAACTTTATTCCCTTATGGTCAGAGAAGATACCTTCCTTGTTGTTATCTGTCTCGTAAAATCTGTTGGAGCTTAACTTGTGACCTCACATGGTCTGTCCTAGAGAATGTCCCATGTGTACTTGAGAAATTTTTCTGGGTATTTGTTGTTTTTGGGTAAAGTGTTCTGTATAATGTGTGGTTGGTTTGTTGTATTAAGTTCTCTATTTCCTTGCATATACTATGTTTATTTCTTCTGTCCGTTATTGAGATTGGGGTATTGAGGTCTCCCAACTATTTATTTTTATAAAGTTTATTTATTATTTTAAGACAGAAGAGTACAAGTGGGTTAGGGGCAAAGAGCCGGGGAGAGAGAGAGAGAATCCCAAGCAGACTCTTCACTGTCAGGATGGTGCCCAGTGTGAGGCTCAGTCTCGCAAACAGCGAGATCATGACCTGAACTGAAGTCAGATCTTAACTGACCAACCCATTTAGGCACCCCAAAGTCTTCCAGCTATTATTGCAGAACTGTTTCTCCCTTAAATTCTGTCAGTTTTTGCTTCACATATTTTTGTGGTCTGTTACTAGATATGTAAATATAATTGTTACATCTTCTTGCTACATCGAACCTTTTGTTAATATATAGTGTCCTTTGTCTCTTGTAACCTTTTAAAATTTAGTTAATTTTGTTTGATATTTTGTTTTGTTTTTAGTTTGTTTGAACCTTTGGTTCTTTTGGTTACTATTTGTATGGAGTATCTTTTTCCTTCCTTTCATTTGCCATGTATTTGTGTCATTTGGTTCTATTTCTGTCTGTTGGTTCTAAAATGAGCCTCTTGTAGATAGCATATAGTTGGAACATGAGTTTCTATACATTCTGCCAATCTGTTTCAGATTGAAAGTTTAATGTATTTGCATTTAGAGAATAACGATAAGGAGGGACTTTAGTCACTTTGTATGTTTGTCGTTATTTGTTTTTTGTATGCCTTATAAAGCATTTTTTTGTCCCTCATTTCTTGCATTCCTATCTTTTGTATTCAGTTTATTTTTTTGTAGTAAAATGTTTAAAATTGTTCTCATTTCCTTTTGTATATATTTTAAAGCTACTTTCTTTGTGGTTACCGTGGTAATTATATGTAACATCCATTCACTCTAGTTTGAATTTATACAAACTTAACTTCAGTGGTATACAAAAACTTTCCTCCTTTGAGCTCTGTTCTTCCCCCTTTTGGTTCATGTCACAAAATTACATCTTCGTACATTATGTGTCCCAAAACAGAGTTGTTAACCAAACTTACAATAGTACAAGCTTTTACACTAATAGTTTTTTTCTTTAAATGTGTTAGTCCTTTAAATCATGTAGAAAACAAAAAATACATTACAAACCATTGTTACAGTAATACTAGCTTTTATAATTACCCATGTATTTACCTTTATTGAGATCTTTATTTCTCCAAGTAGCTTCAGATTAGTGTCTAGTGACCTTTATTGCACCGTGCAGGACTCCCTTGAGCATTTCTTGCAGGGTGGGTCTAGTGATCATGAACTCCCTCAGCTTTCATTTATCGTGTCTTAATTTCTCCCTCACTTTTGAAGGAGAGTTTTGCCAGGTATAAGATTCTTGGTTGGTAGGTTTTTTTTTCTTTGAGCACTTAGAATATATCACCCCACTGTCTTCTGACCTCCACAGTTTTTGATGAGAAATCTGCAAGTAATATAACTGAGGTTCCCTTGTATGCAATTTGCTTCTATCTCACTGCTTTTGAAAGTTTGATTATAATGTGTCTTTGAGGTCCTCTTATTTAGAGTTCATGGAGCTGCTTAGGTATTTATATTCATGTCTTTCTTCAGATTTGGGGAGTTTTCAGCCATTATTTCTTCAAATATTCTCTCTGCCCCTTTCTCTCTCTCTCCTCCTAATGGACTCCCACAGTGCATATGTTGGTCTACTTGATGTCCTACAGGCTCCTTAACGCTCCGGTCTGCTTTCTTCAGTGTTTTTGTTGTTTTGTTTTACTTTTCAGACTCTAATTTCCATTGTTCTGTCTTCACGGTTTTCAATTCTTCTGCTTGATCAAATCTGATTTTGAATCCTACTAGTGAATTTTTTATTTCAGTTATTTTACTTTTCAGCTCCAGAATTTATTTTTGCTTTCTCTTTAGGTTTTTTGGTTCTGGCTTCTGCTCCATCTTCCTTTAGTTCTTTGAGTAACTTTCAGATAGTTGTTTTAAAGTCTTTGTGTAGTAGACCTGACATCAGAGATTTTTCAGCAATCATTTCTGTTGATTTATTTTTTTCTTTTGAATAGCCCATAGTTTCTGGTTTCTTTTTATGCCTTGTGGTTTTTTTGTTGTGGTTGAAAAGTTGATATTTGAATCTATTAATGTGGTAACTCTGGGAATCAGATTCTCCCCCCACTCTTCCTAGAATTTGCTGTTTGTGTTACTGTTTTTATTTTTGTTTTTTAATGTTTAGGCTGTCTCTGTGCCAAGGATCGTCCTGACATAGAGACTTAAGGTCTTCTGAGGTGTTTTCTCAGACCTGTGCCTTTCCCTTGGCGTGTGCAGTCACTGTCCAGTTATCTCTGGATTACATTTGCTCTGGAATGTCCTTGTCTTTAATGTTTGGATCCCAAAAGAAGAAAAACAGAAAAATACAGGAGTGGGGAGAAATAATCCAAGCCTTTAAGGCCCCTGGAAGTCACTCAAGCTAGAAATAGTTGAGCTTGCAACAATAGGGAGAAGTACAGCAACAATGGCTGTCCCTTCTTTATCTGCATCTCTGTGATAAGAAAAGTAGCAATCAGGAACTGGAGCACACATCCCCGTATTCTTGGAGGACAAGTATCCTCTTGCCCACCTGGGCTCCCACAAGCTGTATGCAAGCTGTTTCAGGAACATGGGGGCAGCTGCTACTGTGCTAAGAGCTGAAATTGACAGAAACTAACTACAATTTATTGTCCAAGCCTTCCTCTGGAAGTTGCAAGCCTTCAATCCAATAGACTCCAGAGTTCCAAAATAGTTATGTCAGTCAGATTCTACCTGTGCAGTTAAGGTTCGGTGGGGAGACAGATTCCAGGTGCTTCCTACTCTGTCATCTCCCAGAGTCCTTCCTCTCTTGAGTTAATATTTGCTTGGATAGTATGAGGGAGGGGTCCAGTTTCATTCATACAGTATGTTGTGTCCAGGTGCTTCATCACCATCACCAAGAAAAGACTCGCTTTTCCCCATTGAGTTGTCATGTCACTTTTGTGAAAAATCATCCAACCATATGTGTGAGCGTTTATTTCTGAGCTCTTTATTCTATTGTATTGGTCTAATATCTGTTCTTATGCCAGTGCCACACTGTTTTGGTTATTGTAGCTTTGTGATAAGTTTTGATATCAAGAAATGTGAGTCCTCCAACTCAAAACAATTAATGATTGTTTTGTTGGGTTTTTTAACAGATTTTTTTAAGTCATCTCTACACCCAGTGTGGGGTTCAAATTTACAACCCCAAGACCAAAAGTTGCATGCTCTACCAATTGAGCCAGCCAGGCATCCCAAAACAATTAAAGATTGTTTGGGCTATTCTGATTGCCTTGGATTTTCGTATAAATTTTAGGATCAGCTTGTCAATTTATGCAATAAAGGCAGCTGGAGTTTTGATAGCAGTTATGCTGAATCTATAGATCAGTTTGGGTAATATTAAGAGCTTAACAATATTAATTTCCTGGTCCATGAACACAGATATCTTTACATTTATTTGGGCCTTCTTTAATTTCTTTCAATGATGTTGTGTAGTTTTCAGTGTTTAAGTGTTACACTTCTTTTGATGTATTTATTCTTATTTTTATTGCTCTAGAGGTGGGAATACTTCCTTAATTTCATTTTCTGGTTGTGCCTTGCTGATATATAGAAATACAGTTGATTTTTGTATGTTGATGTTATATCTTCCAACCTTGGGACTCATTTACTAGCTCTAATAATTTTTTTTTTTTAGGGTTTTCTCTATGATCATGTCATGTCATGATCATATTCTCTGTAAATGTAAATAGTATTCTTCACTTCCAAGTCTGGATGCTTTTCTTTCTTTTTCTTCCCTAATTGCTCTGGCTAGAACTTGCAGTACAATGTTGAGTACACGTGGCAAAAGCAGACATGTTTGTCGAGTTCCTGATCTTAGGAAGAAAGCTGTCAGTCTTTCACCATTAAGTGTTATGTTAGCTGTGAGTACTTTATAGATACTCTTTATCAGATTGAGAACTTTCTGTTTCTAGTTTGTTGAGTGTTTTCATTAGGAAATGACGCTGGATTTGGATTTTATCAGGTGGTTTTTCTGTGTGAGATATGAGGCTTTTGTCCTCTGTTAATATAGTGTATTACATTGTTTAATTCATATGGTGAGCCAACCATGCATTTCTGGGGTAAATCCCACTTAGTCATGGTATATGATTTTTTTTATATGCCTCTGGATTCATTTTGTTGAGGATTGTTAAATCTATATTCATAAGGAACATTGGCCTGTAGTTTTCTTTTCTTGTGATGTCTTTGCCTAGTTTTGGTCATAGAATGAATTTGAGGAGTGTTCCCTCTTCTGTTTTTTTGGAAGAGTTTGTAAAGCATTGGTTCATGATGTACTTTTATTCAAGGAAAAATATCTGCCCACTTCAGGTGCCCAGGTAACCACTCAGAACCTTGAACCTTGCCTTTTGGTGGATATTGACTAAATTCCAGACCTTTGTATAACTGAGGCTTTTCCCAGCCCCATCGCAAGGGGGCTGGGAGGTTGCCAGGACTCTTTCACAAGTACTAATCCCATTAGTTTTCAGTGTACTGATGGGTTTTTTGCCATCCTCTATGGTGTTTGTGAGAGCCTTCTGGAAACTGTCATCTTAAAGGTGTGTTTTACAGGTGGTTTTGGAGACAGTGAAAACATTCAAATATTTCTTAAAAGTTACTTTAGTAGCTTTTTATGAAAGTTGTATGAGCAGATTTGAAAATTACTGTGTTTTTGTAGGGGTTGGTTGATTGGTTTTTGCATTTTCAACATTAGAAACAGCTCTTTTAAGATTGTATTTTCTTATGGCCATCCTGTGGCAATATCTCGTTGGTTTCTTTGTCATTCTGGGTCCAAATACCAGAACTACATAAGTGTATTACTCAAAGCCACAGTGAAAGCAAAAGGATGGTATTCAGCTGCCCCTGGGCATTTTTGTAAGTCCCCTTGTGATCCAGCCCACTTCTTGCCCACAGGTACCACGGACACAGACCTCTCGGCCGGAATCTCCAGGGATGACCAGCCCCTCCCCGCGCATCCAGATAATCTCCACCGACTCTGCGGTAGCCTCACCTCAGCGCATTCAGGTACTTGCACCAATCCCACTTGGTTCCAGCCACCTGCCCCAAAGCAGACCTGCCCTCTGAATCCTTTCTAGAACAAACCTGCCTTCGGATTTCACTAAGGAGCTGTGCTTCTTGGGCATCAAGTACAGGACAACCTCATTTATTCTTAAAAAAGAAAAGAAAAGTTTACATTGAACTAACTTACTACTTACAATGCAGAAGTCTAAACTGTTGTTTCAAACTCTGGGATGTAGTACCATTTTATTACTTACGTACATCCAAATTGAGAGGCAGTATATCCTAGTAGTTAAGTGTATGGGCCCCCACTTGAAGTCAAGTTCAGTGCCCCACTTTTTAGCTCTTTTGACCTTGAAAGTTAACTTTTCAGTGCCTTGCTTTTTTCATTTAGAAAATGTGTAGGATAGTAGTACTTGCCTCATAAGGTTATTGCGAGGAATCAATCAATGAGATATTGCTTGTAAAGTGTTTGGAACAGTGATTGGCACATACTAATGTTCAGTATGTACTAATTATTCCTATAATCATTATGACTAGTGTTACTGTTATTAACTAATTGATACTCACTTATGGGAAGTTTAGTCTTCCCCAGGGCTCTGAAGCTGCCTCTGGTCCATTGAACAAAGGGAAGATACGTGTATTGAAATCCTGATCAACAAGCCAAGAGGAAGGAATGATATATTGATGACACAGATTAAAGACTCATAGTTACCTCAGCAAGCTGAACACAAGGCCAAACCAAAAAACATGAACAAAGATGAACGGCAGAAAAAACATTAGTTGCATAACACAAATTTGAGAGACTATCAGGGCAGACAGGTAATTTGAATGAATGGGTAAAAGGATAGCTTTCAATGTACAGTTTATTCCAAGCTTGGTATAAGTGAACAATATGGTATAACTAAATAATTTCTATAATGTTTACCTACTCTTAATAGTGATTTTATGGACTCTGTATTATAAAGTAAGCATCAAAGAGTTCTAATAAGTAATATGGAAGAAGTTAAAGATTATATTCCCATTATATCTGTATTGTATATTTTTATCATAAACACTGAAGCTCATGTAAGTCATTTTAACTTCACACCAGTAGGAAACACACATCTGAGTGTTTGGAAATTCAGAAGTAATGGGCCCAGTGTTAGAGGTTTTACTATATTCCTCAGAATTAGGAACTTTACAGCTAAATTATTTTTTCTCTTTTATTTTGCTCATTATGACTTGAAATTGGTCCTTCATAGTGTTATGTAGTAGGTATCAGAGTTCTGCCTACGTAACTTCCCCAACTGGGAATGGTGCTACTTGCATTTAACCACGGCCTGTACATCACGGCTCATAACCACCTGAGGGCCGATGAGAACACAGAAAGTTCCCCAAGAGACTGTCAGTAATTAACATATGTATGGAGAGAGTGCACATTTCCCCCCATATTGGTATGAGAAGAATCTCTCTTTTCCCAAGGGCCATTCTAGCATCCCATTCCATACAGTGGGGATAATCCTATGCCCTGGTCCTTGGCCCATGGTGACACTGCTATCTTGGCTGGATTGTAGCAAGGTCCCTTGAACAGAAGTCTTGTAGAATAGAGCTTAGTGTTGAGCTTTTAGTCTCTGGGGAAGATAACTCTTAGGCATGAGTTCTACATATAGTAAATATACTTAAAAATCTTTTCATTGTGAACTGTGAATAAAATGGACACATGCAACTGAACTATTTCAAGGTTTAGGGGCTTTTTTGTTGTTTGGTTTTTGTTTTGTTGTTTTTTGTTTTTTAAGGAAAACTAAGATTATGGGATGAGTTCTGGGTTCTTGATGTTGGTGGTGATGGTTTCAATAAAGTTTTCATTTCTAGCCCTGACTTCAGTGATGAATTTCCAATGCCCTGAGGCCTGGGAAGAGAATAAGTGCTATGATGTTTTCATGAGTAACAATGCTCGGAACCCAAATGGTGGCTTCTGTGATAAGGTTAGGAGGGAAAGGTTATACAGGAAGGGTGATAGACCTAGATCACATTTAGGAGCTTTGGCTCTGAATGGAACAGACTTAGGATGAAATTTTATCTCCACTCTGCTGTGTGACTCTGAAGAAAGTTTCTGTAACCTCTGTAGCTATAAAATGACAACAATAATAATACCTATTTAATGGGATTTTAAAAGGATTAAGTGAGATAATGCTTGCAAACTTATAGGAAGCAAATATCAGTGTTAGCAAATGACTTACAGTTTTTCTTAAGTTTAATTTTTATGTAATTCCAAACACAGAAAATAGTACATGGAAATCCTGTATATGTACCCAAATTCACCAATTGTTTGCTCTAACATTCTGAGTGAATGTACGTATATTTTTTTCTGAATCATTTGAGAATAGAAATAACACACCTCTTTGCCCTGAATACTTCAGTATGTATTTCCTAAGAACAATGACATTTTCTTACATAATCACAATACAGCTGTCAAAACCAGGGGATTTATTATTGAAACATACTATTATGTAATCCATAGTTTATATTCTAAAATGTCATTCAGTTGTCTCAGTTAAGTCCTTTATAGCTGTTTTCTCCCATTCCAGGATTTATGTTACTGTTTTTAATAATGATAATGTGACCAACATATCTAGTTATGCAGGCCAGCAGAGGGTGATCTGGAACATAGACTTGTGTCTGTCAGTATCCTGTCATCCTAATGGCTGCAAAGGGGCTTTGAGGCCAAGAGGAAAGGGTGGCAGTCCTCAGAGTGGGGGAGGTAGCCTTGTGGCTAGAGTTGAAAGCTACTGTTTCGAGGATACAAAGGTCTAGGATGGGGACTGTGGAAGGAGATCAGGAGGGAGGAAGAGCCATAGGAGAGCACCCACTTGTCTGAGAATGAGGCATACTCAAACCATCCAGTGAAACCCAGGTTTTCATCATAATGCAGTCTTTCTAGGCCAGTGGTTTGCAGATTTCCTTATAATTTTTTAATGTTTATTTATTTTTTGAGAGAGAGAGAGACAGAGCACAAGTGGGGGAGGGACAGAGAGAGAGGGAGACACAGAATCCAAAGCAGGCTCCAGGCTCCAACCTGTTAGCACAAAGCCCAACATGAGGGTGGAACTCATGGACCACAAGATCATGACTTGAGCCGAAGTCAGACATTTAACCAACTGAGCCACCCAGGCACCTCTGCAAATTTCCTTATAAACAGTCGCCCCATTCATATATATTTTTAAGAGTTTGAAATCTTTACTTAGGCCTTTACAACACCCCTTCCTTACTTCTCTCTTCTGCCAGCTGTTTATTCCTACACATCCCTTCTGGAGCGCCAGTACTTGTTCTCTGTCCTTTCTGTGTCCACAACCATCTGACATCTCCTTTCTCAATCTGGTTCTCCTGGCCCCTCTCAGGTACTCATTGCTGTAACAAAATCACACCACACCAAGCAGAGTACAGAGTAGACCATACATCTCCCTTTCTCCTCTTCTTCAAGTCACTCAGCTCTCTCCCATGAGGTAATCACTGTTACGTATTGCTATTTGTTCTTTCACAGACACACTCTACATATGTACCAAAAGCACATGTGTAAATAACATACAGCATATTTTCCATTTATGTGGACATTCTGTCCAGACTGTTCTACAACTTAGTCTTTTTTTTAACAACATCTTCTGGAGGTAGTTCCATGTAGAAACTGCTCCTTCTTTCTTTTGATGTCCCATGGATGCTGCAACAAATAACTTTTTACCTGTTTAATTTAGCGCCTGTGAGAATACTTCTGTAGGATCAGTTCCTCAAAGTAGGATTGTTGGGACAAAGGATGTGTCCACATGTAATTTTTTTTTCTGGCCTGTCATATCATATTAGCTTCGGGTATACAACATAATGATTTGGTATTTATATAGATTGTGAAATGATCACCATACAGGGTTAGAAATTTTTTTCTTGTGCTGAAAACTTTTAAGATTAACTTTATTAGCAACTTTCTAGTATGCAATTCAGTTAACTATAGTCACCATGCTGTATATTACATCCTCATTTATTTTATAACTAAAAGCTTGTACCTTTGACCTCTGTTGCCCACCCCCGCCCCCTTTGGGCAACCATTAGTCTGTGCTCTGTATCCATTCAGCTTGCTGTGTGTGTGTGTGTGTGTGTGTGTGTGTGTGTGTGTGTGTTTTGTTTTGCTTTGTTTTTTAAGATTCCATAAGTGAGATCATACAGTATTTGTCTTTGCCTGAATTATTTCACTTAGCATACTGCTTTCAAGGTCTGTCTATATTGTCACAAATGGCAAAATTACATTCTTTTTTATGGCTGAGTAGTATTCAATTGTATAGAAATAAATACACATTCATACATATATACATGCACACATACTTATTACATTTTCTTTACCCATTCATCCATCAATAGATATTTAGGTTGTTTCCATATGTTGGCTGTTATAAATAATGCTGCACTGAACATTGGGTTGCATATATATTATATATATATATATATGTATGTATTTTACTACTTTTAACATTTTTTATTCTTTTATTCTTTTTTTTTTTTTTTGAGAGAGAGAGAGAGACAGTGTAAGCAGAGGGAGGGGAGGGGCAGAGAGAAAGGGAGAGACAGAATTTGAAATGGGTTCCAGGCTCTGAGCTGTCTGTCAGCACAGAGCTCAATGCGGGGCTCAAAGTCACAAATTGCGAGATCATGACCTGAGCCAAAATTAGTTGCTTAACCCACTGAGCCACTCAAGTGCCCCTGGGGTACATATATCTTTTTTTGAGTGAGTGTTTTTTTTTTCCTTGGATAAATACCCAGAAGTGGAATTGCTGGATTATATGATACTTCTATTTTTAATTTTTTGAGGAACCTCCTTACAGTTTTCCACAGTGGCTACACTAGTTTACATTCCCAGCAACAGTGTAGAGGGTTCCTTTTACTCCACATTCTTGCCAACACTTGTTATTACTTGTTTTTTTGGTACTAGCCATTCTGACTGGTGTGAGGTGATATCTTATTGTGGTTTGATTTTCATTTTCCTGATGATGAGTGATATTGAGCATTGTTTCAGTACCTATTGGCCAACTTTCTGTGTTCTTTGAGAAAATAACTATTCCGATCCTCTGCCCATTTTTTAAAGTTTCTTTTTGCTTTTGAGGTGTTTGAGTTCTTTTTTTTTTTCAAGTTTATTTATTTTGAAAAGAGAATGTGGGGAAGAAGCAGAGAGAAGGAGAGAGACAGAATCCCAAGCAGGCTCCCCACTGTCAGCACAGAGCCCAGCACGGGGCTTGAACCCATGAACTGCAAGATCATGACCCGAGCCAAAATCAAGACTCAGGTACTTAACCAACTGAGCCACCCAGGCACCCCGTAGTTCTTTATGTATTTTGAATATTAACCCCTTAACAGATACATAATTTACAGATATTTTCTCCCATTTGGTAGCTTGTCTTTTCATTTTGTTGATGGTTTCCTTTGCTGTGCAGAAGCTTTTCAGTTTCATATAGTTTCACTTGTTTATTTTTGCTTTTGGTGTCAAATCCAAAAAATCACCAGAACTGATGCTGAGTTTACTTTTTTTTATTTTTTTAATCTTTATTTTTGAGAGAGAAAGACAGAATGCGAGTGGGGGAGGAACAGAGAGAGGAAACACAGAATCCGAAGCAGGCTCCAGGCTCCAAGCACAGAGGCTGATGTGGGGCTTGAACTCACGAACTGCAAGATCATGACCCGAGCTGAAGTCAGGTGCTTAACCCACTGAGCCACCCAGGCGCCCCAAGTTTACTCTTCTTTTATGTTTTCTTCTAGGAATTTTATGGTTACAGGTCTTACATTCAAGCCTTCAGTTGATTTTCAGTTGATCTTTATGTATTGTAAAATAGTGGTCCAGTTTCATTCTTCTGCATGTGCCTGTTGAGTTTTCCCAGTATCATGCATTTATTGAAGAGGCTGTCCTTTCCCCACGGTACATTCTTGGCTCCTTTGTCATAAATTAATTGACCATCTACGTGTGGGTTTATTTCTGGGCTCGCTCTTCTATCCCATTCATCTGCATGTGTTTTTATGCCAGTACCATACTGTTTTGATTATTATAGCTTTATAATATAGTTTGAAATCCGAGAATATGATGCCTCCGATCTTTTCTCAAGATTGCTTTGGCTATGGTCTTCTGTTGTTGCGTACTAATTTTAGTATTTCTTTGTGTACTATTTCTGTGAAAAATGCTCAGCTGAGTGTCCATGTATAATTTTGACAGTTGTTGCCAGACTGCTTTCCAAAGAGGTTGTGCCAACTTCTCCCCACCAGCCCAATATGAGAGTGCCCGTTTCCCCACACACTCAACCATATATTATGCTGTATATACTGTTTAATCTTTTTTTGTTTGCTAGGTGAAATATCACTACTTTATAAGTTTTGTGTTTCTATTATTCAACTAAAAATAATAAAAACTATTCTGCTTTCGAGTATCCAAGCTGATACTCAAATTTTATATAAACATAAATAAGAAATTACTCTTTCCCCTGTCTTTCTCCATATCTCTACCCCATTTACTATTCAACTAATAGGCTTTTTGAAAATTATGTCTAATTTTATTATGATTATCTTTTACATTAAATGTGTTTTATGATCCAAGTATAAAAATACATATGTTAAAATATTAGGCTTTTCTAGAACTACTGCTCTGAAATATCCAAGATCAATCAGCTAAGTATCTGTTCAATAGGAAGATTAATATTCAGAAAACTTACAGGAAACAATTTATAAAAACAGGAAATAGTATGTAGCCAGACTGCTAAGGAGTTCCTTGGATTGCATTCCAGGCCCACTTTCTCCCCTCTGTATTTTCTCTGAGCCCATGGCTTAAATATCATTTTATACCAGTGACTCCCAAATGGATATCTATGGCCCAGACCTCTGCTGTGAACTCCATTTAGTTCAAAATATTTATAATTTTTCTTGGCACTTCTTTGACCCAGGTGTTATTCAGAAATGTGTTTAATTTCTAAATACTTGGGGATTTCAAAAACCTTTTATTGATTTCTAGTTTAATCAATCTAGTTGTGGTCTAGAACATACTTTATGATTCCTGTTTTTTCTTAAGACATATTTTATGGCCCAGAATGTGATCTGTATTATTGGATGTTCCATGCAGGCTTGAGAAGAATGTGTATCCTGCAGTTGTTAGGTGGATTATTTTATAAATGTCGGCTATATCCGGTTGATTGATAGTGCTGTCTAAGTCAACTATATCCTTATTGATTTTCTGCCTACATAATCTACCAGGTGCTGACAGGGAAGCAATGACGTCTACAACTATAATAGTTGATTTCTCTCTTTCTCTTGACAGTTTCTGCTTCATGTATTTTGATGCTCTCTTGTTAGGTGCATACACATTTAGAATTGTTATGTATTTGGGGGGAACTGACCCATTTGTTATCATGTAATACCCTCTTTATGTCTGATTTTTCCCCTTATTCTAAGGTCTACTTTGTCTTTACATTAAATTCAGTTATTCCAGGGGTCTTTTGATTAATGATAGCATGATGTCTTTTCTCCGTCCCTTTACTTTTAATCTATCTGTGTCTAGGGTTTCCTGTTGACAATGTATAGTTAATTTTTTTTTTTAATCAAAATGAGTCTTTGTCTTTTAGTGGTATATGTAGACCATTCACATTTAAAGTGGGTCTGTATATACTGTATTTGGATTAATGTCAACCATGTGTGACTGTTTTCTGTTTGTTGCCAGAGGCTTCTTTTTCTGCCTCATCTAGGTTTCTATCATGTTTGTTTATTCTTTTTTTTAATGTTTATTTTTGAGAGACAGAGCACAGCAGGGGAGGGGCAGAGAGAGAGGGAAACAATTTGAAGCAGGCTCCAGGCTCTGAGCTGTCAGCACAGATCCCTACACAGGATTCAAACCATGAGATCATGACTTGACCTGAAGTCAGACGCTTAAACCAACTGAGCCACCCAGGTGCCCCTATTTATTCATTTTTGAAAGAAAGAGAGCAGGGGAGGGGCAGAGAAAGAGAGGGAGACAGAATCCCAAGCAGGCTTCACACTGTCAGCACAGAGCCCAGTGCAGGGCTTGATCTTAACAACCCTTGAGATCATGACCTGAGCTAAAACCAAGAGTCAGATGCTTAAGGGACTGAGCCCTCCAGGTTCCCCTGACTCTTCTGGTTTTGATTGGGCAATTTAGTTGATCCCTTTTACCTGTTCTCTTATCAAATGTACATCTCTACAGATGTTTTTAGTTGTTGCCCTAGAAGTTTACAGTAATCATTTTAAGTTAATATGATCCTACCTTTAAATGACATTATTCTGTTTCACATGTAATATAGGTTCCTTATAACAGTGTTCGCAATTCCTTCTTCCTGTCCCTTGGGACACTGCTGTCATTCTTTTCACTTATCCACATAACTATAATCACATAGGACATTGTTACTATTATAAACAACTATTTTTTAGATCAGTTAGGAATAATAAGATTTTATTTTACCTTCACTTATTCCTACTACAGTGCTTTTCCATTTTCTATGTAGATCCAAGTTCTAATCTGTACTATTTACTAACTAAAGAAAAGCTTTTAATATTTCTTATTGGACAGGTTTGCTGGTGATGACTTTTCTTAGTTTGTGTTTGAGAAGTCTCCTTGACTTCTTTGTTGTTGTTTTTTAAAAATTATTTTCAGTGAAATTCATAGGACATAAAATTTAATCATTTTAATGTGAACAGGTCAGTGGCATTTAATACATTCACAGTGTTGTACAACCACCACCTCTTTGTAGTTTGAAAACATTTTCATCAGTTCAGAGTAAAACCCCTTACCCATTAAGCAGTTTCTCCCTGTTCCTTCTTCCCTGTAGCCCCTAGCAACCACCAGTCTACATTCTATCTCTATTGACTTATCAATTGTGGACATTTTCTATTAATGGAATCATATAATATGTGACCTTTTGTGTATAGTGTCTTTCACTTAGCATAATGTTCATCTGTCTATGATGTAGCATGAATCAGTACTTCATTACTTTTTATGGCTGAATGATATCCCAATTTATGGATAGACCACAATTTCTTTATCCATTGTTTCTCTATAGGAGAGGTGTTTCTCCTCTCCACCCCACCCCACCACCCCAGCAGGCTTCTTTCAGTATTTTCTCTGTCTTTGGTTTTCTGTGGTTTGAATATGTTGAAGAAATATAATGAAAAGAAACAATCTTCTCCCAACCCAAAAAACTCACCATAAAGGTAGAAGAGAGGAAATAGGGGGTTTTTTCCTCCTTTTTTTTTTAAGATTTTATTTTTAAGTAATCGCTGTACCCAGTGTGAGGCTCGAAACCCCAACCCCAAGATCAAGAGTCGTTTGCTCCACTAACTGAGCCAGCTAGGTGTCCTTTTCTCTTTCCTTCTTGTTCTTTTTTTTTTTTTTTTAATAAACATTAAATCAGAATATGATGTGCATTATAGGCGATCTTCTAAGAAATTGCAAAGATAGAAAGGAATTTCACTCATTTGTATAGCCAAGCTGGCACAACCCATTACATACATGTTTTCAAAATCCTAACTTTATCATGGAAATTGTGAAAACCACTGTGGTCGCTTTTTGGCTTTATTGAGAAAGGAGAAGGGGGAAAAGTTCTTATCTTTATGATGGGAGGTCATTTACAAATAGGAGCAAGGTGCCCACCAAGTTAGGTCCTTACTCTCCCAGAGGCCTAGATGGTAAGGGAGCTGTCTCTCTTCAGGTTTGCATTTCAAAATGGTGGCTCCTAGATCCTTGAGAAAACATTCCTGAGTTGTGAGGCTGGCAAGAGGCTCATCTAACCATTATAAAGATTGACATACATATGAAAAAGACAGAGAAAGAGTTCTAAAAGGAAGGGGAAAGGGGAAAGAAGTTTCTTCCTTTATTTTTCACAGAGAGAATTAAGCTTCTTGTCTTTAATCTGTATTTGGCCTTACAAGTAGGATTTGTCTAGATATAGTATTTTAGTATTTATTCTGCTTGTCATTAATTTTAGAAAGTTCTCAGCCGCTATTACTTCAAATATTTCTTCATTCTCCTTCTGGTATTCCAGTAATGCATATGTTATATCTTGAAATTGTCCCATAGTTCTTGGATACTCTCTTCTGTTTTTTGTTTGTATGTTTGTTTTGTGTCTCCTCATTATATTTTTCCTTTTATTTCAGTTAGGGATGTTTCTGTTGACCTATCTGATGCAGTTTTGGAGTGTGGGGGGGAGGTGTCTGGAATTGACGGTCAAGAAAGAATGGAGATGTCTTTGATGCAAAAAAAGGTGACATTACTAAGGCCTGGAGACACAGGACCCATGGGCAGAAAGAGCTGCCCTGAGATTGTGAGGAGTGACTGATTATGTACAGTACTATGGAATTGGGGGAGATAAAGGCAAAAGGGAGGCCTTGTTATTGTCAAGTTAAGGTTGTTTTCCCTCTAGCAAGGCATATTAAAACAAGACGGAGTTTCTTGGAGGAATGTTTTACTCTGCCTGCCTCAAGTATTTGTCCATGAACTGCAAGTTAGAAGGAAATCTGTTTACATTTCTTTCTGCCCTTGTTTTCCATATCACTATCTTTAAGCTCTCTGATTCTTTCCTTAGTTGTGTCCAGTCTGCTCATGAGCCGATCAAGCGATTCTTCACTTCTCTTACAGTGTTTTTGAATTCTAGCATTTCCTGCTTTCTGAGAATTTCCATCTTCTTACTTTTCTCCTCTGTTCCTGCATGTTGTCTTTTTCCTTTAGAGAACTTAACATATTAATCTTTGTATTTTAAGTTGCTGTTTGGTCATTCCAGTATTTGTGCCCTGAGTCTGATTCTGATGCTTGCTTTATTTATCTCTATGGATTGTGTTTTTCTTGCCTCTTGGCATGCCTTGTACATTTTCTCTTTAAAACCAGATAATGTCTATGTTAGATAATAGGAACAGAGATAAATGAGGCTCTAGTATGGGGATTTATGTTGATCTGGCTAGGTATTGAGCTGTGTATGATGTTTTCTGTAGCTGTAGGTTCAGAGGTTTCAAATTCCTCTAGTGCCTTTGTCTTGGTCTCTCCTCTTGACTTTGGGCTTCCTTGGATATTTTTCTTCAGAGTGTCTGTATCATAAAGCTCTTCCAGCTGTAATCCACTGTTACACTGGAGCCCTGTTGGTGTGGTGGTAAGGTGTGGGAGAGCAGAAGCATTCTGTAATCTTATGATGAAATCTCAGTATTTTAGTGGGCCTGTGTCCTTGGGCTACCAATAAGAGTTCCTGGACCTAGTTCTAACCTTGGGGCAGGTTTGGAGGAGTCCCACATATACAACACCAAGCAATTCTGACGCTGTCAATGTAGAGATAGCATAGATTCCACAGACTAACAAGTCAACCCTACAGAACTGCCCCCTACTCCCACCTCATATATCAGTCCCAAGTCCCAGGTTGTTACCTATGCTTCAGATCAAACAGCTACAGATTAGGGTTCTCGTGACCTTCTTAGGTTCAATTAATTTGCTAGAGCAGTTCACAGAATGGAGGGAAGCACTTATTCATGTTTTCTAGTTTATTAAAGGATGCAAATCGACGGCCAGATGACAAGATACCTAGGGCAAGGTGCCAAACAAGGGGTTTTTGTCCTTGTGAAACTTGGGGCCAGCCAGCTTAGTGACACACGGAAGTGTTATGATTCCCCAAGCGTGGAAGCTCTCTGTAAATGAGCCAAAAAACTGTTCTCTTGGGTTTTTATGGAGACTTCATTTCATAGACACGATTGATTAAGTCACTGACCATTGGCTGATTCAACTTCCAGCCCCTCCCCAAACCCCAAACCCCCAGGGGAGGAGGGAGTGAAAGTTCCAACCCTTTTATCATATGGTTGATCCTTCTGGTAACCAGTCCCTGCCCTTGGGAGGGGTCCCAAAAATCATCTTCACTAATAACAAGACACTCATTTCACTTTTATGGCTCTAAAGTATTTTCAGGAACTTTGGATGAAGATCACATATATCTGAAAAATACACTTTTGTCATCTGAATGACTAAATATATACTTCTTATAAATCATATTGTGGGCTGTGACCTTCACAAGTATGTATTAATTTCCCCTGCTGCCTACCCCCTTAGATGAGATAGGGGAGCCTCAGTGTCCTAGAGTTGAAGAAATGCCCTTTCCCCAGGTGGGATAAGACTCAGGTGTAAAACCTTTTCCCCTGGGGAATAGGCATTTGTTTACAGAAGAAACCCTTGAGTTCATTTTATAAAAATTCTTCCCCTTCCCCTACCAGAGCCACCAGGGAATCTTTCTGATTTTTTTCACCTTGGAAACCAAGTGGGATTCCTGGAGCTAAAACCCATGAAAGTATAAGGGACCTTCCTAAGACTGTTGTACCCAAGAGTTCTTATTCCCATGCTAGTCTGTGCTAAGTGTTTAGCAATTCATTGCAGTTACCTTCTGAGTGTTCCTCCAGGTTGGCTTCTCCAACTAAGCAGATCTCAGACTTTGTGAATCTGCCTCTCTCCAGATTTTGGAATAGAGTTTGCCCTGAATCTTCAGGTTCTCTGACAAGCCCAATGGAAGTCACTGATTTTCATTTTGTCTTGCTTTTTCTTGTTGTTAAGATGATATGATGACTTCTAAGCTCTTTACACTGAAGTTGGAACCAGAAATATACCATGAGCTCCAAACTCCTCTATCTGGTAGTGTACTTGACACATCTCCTCGGCCGTCTCTTATTTGGCAGGCTAAAAACAGACTTGTGAGTTCCTGCCAGCCCTGGCCCTTCCATCACCCCATTGTTCAGGCTAGAGACCTGAGAGTCATCCCTGGCTCTTCATTCTCCAGTCCTTACGTCTGTACCCACCAGCTCATGGAATTGCTTCTCCGTCCAGCCTGCATCCTGCAGTGGTCCTCTGCTCTCCCCAGTCCCACAGCCACCACCTTCAGCTCCCAGCGGGGCTTCTTCAGGCTGTCCCTGTTCCTCAGCTTCCACTTTTTTTGTTCTATATTTTTTCCATCCAGCATCCAGCACCTAGGAAGATCTGTTTAAAATGCAAAGCCCATCATTCCCTCACTTAAAATCTTGAATGTGTTTAGAAAACACTGTTTTATGTTACTAAGGGAGGAAAGCTTTGTCAAATATTTTACCCACCTAAACTTTCTAGGGATTGAATTAGTGAAGCTGAATGGAGAATATACTTGTTTGATCTTTGCCTGTGAGCAGCACTAACTTCTCATATGAGTTAAAATTTATTTAATTTTTTTTTAATTTAATGTTTATTTTTGAGAGAGAGACAGAATGCAAGTGGGGGAGAGGCAGAAAGAGAGGGAGACACAGAACCTGAAGCAGGCTCCAGGCTCTGAGCTGTCAGCACAGAGTCTGACGTGGGGCTTGAACTCATGAGCTGTGAGATCATGACCTGAGCCAAAGTCAATGCTTAACCGACTGAGCCACCCAGATGCCCCTTAAAATTTATTTTTAAGTGAAAGATTCATTTACCTTTTTGCATTGGTCAGAAAAATTTTTAACAGGTTTTTGCCTTTATTTTTCATTTAATTATCTCACTATTGTCCTGTTATGTTTAATATACCCTGACTTGTAACAGTCTAACAAATTTTATATATATTTATATATTTTAAAGTGTATATGTGTGTATAAAATCGTGGAAGATAGAAAAAAATAATACAAGAAACCTAAAGACTTGGTTTGAGAGGGCAAAACCCTTAAGTGGCTCCCATTGTACGTGAAATGAAATCCTGACTCTGAGCAAGGCTAGCCCACCTCCCGCTGTAGGCTCCTGAGCCACTCTTCATTGCCTGATGTCAGTTCTAAGAGTTCCTTCCTCTTAGGTCTTTCCATGTGCCAGAACATTTCCCATTACTTGGAACACACTTTTCCCTAAACCTTAATCTAACTTCTTCCTTTCTTAGCCTTGAATCTTGTTTTAAATGCCACCTTAACACAGAAGCCTTCCTTGACCTCTCTTCCTAAAAGGGTAAGTGCCTGTGTTCTCTCCTACTCCATCCAGCCAGATCTTTACCCTCATAACATTTATCATAAACTTAAATTGTTCACTGGTTGGTCTGTTTACTTGCTTTCTGCTACTTTTCCACTAAACTAAAAGCTCAGTGAGAGCAAGAGCTATCTCCATGATGCCTATAATCTCGCAAAGCCCATGGCGTAGAGTACACCCTCTTTGTTAGCATTAGAGGAATGAATGAGGGAACGTCATCAGTGGAAGAGAGGGGATGAAGTGAAAGGTAAGACAAGCTTCCCAGTGAGGAGAGAAGTATGTGAGAGCTTAAAGCAGGAAGTACTTTTATCGAGGGCCTCTTCTGTTCTGGGCCGTGTACCAAGTGCTTTCACACACATGTCGTTTCACTTTCCTAGTAATCCTTTTTTATAGATACGTAAACGGGCTCAAAAAGCTCGTATAAGTGCTCCACAGTGACCCAGTTGGGAAGCAGTAGAGTGAGCATTCCATTCATGGCTCTAGCTGCAAAGCCCTATTTCAGGATCACAAACTGGTGTTTACAGGACCAGGTGGCTGTGGGGAAGGTGGGCAAGGTGGGGATTGGGGCCCACCAGAGAGCCCAGGCCCCGTCCGAAGGGGCAGCCACACACAGCCAGCTGGTAACCACAGGGGGACTTAGGTCCAGGATGGCCCCAGCTTCCAGCTTGTCACAAGAACTGTAAATCCAATTTTTATAGTAAATACTCTATCTTCGGGTGTTGGCAGCCAGTTTTTAAAAATTTTAAACTCTGGGAGATCAAGCAAAAGTTATCCATTGGCTGGTTTTTGCCTTTATGCTGTCCCATTTGCAGGCTTTTCTTTACAACATAAATCATGAGCCCAGCTTGGCTAGAACAGAGAGTGGGTAACATGGAAGAGAATGGCAGTAAGTCAGGTCACATTGAGATCCTTTTAGGGTAGAAGTAGAGAGAGCCTTGGGCCGGTAGAGTATGTAGTCCGCTTTGCTATAATGTGACATATGCGTTCCTAAAAATTCCCACACTGCCAGATTTTGCAGTAGAAACCATGGGGCTTATGGGGAAAAATGGGATTAGTGGCATAACATTTAAACACTGTTGGTGACACACTAAAAAACAGGTATAAATTTAAACTGCAGTTTTATATATGTTAAATAGTTAAATACATAATGACTACAATACAATATGGCATTTTACCTTGAAAGACACTTGAAGCTTCCTTCTGGAAGCGGTGTGAGAGGATCGTAGCTCCTGAACGATTGTGAGAGGGGTGATCTGAAACCAAGGAAAGCTGAAATACCACATGCACAGAGCTGGCTATTCCCACTCCGCTCACTTCGCCTGGGTGTCACTTTCTGTGTGTTCAGTTTCTCAGAGAAATCATGCATAAACAGACACAAGATTTATATTGTGCTCAGATTATTCCCTAGTATATCTGTCACATTGAAACAAATGCAGCTTTTCAAAACCAGCATTGTAGCAGTACTGCGTAGCCAGGCTGTGGAGGGTGTTAAGAGCCACACAGGAAACAAGACCTCCCTCCTTACATTCCTCCCCACCCTCCATTTGTTACCATTTACAAGCAGAGAGTATAAACATTTGTTCCAAGTGAAGAGATTAAATAAAGTTTGCTTCTCATATTCATTTCCTGGGGCTGCCATAACAAATTGCCCCAAACTTGGTGCCTTAAAACAACAGAAATTCATTTTCTCACAGTTCTGGAGCGCAGAAGCCCAAAATCAAGGTGCTTGCTAGGGCCATGCTCTCTTTTAAGATTCTAGAGAAGCATCCCTCCGTGCCTTCCTAGCTTCTGGTCGTTCCCAGCAGTCCGTGGAGTTCCTTGCTTGCAGCTGCACCACTCTAATCTCTGCCTCCATTGTCACATGGCCTTGTAGTAAGGACACCAGTCATTGGATTTGGGGCCTACCCTAATCCAGTATGGACTCATCTTCACTTGATCACAAAGATCCTATTTCTAAATAAAGTCACATTCATAGGTCCTGGGCGTTAGGACGTAACCATCTCTTTTGAGGACACTGATTCTACCATCAATACTTCTTCTTCGCCCCTCCACAGGAGATTTAATAAGTCTGCATACATCCTCTCAATTTTTTAAGTTTATTTATTTGTTTTGAGAGAGAGAGTGCAAGCGGGGAAGGGGCAGAGAGAAGGAGAGACAGAATCCCAAACAGGCTCTGCGCCGTGAGCCTGATGCAGGGCTTGAACTCATGAACCAGGAGATCATGACCTGAGCCAAGATCAAGAGTCAGATGCTTAACTGACTACTGAGCCACCCACGTGCCCCTACATCCTCCCAATTTGGTGTTTCCTTGATTTCGTTAAACAGGAGTCTGCCTGCTTGTATTTGTCAGCAAAGCCTTTGTTTGTGTAAGGGTCACCGTGGGGTTCTTCTGTGACCCTAAACCTTTGGGAGAAAACAGAAAAGAATAATTTGAGCTTTAAGATATGTTACATATAGCCACCAAGAGCAGCTGTCCCTGTCTAGACCCAGTCACTCCTACCTCCCACCCCTATCCTAGCCCCATACCTGCCATGCCTCAACTAAGAGGCCTGTGGAATGGCAGTAAAAGTAGTGACATGTCCATTACTGTGAATGCTCAGATGTAGAGTGCTTCACCTCTGAACATGTGAAGGACTTTTACTAACCATGCCTTGGTTATAGCTGGTGATTAAAGATCCTCTCAATCACACGACTCTCATTTATTTTTATTTATTTATTTTTTTAATGTTTTTATTTTTAGGAGACAGAACACGAGTGGGGGAGGAGCAGAGAGAGAGGGAGACACAGAATCTGAAGCAGGCTCCAGGCTCTGAGCTGTCAGCACAGAGCCCAACGCAGGGCTCCAACCCACAAACCTTGAGATCATGACCTGAGCTAAAGTCAGACGCTTAACCGACAGCCACCCAGGTGCCCCCGTGACTATCTCATTTCTTAACAGGGAAAGTAGGAAGGAGATTGCATGTCCTGATAGACATGCAAAGGAAGTCAAACAGTTGACTCCTAGATCTATAAGGGCCTTCTAAAGCCAGCTTTTTACCTTTGTTACCTTCTGTGGCAGCTGAGAGAAGTGTGTGTCAACCAGTCTGTCTGCAGTCTTTCAGTTCATTGGATAGAAAAGTTTTTTTAAGAGAATTCTTAAGTTTTCTGTCTCATGTTTTACTTTTCCAGGGGAGTCTGGGTATGTATGCCCCAGGAATCTGCCTGTGTAACAATGAAACGTACTTCCTTTCATTCTTTTAAATGTTTCTTCTTTATCCTTAAAGATCTTTTGACACTTTAGTTGCAAATGATGATATGCTGGGATTCATGCCCAGCCATCAGCTAAGGATTTGTTCTTATATCTTCTGTTTCCAGTCTGCTCTTCTTTCTGTTCTTGAAATTGCTGCACCCTCAGCCTATAACATACTTTGCCACATATTTGTACGTCTTCCTCTCTTGCTTCATTCAGGTGTTTGCTCAACACCACTCCATCAGAGAGATCTTTCCTTCTAACGTGGCTCCCCTGCCTCCTTTCCCTTGACATGATTTGTCCATTTACTCTGCTTTTTAGTTTTCTTCAAGGCACCTACCAAGACTGATACTCTACAATATCAGTGTTCGTGGTGTGTTTCCCCCTCAAGAAGGTTAACCCCACGAGGTAGGCACTCTACCGTATTCATGTCCCTATCCCTAATACCAAGAGCAGTGCTTGACACATAGTAGACACTCAGTAAAGATATATTAAGTAATTGGATCTTTTCTTACCTATGTCATTTTCTGTTGAACCAACCAACATTGTCTGATTTTTCATAGTGGATAGTCAGCAAAAGTATTGTGTTAGATTCTGTGGAAGTTTGCTGTCTGAACCTTGGAATGCTGTGTCACAAGGCAACATCTATCAAGATGTGGATACCAGACCTGGCAATAAATATGGTATAGGGAACTGAGTTCCAGCCAGAGATGTAGTACATCTCCCCTTGTCCAAGGCCCAGCCACAATAGCCCCAAGAATCCTGTTTGCTATGAGGCCCTCCTGCTGTCCCCAAGGAGAAGGTGGGCAGTGCTCCAAGCTGGGCACTCAGCCTAGAAGAAGGCAGGACAGGGAGTAGAACGGCTTCAGAAAATTTCATGAGCAGGAATGAGAAGTCACTCTTGCTGTAGCAACTATTTTTATCGTAACTGATGCAGTTAAGGCAGGGACTCTGGGAAGAGGCAAACTCTGACAGCTGGCCCCCTGAATGGTGGTCACCTCTGGAGGAATAAGGGTCAGGACTTCTCCGGAGTTTATTATGGCCAAGATAAGGATATTTTTTTAATGTTTATTTTTGAGAGAGCAAGAGAGAGACAGAGTGCGAGCAGGAAAGGGACAGAGAGAGAGGGAGTCACAGAATCCAAAGCAGTCACCAGGCTCTGAGCTGTCAGCACAGAGCCCAACGTGGGACTCAAACTCATGAACCATGAAATCATGACCTGAGCTGAAGTCGGAGGCTCCCCAAGGATTTTTTTTTTTAGTTAAACCTATCATCTACTATTAATATCTCCATTTCATACAAGAAAGGGCTTTTCTGTTTCCAGTTTTATTGAGATTATAATTGACAGCACTGTATAAGTTTATGGTATACAGCATAGTGCTTTGTCTTACATGTATTATGAATGGATGACCACTGTAAGTTTAGTTAGCATCCGCCATCTCATACAGATACAGAAAAAGAAAGAAAAAATTCTTTATTCTTTGTCATGGGAACTCATAGGATCTAACTTCTTAACAACTTCCAAAGACATCACACCCAAGTTAGTTAGTCACCATGCTGTACATGACATCCCCAGTACTTACTTGTCTTACAACTGGAAGTTTGTATCTTTTGATAACCTTGATTCACTACCCCACACACACACACACCCTAAAGGTCATTTTCATTAAAAACAGGAAGGATATCATCCCCCCAGAAATTAGCTCTATGATAATTAGTTTCTGAAAAGCTCATGGCTGTGTTTTATTTTTCTCATTTCACCATGCATTGGTGAAACTGCATCTTGGACCAGCATTGACTCCAGGACGGCATTGGGCAGTCACCACTTTGAGCACCACCTGCAAGTACACAAGTCGCATGATGCTCCGTGAGAGCAGCCTCCATGTTGTGTCTTGTAGATTGTGACAGACCAGCAGACAGGACAGAAGATCCAGATAGTCACCGCAGTGGACACCTCCGGGTCCCCCAAGCAGCAGTTCATCCTGACCAGCCCAGATGGAGCTGGAACTGGGAAGGTGATCCTGGCTTCCCCGGAGACATCCAGTGCCAAGCAGCTCATATTCACCACCTCGGACAACCTCGTCCCTGGCAGGATCCAGGTGAGGCCTTGACCAGACACTTGTTTCTGCACTTGTTTCTGACCTTTCCTCTGTCTTGGAGGCCAAATCCATCTCTAGAAGTTCCATGGAGGACCTGCAAGCCATGGCAGATTGCTGCTTTGGCTAAAGTCAAAAACCAGCAAGTGAGGGGCAAGGCCCAGAAGGCAGCCAGCTGCAGTGCTCAGATGGAATGGAAGTTGAGCCGAAAAAAATCAGTGGTCCACAGGAAGAGTGGTGTGAGCAAGCTGACACTGAGACCACTAAAGAATCGTTCTAACTAAAGTAAGGTTGCACAGTGGCAGTTCTTGGCCCCTGACGTTTTAGGGGCACCGTCTAGGGCTGACCACAGTCAGGAGAGGACTGACTGCTTCCTAACTCTCACTTCAGCCTCATCCAGGACGTCAGGACTCATCCCAGCTCTTCATTCTGTCCTTTCTTGCTCCTGTGAACTGCTGCCTCTAGGTCCCTCAGTCACCATCTCCATCTCTGCCATGGTTCTCCCTGCGCTGGCAGGGTGAGATGGGGAGGGGGGCAGGTACAGGAACAAAAAGAGCAAGTGCTTGACGGAAAGCAGGGTTATTGAGAGGCACTGAATGTCCAAGCCCAACACTTAAGAGAAGCAGACCAAGGCCACTATCCCATGGTGGCCAAGCATGGAGCAGATTTAGTGAAAGTCAAGATGGGATCTATGTTTTTGTTTGTTTTTAATTTTTTAAAAATATGGTAAAATATAACCTAAAATTTACCTTCTTAATGGCTTTTAGGTGTCCAGTTCAGTGGCATAAGTACACTCACATTGTCGTGTAGCCTTCCCCACCACCTGTCTCCAGAATTCTTCTTATCTTCCCTAATGGAAACTCTGTCCCCATTAAACACTAACTCCCCATTCCTCCTCCCCCAGCCCTGACAACCACTATCCTACTTTCTGTCTTTATGACTTTGGCTATTCTAGGGACCTCACGTAAGTGGAATCCTATAGTATTTTTTCTTTTGCAGTTGGCTTATTTCACTCATAATGTCTTCAAGGTTCATCCATGTGGTAGCATGTGTCAGAATTGCCTTCCTTTTTAAGGCTAAATAATATTCCACTGTATGTATAGACCACTCTTTATATAGTCCTCTGTTGTTGGATGTTTAGGGAGCTTCTACCTTTTGGCTCTTGTGAATAATGCTACTAAGAATCCATGTGTTTTGGGCAGGGAGGGACTTTCTACTATGGAGAAAAATAAGAAAAGGAAATGATTTTTTTTCTTGTGATAGAGCTGGGTTCAGAACAGAAATTATGTTCAGCTTTCAGAACCGTACTTTTGAGACACCTCATAGTGCAGTTAATAAATACTGCCTTTTCCTTTCCCAGAGTACATGCTGATCATCTGAAATCAGAAATCTTCCCTGCTTACTTAGACTACTCCTTGTTCATGAGAAGGTGGCTGTTGATTTTTTTGCATGTTTTTTTAGAAGTCATTCTACATGGCATATTCCCACCATACAGAAATCATTTTAAGGGTTATTGTTGGTACATTATTTAATAACAGGTCTTTTTCACTTTCTCATATTGGTGTCAGTTACAGTATTCTTCCAGATGAGTAACACTGTTTGTCACCTAAAAATTCAGGTATAAGTGAAGAAGAAATAACAGGTTTCAGAGGTCCCCAACTGCCTCAAGAAGAGACCTACTTATTTAATTACTAAAGCTTGATTATTTCACTGCCAAATACACCTCTCTGCATACTTCTAAGCTGTTCTATGGGAATAGAGAAGCAGGCAGAAAGACCTGCAGTATCTTCATATTGAGGCATCTGCATGTGATTTCCCACATGGCCCCCCATCCTGGGTGGTTGTGCTAGCCAGTTAGGAGAGTAGACCAGTGAAAATCAATGCCTGACCTTGGACAAACCACCCCCACCACCACCACCACAGCTGAAGGGGCATAGTCTAGGTGAGCAGCAGAGCCATTCTGGATATCCAGCTAAGTTGTCAGGTGGGATTTTCCCAGTTCTGCCCTGCTTAGAAACCCAAGATTAGGAATTTATAGTTAAACATTACTTTATTTTAATGATCTGATTTTTAATCAAGCACTTTGCTTGTTTCCCAATTCTTCTTAGATCGTCACGGACTCTGCTTGTGTGGAACGTTTGCTGGGGAAGGCTGACGTCCAGCGGCCCCAGGTGGTAGAGTACTGTGTAGTCTGTGGCGACAAAGCCTCTGGTACGTAACCCTCGATTATAGGTACATCATCGTCCAAAGTCATGAACCAAATGGGGGTGGGAATTATCAGAGAGAGAACATTTTTTGTAGGTCTGTAGGTTTCAGAACATGAACTTCACTTTTCTTAGTGGGGTAGTAATATAAATAAGCAAACCAATTTGTCAGATTATTAGAATCAAAAGGAAAAGTCAAAATAATGTTTCTGTGACTTGTAAATCTTAGTTATATATTTACATACTACTAAGAAAGCAATCGTTTCTTTAATCTAGGTAATATCAGCACAGTGCTTTGCTATTTCACAAGACGTGTTACCTGTCTATTTCTTCTTCATCATCTTCATCATCTTCTGTCATCCCCTCACTATAACCCAGTGTGGTAACTGCTGTAATGGAGGAGGGAGCATGCGATTCTGGCTGGAGTCCCAGGGTCAGGCAAGGTCCCCCAGCGGCAGTCCCATTCTGTGAGACTTGGCGGTTGAGTGTATACATGGTGGGTAAAAGGGAACGGCATTCCAGCTGATGGAGCCAGAGCCCAGCGAGTTTACTTTCCATAACCATGGTGTCTTTGGGAAGGAATTTGGGCTTCTCTGGTTAGGATGTGAGTGCGAGGAGACTCGAGAAGATGTCTGACCCCAAAGTTCAGAATCCAGCCTGCTAACTCCAGGACGCTGTAGGAGGTGAGGTGAGCAGGAAGGATGGAGAAGTATTTAGTATATGTGCTGACAAAGCGATACAAGATGGACAAATATTTAATAAGGTACTCTTTCAGCTGCGCTAGGGACATAGGCCTGAGTTTTCTGATTAGTTCCACTTTATTCTATGGTAACAGAAGTCCTAGAACTTTGGGCACTTTGTGGTCCTGTTTAAAACTAAAACAGGCTGGACCAAACATCTTAGAAAGACAGCCTCGGAAACTGCAGTCCCCTCCTAGCTCGTGGCATCATTTGCTGTGCCAGGTTGCCCTGCCTCTGTTTCCACCCCTCGTCTTGAACAAGGCAAAACGCAGCCCATCGTGCCCTTTCTCTGAAGCCAATGCCCTCATCACTCTTTTGTATAGACCACTGTATCCTGTCTCCTTGCTCAGCAGGGAGAGGCATTCTGCAAACTTTTGAACAAATGAATGAAGCATGAACATAACGAAGAGGCCACAGAATCTGCTTGGCTTCCCCATTTGTCAGTCTCTTTCTGGGCTTAAAGGAACGGCCTAGTCACAGACTTCCAGTGCCACAGCCTTCAGGTACTAGAGGTCACTCTAAAGTTAAGAGAGGCTAAGGAAATACACTGGAAAGAAGGAAAATTGATGTCCGCACAGGAATTTTAGCACTATTCTTTTTTTTTTGGTTATTGCTTACTTGAGACAGAGCAAGTAGGGGATGGGCAGAGAGGGAGGGAGAGATAGAATCCCAAGTAGGCCATGCTCTGCCAGCACAGAGCCCAGTGCAGGGCTTGAACCCACAAAATTGTGAGATCGTGACCTGAGCTGAAACCAAGAGTCAGATGCTTAACCAACTGAGCCACCCAGGCGCCCCTAGCATCATCTCAAAGCCACAAAATTGAGACCCTCCAAGTACACACTTGAAATAGCTCTGCACGTGAGAGCTTAGGACAGTGGGACGCTCAGTAGCCGCCATCAGTGATGATCCTATGAAGTGTTTCTTTCCAGCAGTGTAACTATGACATTGGCTTACAAAAGACCAGCCAGGAGACTTTCATGGTCAGTCCCCTCAGGAGCAAAATGAGGTGTGACGTGTGTGGAAGCACTTGGTGAATTTGGAAGGGTAAACTGAGATGGGGGGGCTCTTTTAAATGTCATTAAAAAGTTAGTCATTAGAAGTTAGAAACCCCAAAGTAAACAAGATTAGAAAAAAAGAACCATGTGTAATAAATGTATTTCCAGAACTGTTTCCAAAAGGGTCTGAATACTTAACCCAAGTGAGCCACATGGCATGCACCCTTCCGTCACCTTGGGCCTACATAGTCACAGCCCCTGTGCTTCCTCAGGGTGGCTTAGGGCCTAGGATAGGACTCACACAGAGGGAGTAAATGGAGGAGCAGTGGGCCCTATGTGCTAGAAAAGCCACGTGTGTGTTTGCTTCGTGCCACTGTCACCAGGACAGGAGCACTGAGTAGCATCCCAAGCCCAGGTCTGCAGAGCCAGGACCAGGTGCACAGGAGTGGACAGTGTGGTTCAGCCGTTAGCCATGAACTCCTGCTGCATGTTAGGTCCTCTGTGTACTAAAAGCATTAAGGTTGTGCTGTTTACCAGCTGTCACGTAACCTGTCTGAGCTCCTGTTTTTCCATCATGACATCACAGGGCTACTTTAAAGATTATAGGAAAATTACGGGAAGAACCTAAGTGCCATGTTTAATGCTCGGGCCTGTGGCTGCTGGTATCTGACACTGCGCCGGTCACCTTGATAGACTTACCTGAGAAACAGGACCTGTGTCGGATCAGCTCTTCGCTTGGTGAACTTCTTCACACACTCTTTCTCCTTTCAGGCCGTCACTATGGGGCTGTCAGTTGTGAAGGTTGCAAAGGTTTCTTCAAAAGGAGCGTAAGGAAAAATCTGACCTATAGCTGCCGTAGCAACCAAGACTGCATCATTAATAAGCATCACCGGAACCGCTGTCAGTTTTGCCGGCTGAAAAAATGCTTAGAGATGGGCATGAAAATGGAATGTGAGTAACAATATTAAGAAGCCTCCCAAGTTAGCAAGTTGAGAGAAAGTAAGGTTTCTGTACCTGACTTTAAAATACTCTTTAAGAGAAAAATATCCACTGAGGCTTCACTTTATTTCCCTTCTGGGTCAGCTGTGTGATCCAGCGCCTCCAGATAAATCGGGCAGCACAGGGCAGTGGGGTATCAACCCCCAGCGCTGCCACTTAGGAGCTGGGGGGTCTTGGGAAGACATGTCACTGCTCTCAGCCGCAGGGTCCTCTCTGTGAAATAGGACCCTCTTACCTTACTTACATATTGGAGCTAGGGTTCAGCCTTTCTTCCTTTTAAAAAGGTTTTTATTTTCTTCATTTATTCCTAGACTGTATACCTCTTTTAGACCAGGTTGCTGAAGGGAGAGACTGCTAATGTTCTAGAAAACTGACACCCCATTAAGTACTTCGCAGAAGCCGTGCAGGCTTGAGTTGGACACTGGAATGCTTCCTCTCTGACACGTGCATTGGACAAGCTTTCTCTTAAGGGCCAACTTGAAGATGGATGTTTCTCTTCCAGAGAGTGCTTTTTGTTAGCAGCAGGAAGTGAAAAGCCAGAGTCCTCAGGGTGGACCCTCCACAAGGCTGTGCAGATGCCATGCTCCAGTGTGTGTGTTAGCGGGCAGTGCTCACCCTCTTAGCTCTTTAGGTTTAACATGGCGTCATTTGGCTTTGAGTTTTCCTCTCCTTTGGCTGAAAAGTCCACTGTGAAAATGGAGTTAGATATGTCTAGCGCCTATCATCCTTATAGTAACAAACTTACTGAGGAAAACCCCTAACCTTACTTTGAAAGATGTAATTTAAAGTGGGGAAGGGGCAGAGAGAGAGGGAGACACAGAATCCGAAGCAGGCTCCAAGTTCTGAGCTGTCAGCACAGAGCCCAACACAGGGCTTGAACCCAAAAACCACGAGATTATGACCTGAGCTTAAGTCGGACACTCAAGTGACTCAGGCACCCAGGTGCCCAGAAAGATGTAGTTTATAATAACTTGACTCTTTCCTCTAAATGTAAACATTTATGTTTTGATTTAAGCTGTACAGAGTGAACGGAAGCCCTTTGATGTACAACGGGAGAAACCAAGCAATTGTGCTGCTTCAACTGAGAAAATCTATATCCGGAAGGACCTAAGAAGTCCTCTGATAGCCACTCCCACGTTTGTGGCAGATAAAGATGGAGCAAGGTCAGTCCCTGTTTTGATAAAGGGTCATACTGCTATCAGCCTTTGAGCTGTTCCTTCCAGGGGGCTTACTTGGCTCCCTGCGTGCTGCCACAGCCTTCAGCCTTATCTTGCTTCCCCCACCCTACCCTTTTTGGAGCTGTTCCAGTCATACCTGTGGATAGGCCCCGAGGATGGCTGATTTAAGATGGTGGTCAGAATTTCTCCTGCATCAGGGACTCAGGTTATGTCCTGTAGTTATTCTTACAGGAAAACAGTTGCTCTTCAATTCAAGATGGAGTTTTTCTGCAGTGTCCTAAGTCCCCAGGTAGTCTCAAATAGTTAACTTTTATGTCTTTTTGCTTTCATGTAATCTGTTGAACTTAATTAAAAAAAAAATTTTTTATGTTTATTCTTTTTTGAGAGAGACACACAAGACAGAGCGTGAGTAGGGGAGGAGCACAGAGAGAAGGAGACACAGAATCCAAAGCAGGCTCCAGGCTCTGAGTTGTTAGCACAGAGCTCAACACAGGGCTCAAACCCACAAATCATGAGATCATGACCTGAGCCGAGTCAGATGCTTAACCGACTGAGCCACCCAGGTGCCCCGAACTTAATTTAAAAGGAACAGAAAGGAAAAACAAGAAATCCAAACTCTATCCTAACAAGAACTAGAGTTGAGAAATATTTGGTGATATTCTGAAGATCAAGTTAACTTTATTTAACAGAGCAACCTGTCTTTGGTCAGCATGAATGCTTAGGGGGGCAGGGGCGGGGGAGACATGTGTCTGTGTGGCATCCTGGCCCAGGCTGTAGGCTCAGCTCTGTGCGCATCTCATTGCAGAGAGAAGGGGGGTTCTTAGTCACTCAGTGGCTGAGTCGACTTAGAGCTTTTCTGCTATGCAGACAGCTTTGCAGATGGAGAAGGGACAGAGCAGGGCAGCATGACCATACTGTTCGTTAAATGTTGGAAGCTACTCTGGGTTTCTTTATGTCTTAAATAGACAAACAGGTCTTCTTGATCCAGGGATGCTTGTGAACATCCAACAGCCTTTGATACGTGAGGACGGCACAGTTCTCCTGGCCACGGATTCCAAGGTGATGCTCCCTACCTACGCCTTACCCTCCATCTTTCTGTTGCAGTGCAGACTGCTTCCCTGAGTTGTGTGCACCCACCTTCTTGGCCTCCCGAGACAACCTTGAAAGCATGGCCTTCTGCATCTCACTTCTAACACAGCCATACTGTGATTTATTTTAGGGATGTTGATGACTTTTCAGAAACTCAGGACTGGCTGGTTATAGTCATTGTAACATGTCAGGATCTAGAGTTCAGTTTGGTGAACATTCAGTGGCTCTCAAATCAATTAACCCCACCACCCCCTACCCCCCACCTCAGTACACATGTAGGCAAACTACTGGTATGCTAGGAAAATGGCTGCTTATTCTAAGATGGCCTTTGGCAGAAGCTGCTAATTCCTTTTTTTTTTTTTTTAATTGAAGTATGGTTGACACACTGTTAAATTATCCACACCCACCCTGTTCATTTTTATGAGATGACCTGCAGAAGGAAGTTCAGGCAGGATTCTGACTGATTCCGTATGGAATTTAACTTGCTGTGAACTGAGGTGTTTATTATTCCAGGAGAGAGATAGCTGGCTAACCCCTGTGAAGGAAGATAACTTAGGAGGAGGATTTTATCCAGGCAAGGAAACTGCTTACATTTCTCATCTCATTGTTCCCAGTGTAACCCAGTAATAATGAAGTAGCAGCAAGCCATGGCTGAAGTCCGGTTTTTCTTCTCTAAAAGGAGCAACTAGTAACAGTGCTGGCATGGCTGCCGCCCTGAGAGCCAGAGCTACGCTACCTACGAGGCTTCCTTCTCGTCCGCTCACAAGCACATCGCTGTCCCCACTCAGCACATTAGGAACATCCTTTTTTGGGAAAGAAAAGGCAATAGAGCTGCTGACTGGCACCAAAAGCAGCTCTCCATCCTCTGGTCCTTATGCCGGGCTTTGAGCTGCCTGTCTTTGGGCACTGGTGATATAAGTGACATGGGAACCACACCCGGCTTGCTGCTGTCACCCAATAGCCATTCAGGACAGTGATTGATGCATAGCAGGATGGAGAGAAACCAGAAGCCTGAAAGTAAGGCCCGAATAACCTTAAAACCTGAGTACCAAGGGATTTCACAGCCGCTGTCCCATGGTGCCATCCATGCAGAGACTGAGAGTAAGAACGAGGAGACTCCAGGGTCAGCCGTTGGGAGCCCAGCACCGCTCTCAGGACCCATGTGCCCTCTCTCCTACACCTCTGCTTCCTTCAGTACCCCCACACAGGGGTGCCGGGGAACTTGAGGAAGTTTTATAAAGCACACAGCATGCAATGACAGTCAATAAATGAGGAGCTAGTCATGGTCACTGGACGGAAGAGAAAAGACCTAAAAACTGTGTGGTATTTAAATAGCAGTTAAGAGAAGGCTGCAGAGGCAGATGTGTGCTCCTACCTATTCCTTCCTCCGTGGTGTGGAAGTAACTGTACCCTCCACCAGAAGTTTGTCATGAATAATAGAATATATACAAAACACTCAAAGGGAGCTACTTACAGAATCTGGTTTTTAAACCTTCTACTTTGAAAGATTAAAATTGAAAATAATGTACTTTGAGTAAATACAGAGATGTTACAGAGCTCCCCGGTTCCCTTTACCCAGTTGCTCCCAGCAGTTTATCTGGCAGGACTGCAAGATGGTATCAAGTCCAGGACACAGCACCCGTACTGTGTGCAAGGAGTGAGCTTTTTCTGTTTTCAGTTAAGCTTCCTTTTCCTTCAGCACATCTTTCTGTCATGACAACCTACATCGTTGAGCAGCCGCACAGTATTCTGTTATATGCTTGTTCGGTGATTTATTCTCTGCCTAGCATCTTTTCTGCTGTTCTAGTTTTTCACTTTTGTAATCCAGACACAACAGACATCTGTTAATACATATCTTGATTTATTTGTTTGAATATATCTGGCTTTTTTCTTCTTTTTTTAAATTTGAGATATAATTCACATAGCCAAAAATTCACCCTTTTAGTGTACAGTGCAGTGGTTTTAGTACTTTCACAAGGTTGTACAATCATCACCACTACCTGATTCCAGAATATTTTCATCACCCCAAAAAGAAACCCGGCACCCATTAAGCAGTCACTTCCCCCTCCCCCTACCAAGTGCTACTCTGCTTTTTGACTGTGATTTTGCCAATTCTGGACGTCTCCTATGGATGGAAACATACAATATTTTGCCTTCTGAGACTGGCTTCTTTCTCTTGGCATAACATTTTCAAGGTTCATCCATGTTGTGGCATGTGTCAGCACTTCTTTATTGCCAATTAATAAGTCACTGAATGGCTAGGCCACATTTTATGTATGCATTCATCAGTTGAGGAACATTTGGGTACAAGTATTTTTTGTGGACGTATGTTTTTAATTTCTCTTATGTATATACCTAGGGAGTGGAATTGCTGGTCATATGGTAACTCTTTGTTTAAACGTTTTGAGGAAGTGCTAGGATTTTCCACAAGTGGCTGCACCATTTTACATTCCCACCAGCAATGTATGCGGGTCCAGTTTCTCCACATCCTCCCCAGCACCTGTTATTGTCTTTTTGATTATAACCATCCTGTTGGGTGTGAGGTGGTATCTCATTGTGGTTTTGATTTGCATTTCCAGTGATGTTGAGCATCCTTTCATGTGCTTATTGGCCACTTGTATATCCTTTTTGAAGAAATGTCTAAATCCTTGGCCCATTTTTTTTAAACTGGCTCATTTATCTTTTTATTATTGACTTGAAAGGTTCTTTAAATATTCTGGTTACTAAACCATTGTAAGATGTATGATTTGCAAATACTTCCTCCCATTCTGTGGGTTGTCTTTGGTGTGTGGAAGGGGCAGGGTTTCTTTTTACTTTCTTAATAACTTTTTTTTTTAAGATTTTATTTTTAAGTGATCTCTACACCCACCATTGGGCTTGAACTTACAACTCCAAGGTCAGGAGTCACATGCTCCACCAACTGAGACAGCTGGGCACCCCACTGACTTTCTTAATATCTTTTGAAGCACAAACGTTTAAATTTTGGTGGTGTCTAATTTGTCTGTTTTCTGTTACCTACCTTATTATACGTATATTTGTGTAACCACCATTGCAGTCAAGACACAGAACTCTTCTGTCACCAAAAAGATCTCCCTCCTGCCATGTGGGGCTCACACCCCATAGATGCTGTTTTTAAACTAACATACCTTCATTGGCCTGAGAGTCTTTTATGTGTGTGTTTGTGTTCATCTTTAATGTTCTCCTTTTTTGTTTAATAGGCAGAAACAAGCCAGGGAGCTCTGGGCACACTGGCAAATGTAGTAACCTCCCTTGCTAACTTGAGTGAATCCCTTAACAATGGTGATGCTTCGGAAATGCAGCCGGAGGACCAGTCTGCAAGTGAGATTACTCGGTATGATCCCCTGAGGGTGGAGGCCCCGCCCATGTGCACACTTAGCTGTTGCTTTTTGAGGGCTGTGGCAGCATTTTAACACCCACCCTGTATTTAATCAAGGATTGTAAAGTCACAGTGTCCCTGCACATCTGTTTTCCTTCACATTTTAATTATGGGAACTGGGACTCATTTAAATTACATGATATAAAACAATCAAAATTGCTTTTCATTCCAAACAATGAAAAAGGAAATGGAATAACTCAGTGGAAGCAGGGAAAACCTTTTCTTCAGTAGACAGGTGTTACTTGCATTAGTTACTGGTTCTTTTGACTAAATATTAATAGTTCATCCCCTCTCCCACTTCTGTTTTAGCCTATTTTTCTCATGTATATTTTTTTTCCAAATAGTCTAGAGCTTAAGTCCATTAGGGTGTTAGCTAATAGATAGTATTAGCTGGCCATGGACATCCATAACAGGCTGCAGAGGGTGTTTCTTCTCCATAGGCTCCGGTGTTTGTTCATTTCCTGTGGGAAGGGTTACTCCTGCCCATCTTGCCAGGCCGGGCGGAAGCACAGCTGGAGGCCACACGAGTGCCCCAGTCCTCATGATCTCTTGTGGTCTGATAGCAAAGAGGATGGGATTCGAGTTGGATAGAATTCTGTTTCCACCGTTTACTGGATGGTTGGTCTTAGAGGAGTTATTTAATTAACATCTCCAAGCCTCAGCTTTCACATCTATAACATGGGAAGGGTTCTACCTTACAGAGTAGTTGTGAAAAATAGAAATTATGTGTGAAAACAAATAATATATAGCTTAGTGCCCATGATGATGTATAGATTGTACCCAGAAGCCTTCATTGTCATCCCTTCCCCCAGCAGGTAGAATTTAATGATCTTTTCCCCTTTGCATTGTTTTTCTAGATTTTTCTCAGCTAGAGTTCTGTTTCTCCTAAAAGCTGTGGATTCCCAACACTTACTGCTTCATTTTTGCTCACAGGGCATTTGATACCTTAGCTAAAGCACTTAATACCACAGACAGCTCCTCACCTCCAAGCCTAGGAGATGGAATAGATGCCAGTGGAGGCGGCGGCATCCATGTCATCAGCAGAGACCAGTCCACACCCATCATCGAGGTCGAAGGGCCCCTCCTTTCAGATACTCATGTCACATTTAAGGTGAGTACAGTCAGCCTAACCATATGCCCCAGCCTCCCCAGCCTGCAGTGTAAAACTAAAATCTTGTAGCAAGCTCCAGATTCTTCATATTGTGGCTTTTGATCCACATCTGGTGTTCCAGAACAGTATTCTCATTAAAAAGCATTTCTCACTCCTATTTTGCTTATTTGGCTCTCATGGTAACTTGTACTGAAGCAGGTGTGGCCTATCCTTGGCGAGGAGCTGACAAGGTACTGATCAGCAAGGGCTTTTAATGAACTGCTCTGTCTTTCCTAGGGTGCCCTGGCTCCGGCACCGGCTCAGTCAGGCACCTCTGTCTGCTTCAGCATGAGCACGGCCAGCCCTCATTCCTAACCACTGGTCCTGGCTGCGTGCCCTCTCTGGCCGCAGAGAATAGACCTCCTGTCTCCTTGAAGAGAGCAGAGCTGTTAGTCTTCCCCACATGCTCCTCCACTGGCCTCGCTTCCAAAGGACACTTCTCAGTTCCTAGGGTCCAGACGGTGTCTTCCTACTCCCCCAGTGTTCTTGACTAGAGAGGCCTGACCAATCACTTAGGAAGACTGGGTCCCTGCTCCTAGTTGCCCACCAGTGCCAAGAATATAGGTCACCAGTGAGATTCCAGCAACAAAGGCATTTTTGCCACTTCTGGACAGTGGAGCTCTGGAGCCCAGGCCTGAACATTCTGATGGTGGGGTCTCATCCTCCCACCATATGGGTTTCTGCTCAGTTCTCACTTGCTCTTACCCTGAGGCCACCTACCAAATGCCCGCCTCCTATGAAGTTGACCCCTGTTCCCGGATTCAATTTAAATTTTGACCTCTGGCTCAAAATGGAATTGCCTTACAACAAATAGCATTTTAGTTGAGGCAAGAGTTGAAAAGTATGTCTTTGTATGAGTGAACTGGGAGGTCACCATCATTGACCATATTCTGAGGGCCATCAGGCCCTAGTTCACTGGGCAAGAGACCACGGGGTGTTGGTGCCAGTCCCCCACTGCTGGGGACACAGGCTTTATAAGGGTGGGTCTGCAGAGGAGCTTCAGCATTAGACATTATCACAACTCAAGTGTCACAGTTGTTGAAACGTAACGGGGATTCATGTTGACAAAGACATGCCCTGTCTCCTCGTCACCTCCTGTGCTGTGTGCCTCCTCTTCTGCAGCTCACGATGCCCAGTCCAATGCCAGAGTACCTCAACGTTCACTATATCTGCGAGTCAGCATCGCGCCTGCTTTTCCTCTCCATGCACTGGGCCAGGTCAATCCCAGCTTTTCAGGCACTTGGGTAAGTGGTCTTTTTCTCTGTGCATCTCTTTCCACAAGAGCCCTCCCCTCATTAGGAGTGGCCCGGAAGATATCTGAGGGCCATTCTAGTTTGTTCCTGTAATCTCATTCAGGTGACCCCGATTTTCTTATTAAATACATTCAGTGGATGGGTAGCAGAGGACCATAGTTGCCACTTTTTCAGTGTTCCTCAAACTTTTATCAGCCTTCTCCATACACCAAGGACTTGGTGCTGGGAGCCAGGGATGAAGTGGAGGAGAAGTCAGGAGTCATTGTGAAATCGTGAGACAAGTAGCAGGGGCTTCTCAGATAGGGTCATACTGCTTGCAGCGCGCCAGCCATGCTGTGCTGAGGATAACTCCTCCAAGGCTAGGCTGAAAGCTGGCATGGCAGGCCTTTTCCTCTGTCTCCAGTGCCAGCTCCTCCCCTGCAGGGTTCGCAGCCCCTCTGTTCTCTGTCTGCAGGGCGTGTCTCCCACCCCCTTAGCTCTTAGCCCTTGGGTCACTGCAGCCTCTCTTGACAGCTGTGTCAAAGCCACTGTGAGTTTAGAAGGCTGTAGGAGTTGCCAGTTTAGTCCTACCCATTCAGATTTCTCATTACTGAAGTCTAAAGAGTCTTTGTTAAGAGAATAGTTTATTCTCAAAGGGACTTTAGGTAAGAGATTTATACAGACAGTTGTGTTTTCAGAGAATGGTCCTGGACATACCGTAGCCTTCAAGAAACACTTGCTGAATCGACTTGTTTGGGGCAAACTAGGCCCTGGAGAATGACAGCACATACCCACGCCCACTCTAACCTTTGTGTCCCCAGGCAGGACTGCAACACCAGCCTGGTGCGGGCCTGCTGGAATGAGCTCTTCACCCTCGGCCTCGCCCAGTGTGCCCAGGTCATGAGTCTCTCCACTATCCTGGCGGCCATTGTCAACCACCTGCAGAACAGCATCCAGGAAGGTAGGGCTGGGCTGTGGGGGAGTGCATCCCTGTTCAGGCTGGCTCCTTGCAGACTGGCCGCAATGTCCCACAGTGTCCCCAGGCTGAGGGTAGTTTAACATTTAGAACATCTAAATTTCCACCCGTCTGTCGGCTTTTCTCACAAGAAATATGAAAGGCAAAAAAAAGGTAATTGAAAAAATTGTCAACCTCTTGATACATAGGAATTTGGTGATGTTTCCAGCATAATCACAGCCTTACATTCTCATCTTGATTGGCAGGTATACATGGAAAAAACTAGTTTTTCACCGGTGTGGGTGAAAGAAACCAGTTCTTCCCTACTATGCTTCTTTTCCCTGCGTGTCTCCTTTACTACGCAAACAGAACACTTCTTTCTTTTGAGAGAGAGAAAGAGCACAAGAATGCAGGGGAGAGAGGCAGAGGGGGAAAGAGAGAGAATCTCAAACAGGCTCCATGCTTAGTGAGGAGCCCAATGTAGGGCTCAATCTCACGACCATGAGATCATGACCTGAGCCAAAATGAGAAGTTGGACACTAGACTGACTGATCCACCCAGGCACCCCCAACACTCAGTTCTGAAACTTGTGGTCACCAGTGTGTCGGGGTCTTTCCCCACAACAGGCAATTCTCTGTGACACCAGGTGTCCTCCAACTTAATTCAATTGTGACACTGTCTACCCAGAGACAGTGTCAGATCCCACGGGTGTTCAGGGCTCAGTCCCACAAGACCCTGTCTCCAGTACGCGCACACAAGTCCAGGCTCTCACCTGTGCTGCTAGCCAGCCTGCTATAGATCAGTGGTTGCAGCAACCCTCAGGTTGGATTCATTCACTAGTGTGCCTCATAGAACTCAAGGAAACACTTAAGTTTACCACTTTTTAAAAGGCTATGCTAAAGGATACAGATGAACAGCCAGGTGAAGAGATACATAGGGTGAGGTTTGAGAGATTCTCAAGTGCAGGAGCTTCTGTTCCATGGACTTGGGGTGCTTCACCCCTCTGGTGTGCATGTATGCGTTCACCAACTTGGAAGCTCTCTGAACCCCGTACTTATTATTGGAATTTATGGAGGCTTCCTTCCTCACGTGGGCAGGATCAAATATTAACTCCATTTCTAGCACCTCTCCCCTCTCTGGAGGATGAGGAATGGGGCTGGAAATTCCAAGCTCCTGAGCATGCCTTAGTCTTTCCAGGGGCCAGCCCCCATCCGTGAGTCATTCGGGGTCCCATCCAGCACCTAGTGCTCTTAACACATAGGGTGTTTTAGGGTTTTAAACAGGGTTTCAGGAGCTCTTTGTCAGAAACAAATACTAGAACAAGAGATCTGGTAGTGCTCTTGTCACTTAGAAATTAACAAGGGTTTCAGGAGCTCTGTGCCAGAAACAGGGGGTGGAGACCAACATAGACATTTTCTGTTGTCTCCTAACAGGTTACCCTTTCCCATGTAGCATTCTCACAACTCTAGAGAGACTATTATTGCAGTAAGGTCCCTGGATTGCCCCAAGCGAAACAGCAAGAAGAAGAGCTAGGCACAAACGAGGGTCATGCAGACCCCCTAGTCCAGGACAGAGTTGCTTACCCGGCTGCTGCTCACGAATGAACAGGTGACTTTCTTCTAGAAAGATTTGTGGCAACCATCTAACGTTTGGTGGTCCAGTCCAGCCATGTTGGGACCAGGAGATAGCCAGTGCAGTCTCTCTGCATGCCGGAGTCCATAGTACACCAAAGACACGGTCTCGTGGGAGCACGCCTCGGGTTCAGCACTGGCACTGACAGTCTGCGCTTGACGCTCATTGCAGTTGAGCTGTACTTTTAATTAGGCGTTCCAGATGTTTGATTATCTCAGAGCGAGTTACCTAGTCACACCTTCGTTTCTAGTTACTCCTTTGGAATAGTGATGTAAAGGTGATTTTTTTTTTAACTGTGTAATATTTTGTTGAATTTAAGTTAGATTTGTTCACAAATGAGGATTGGTTTCCTTTATTTTTAACTGAGTGTAATAATACTAATACCTTCAGCAAATAATTACCATTAAGATTAAATCAGAAAACATACAAAATTGTTTTACACCTAAAAAAATGTCAACATTTAATGGTCAGATCCGTAAAACATTTATTAAATGCCTGCAGAGACTTAGAAAATCTGACCACTGATAAGAATTGACTTATAGGTCTTAAGCACAGAATAAAAGGAATTACCAGTTTGCACCTATAGGCCAGAGTTGCTGCCCAAGGTGGGGCCAGGGAGCATCGCTGGCGTGGAGGGTTGTTACTGAGACAGCATACATAGCAGAGTGGAATTTGGGTACTTTTTGTCACTTCTCCTTCACCTGGAAAATGAGGCTCTTAATCATCTTAAGGTAACTGGTTTTCCATTAAAAAGTGAAATTATTTTCTCTTCTCTTTCAATCTGTGGCTCCTCAAAGAAGCTTGTGTTGTTATTTTTACCAGCCTTTCTCAGAGGGTCTGTGATGTTGATTTCTAGATAAACTTTCTGGAGACCGGATAAAGCAAGTCATGGAGCACATCTGGAAGCTTCAGGAGTTCTGTAACAGTATGGCGAAGCTGGATATAGATGGCTATGAGTATGCATACCTTAAAGCGATAGTTCTCTTTAGCCCCGGTAAGATATGTGGTGGTGACTCACACAGTTTTGCGCCTGTGCCTACTGATATTTCTGAACATGAACGTGTTGTCAAGTCACCAGCCATGTAGAGAGAGCCCTGCCAGACTGTATGTGATAGAATGTTCTCCTGATAGGTGTGCTTTGCTAGCTAACATAAACACATACATTCTTTTAAATTATTGCCTTTACAGTCCCAAAGACCAATGCCGTAGTGCCTGGTGACTTCTTATGTTGAAAAGATCTATTCTGTACCCTAATTTAAACCATTGGCCAAACAAGACTTGGGCACACAAAACAGAGTAGTATACTACGGTCCAATGTCCTTTTTTGTTTGTCTGTTTTGATGTGTTTTGCTTTCCTTTTTGCCAGTTTTTAGGTTGTATTAGCAATAGATCTCCAGTACAGACTGAAACTGCACAGGTTTACCTGTCCCTGGAGGGCAGTAGCAGCAGCTGAAGAAGAGGCAGCAGGACTGTCCGGCTGGCCTCACTGCCCCCCTCTCGGCTGTTGTCTTGGAGCCTCCAGAGAGGTCACTCGGCTGACTGCTGAACTCGATAGCGGGGGTTGGACACCCCTAAATCCCTCCCTTCCTCCCCAGCCATCCACTCATGAACAACAAAATAGCTAATAAAAATGGGAGAAATTATGTATTAAATACATAGAAAGTAAATGATAATTTCTAATCTCATGTGATCCAAAATCTCCGTTTTCTAGAGTGGTAGGAAGCCAGATCTCCAAACCAAGCCAGGTGGGGCTGCTGAGGCTGGGGTGACCACTCAGGAGCACAGCCCTCTCCTGGAAACCTTCAGGCCGCGGCAGAGTACGGAGCAAAACCCAGTGTTTTAACAGGAATATCCAAACCAGATACACCTTTAGAGTTCAGTCTACATTGTACTTGAGAAATTTGCCAGAGTTTTAACTAAAAATAAGTACTAAGAAGTCTGCAAGTGAGGCTTTCTGAATACGCAAGGCAATTTGGGGGTACTTCTCTCTTTTCAGATCATCCAGGTTTGACCAGCACAAGCCAGATTGAAAAATTCCAAGAAAAGGCACAGATGGAATTGCAGGACTATGTTCAGAAAACCTACTCAGAAGACACCTACCGGTGAGGCGCAAAGATACACACCTTTGCTGTGGGGCCAGAGGGGGTGCTGTTGGATCCATAGTTACAAGTGTCCGTTGTCAGCCTTTCCACCTCTGGCAGCCTGATCACACTTTAGTTCTTGCATTTCCTGGATGGTGACAGAGTGTGGGAGGTGCTAGGTGGGAGGGTCAGGAATACTGGGCCATCCCAGTGTTTGCTGGGTAGACTACAGGTGGGACCTTGGGTTGCTCTTCTAACATGAGGGTTTGGAATTGTTTCGGTGTGATTCCCTCTGGGGCTCTCGTTGTGCATGGATGGCAGTTCTCACGGAGATTCCCTTGGTCTGGAAGAGCAGCTCTGCCCCTCTGGTCCGCACCCACTGAAGAGGCTAAGCTAGCATACGAGACAGAAAAGTTTTCGTGGACAGAAACCAACCCTGACCTCTACAAAGGAGTGAGTGGGTTATAGAAAGGAGTAATTTTGCTGTCAGATAAACCGACTTTTTGAACTCTCTTTTTAGGTAAAGTTTATTTGTATTATTTGTACTGGTTGGGCGGCAAATATATGTATATATACATATACTCATGTATATACATGTGAGCCTTTCTCATGCAAAATGGAACAGGAAAGTTCTGAAATAGGGCAGAATGCCTGGCAGGCTTTCCAGCCATGAAGTGGAGGAGATCTTTCCCCTCGACCACTTCCAGGCCACTGGAAGCTCCGTGAAGTACTGCGGTCCTGTCAGGCACACTATTGAGTATTTCCTTCCCCGCCCTGTCCTCTCAAACACTGGAGCAAAATTCACCAGTAGGATACATGGCCCCACCTTACTCCACTTGTGTCCCCTTCACAGACCTCAATCCATAGGTGCCCCGTAGAATGAAAGCACCAGGCCCCAGGAAGACCCGTTTCTGTGGTGTGACTGGGGGACCTGTAGCTGGCCCTGCTGGCAGACAACCTCCTCTGCTTTAGGCACGCCTCCATGGCCCACGCACAGCTTTTGCCAGAGCAGGATCCATTTTGACTGGAATCTCTGAAACCCTCACCATGAATCTCAAGTGATTACAGCCTCAGTACATGTAGAATGGGACTGCCAGGTAATACACCCATACCCAGAGTTCATCCAAGCCAGCCAGGTTACACGGACAAGCTGTCCCTTGAGGAAGCCAGGGGCCTCCTCCCGCATAGTGCCCGTGCTCAGAAGAGGCTGGAAATGCCCCTGTAGGGGCTGCTGGCAGAACCACAGCAACACTAGAATCATCTTGACAACAGCAGCTCTCTGGCCTTTGAAAGTAGATGTTTCTGCAATAATCTAGTTAGGGATCCAGGGATAGATAAAGAGGGTGGCAAGCCAAGTGATTTGGAACCAAAAATGAGGTAAGGGAGGCTTTCTCATAGGATAGGACTCAGAGACTCACTTGAAGACAGTTCCCCTAAAAAGGGCCCTAGGGTGGTTGACATGTTTCTGCATTCTTTTTAGTCTTTCCCATTTTATGCCTTTTCTCATGCTGTTTACTCCTCCTGAAATAATCCTTCCATCCCTCCCCATTGTTTATATCTCTGCTGAGAGAAACCTCAGCCAGCCCCTAAGGCCTGTCCCACCCCCACCCCAAGAAGTCCTCCCTGATTGACCTTTGCGGACTTCCCAAGACCCTTCATCCTGTCCACCCTTTATGGTCTGTGGTGGTGTCCCCTTACATCTTTGTGTGCCCCGCAAGGCTCATGGTGGCTGGGTGAACAGATGATGGTGCTGGAATGCTGCTTGCATAATCTATATTTTCTCTTTTTAAAGATAACAGTGTTCACTGTAGAAAAAAAATGAGAACATTCCGGAAACTAAAATGAAAACTTTTAACTTCATGTAAATACCACTATCCATAGCTAACGTTTTATGCATTTCCTTCCAGAAATTTTTTGTCTGTGTAACTGGGATCATAAAATCCAAAGTAAGGTTTTATAACCCTCTCTTGATGTCATGTTCAGCGAGCATACGTCTGCATTTTCTGTGGCCGAGGAGATGCTGTAATTTCTTTAGCACTTTTCTCCTAATGAAAATGCAGGTTGTTTCCAGACTAAGCTGGCACGCAATGAGCATCCTTGCACCCGTAGCTTTGTGCAGTGTCTGTGGAATGACCAGTCACATGGGATGCTTCAGATACAGTGTCCAGTGGCCCATCAGGACAGGGTCATGGTATGTCCTCCCACCCAGGGTGTTTTCAAAATGAAAACAATTTTATTTCTTCATTTTTTAATTATGATGCTATATGAATACTAAAGTAATACAGAAAAAGGTTTAATGAGTAAAAGCACTCCAGATCCCCAAACCCAGAGATCAACCATTCACATTTTGGTGAACATCCTTCCAAATACCTTTTTATACATGTCACACAAATAAATAAACACAAATGAGATTGTGTTAAACTTGCTGCTTTCCCAGTCTACTCAGCTGTACATCACGGACTTCTTTTCTTAGCAGTGAATATAGATCTTTGTTATACTTTTTAGTGAGTATGTAGTGTGGTCTTTTATATGGAGACACACCATACTTTATTTTATCCTATCCTTTATTGGTTTCCAAATTTTTCTTTTTGGTGGAGGTGGGGAGAATGGTTATAAATGAAAGAAACATTTGTACATACATCTTTGTACTCAGTTCTGATTTTTTTCTCATGATAAATCTCTACAAGAACTGTTGAAATTTGATATACAAAAGGGTAGGTCATGGGTCTGTTTGTTTCGATTCCAAGCAGTGCGGAGAGGGTCCCTGGGAGCCTGTCCAGGGAGAAGTCTGAAGGGCAGTGAACTCCCTTTGTCTAATGAGCCTTTTTTGCAGATTGGCCCGGATTCTGGTTCGCCTGCCAGCACTCAGGCTGATGAGTTCCAACATAACAGAAGAACTTTTTTTTACTGGTCTCATTGGCAATGTTTCAATAGACAGCATAATCCCCTACATCCTCAAGATGGAGACAGCAGAGTATAATGGCCAGATCACCGGAGCCAGTCTATAGTGTGCCGCACGCCTGCCGAGCAGCAGAAGGATCCTCCCAGGACCGCTCAGATACAGAGAAAATAAAGTAGTGGTGTTTTGGTATGTGCAACTATTTCCAGTATGTTAGCCGTTTCCTACCTGGTTTTCTTCTTATCTGTTAAATCCCAGACAATAGCAACTAAAAGACTAGTAGGATTCTTTCCTGCCATAAGAAATGTTTTAATGCCTTTTGATGAAGCAGATTTTGGAACAATCTTTTAACCTAATTTGTATTTAGAAATTCTCAAAGGGCAAAAAACAAAGAGTTTTATAATGTCAGAGACTAGTATTAAACAAAACTAAACGAACCTAAGAAAACAGTATGTGTGTATATATATTAAAATTTTCCTTGGAATTAATAGCTACTAATTACCAGGGTAATAATATTAGCACTTTCTAAGCACTTCTTATCAATGCGTATGTTAGCAACATCTTGCCTGTGGGCAGGACAAATGGAAAACTGTGTATGTCTTTTGCCGAAATGCTAATGATTTCTGTGAAAACGCAATAGGGTACAGGAGACAATCATTTATGTTTAAGAAAAGATGGCATCATTCCTAATTGTATGCACACATTGGTGGTGTTGAACTCAATTCCTATGAACGAATGAAAATGTGGTTCATCTGTATCATGCAGTAAGTGGGAGTGTGGTAGTACAGTCCGTAGTGACCCAAACCAGAAGCTTCCTCAGCTGTTGAGTTGGTGATGCTGGTCAGCTTCCCTGACCTCTGGCTCTGGTCTGTGATTGGCATCTACACGCTCCTCCAAACCTGGGGCTCTCTTCTGATGACTCGTGGTCAGAATTGGATTACAACCAGTCAGACTAACTGCCAATTCCCGCAACAACTGAAAACATACCCAAATCACCTCCACCACTCATGGCAGACAGAGCCTTCTGACCAAAAAGTGCAAGGTGGGCATTTTGAACCTGACAGTAATTCCTGAATGCAGTCTGGGCAGTTACTCCTTGTGCAGATGGAGTAAAAAGGTTCCCTTCTCTAGGGTTCCCATTCCAAATGCCCCCATGAAAAGGGCCTGTATTCCTGAAGCTCACTCAGAACTGTGAGGTGATTCAGGGGGCAGGGGGGCAGGATTTTGCTGCCTGCTCCGGGGTAGTGGTGATGGTGTGGCTAAATGAAAGGGTTTCTCTGTTGACCTTGAATATCAGGGTTTTTCAAAGTGTTTTCAGACTCCGAATTTCTGTTGGCAGATCTTTGAATGCTGCTGGTACACCATGCACTTTGATCCCCCTAGGTGTGTACCAGCAAAGAAGTCTGGAGCATTTTAGGCAATGTATGCAGAAGCAGGCTACCTGCTCCTTATAAAAAACCCATAACTCCCAAAGTTATCTTCTTTCTCCTAAGTTACAGCCACCATCATTTACAAGAGCAGAATGCTGTATAAGGAAGTTCTGTCTAGAGAAGAGCATAAATTCCCATGGATGTGAGTAAGCGGTGGGCATTTCCTGCTTGGGAAAAGTGGCATGTCCAAGACCAGATCAGGTACTCTCCCATTTCCTTTTTGTACAGCCCAGATTAAGAAAACACACCATTAGGTTAAATTTGCGTCTCCCGGGACCTTTTGATCAGATGGTGTCCAGAAAGATCCCAGTGCACTTCCCCTACCTCACAGGCACTCCCTGGTCTGGCTCGGGCCCTGGGCAGGGTGGGGCCTCGTGTGCTATGTAGGTGCGCAGTCAGCCAGCCACTGGCTTAGGACAGAATAGGATTCTCTGTTCTGAAGTGTTAGCAGCACTTGGTGAAAGTCATTAGTAGGAATTAAGTGGGGACAGTATCTCCAACTTATAAATTCCTGCTTGAATTTAATTATATTATTTATAGTTCATGCCTTAGAAACACATTTTGGAGATAATAGGGGTGCCCATTATAAAATGATAGAAAGAATTTAATTTTGCCAGCTTAAATTTTTGGTTTTTAACTTTGAAGTGATTTATATTTCAGAATTAAGAAAAAAAAGCCAAGACATTGGAATTAGGGCAGGTCTGTTTCATTTCTGCTCGTGAAGGATTTTAGCAGAGGGTATTTTCAAGCATATTTATGCATCTTTTATACAGCAAGTTGCCTGTTTTCTGTTCGATTTTTTCGTAAGCACGTCTGTTGATCACATAGCCATCCCTGGCAATACCTGTGTCACATCTCCCAGCTCTGAGTTCTCCGCGTTGGGGAAGAGGCCCACCCTGGCCCTGGGAGTCCTGTGTCCATTCGGCTTGTAGATATCTTTGCCTTTAGATAATGGGACGGCTTATCTAAAGGCTCCAGTGATGCCACTGTTGGAGGTTTGGGGGCAGAGAAGGGGATAACCAGCAGGAAGACTGAACGTTTGGGTGAGTGTGTGCTGCACTGTGACAGGACAGCCCTGGACAAACATCGGGTCAGCGTGGAGGGTTGTTGATTCTGACCTAGTCTTGCCCCTTGAGTCCCTTCACTGGTGATGGCTCATGGCAGTGGACCATTTTGGGCTTTGAACACTCATTAGTTTCCCAGATTCCCTTGGCTTTACTTTGAGGTAGCCTTTTTCCTAACAATCATGTTCACACAAGCTGATTTCTTGCTGCCCAAAATCATTTCACACCTTGGACAGCAGGTCCATCCCGTCTTGTCAGATTGGTTAAGAGAAGCTCAAAGTCAAGAAGTTTTTAAAGGGATCCCAAGCGAATCAACTTTCACAAGGCTTTTAGCCCTCGTTGGTAGTTGGTGAAAGTGTAGATTTGGTTAAGTGAGGCCAGCCCTCTGCCCACTGGGTCTCTGAATGAAATAAGCCAGGAGCAGATTCTTGGTCACACAGCCTGCGCACATGTCCCTTCTGCTAACCTGGCCCTTTTTCCCTTGTAAGGAGAGGTCTATCGGCTAAAGGAGGTGGTGATATACACCACTGCTTCTGGATGAAATGGGCTCTTTTCCAGCAGTATCTCACTCAGATAATGCTAGACAGTTCTATGTTGAAATTCTGGAGGTCATTACATATAATCATAAAACAGGATAGGAAGAGACTTAGAAAAATTACTCAAGCAAATGATACTTTCCAAGCAATTCCACCCTTCTAATTTGAGGTTTGTATGTGTCTCTTTTGGGGGGTTACCATTATTTATTGTCTAGCTTCTGCCATGAGGCTGTCGTTAGGGTTCTTTTGTTGTTTGGGTTTTTATATTTAACTGCAAGTATAGTCACTTGTAAGATGTTACATAAATGCCCTCCAGAGGAATGGTTTTCTAGTTTCTCAGTATTAAATGTGAACTCTGTTCTGAGGCAGTTGCCACCAGCCATGGTGACAGTGATGGACACACCCACCCACTCTTGGACTCCCTGATATGGCAGCCACATACTCACTAGAGTGCATGGTTGCAGCCATAGTACATACTTACTTAGCTGTTTGGCTTGTTTTGGGGATAGCCGTGGCAGGGAGCTAAGACTGGAAGGGCTGTATCTAGTGCTTTTATTCCGGGGAAAAAAATACATCCTAATTCTTTGGGGGAATTTCCAGTAGAGCAGTCTTGACCCCAGCCTGCTCTCCGCCTGACCAGCAGCCCTTGGCTATGAATCCAAGTTCTAGGACCTGATCAGATCAGAGTCCAGAAGCTTGTGCCCACTTGCCTATGGAAAGGGCTTCATGTGCAGTGGGGCTATAGATGACATTTCATCTCTGAGTGTAGGCCATGAAGTGTCATCTTCTGACATTCGCTTTTACCCCCGGGGGTGGGAAGGGGGTGGGGGGAGAGGCAGTGCCCTTTAGATCCTGGAAGGTCGGAGCAGGCCGGGCAGCTGCCCACGTGTCCTGTGTCCCAATTCCAGTCTCTAGATTGTACGGCTCTTTGAAAATGTCTTAACTTTGATGTAAATTTGTAAAAAGCCAAGCCCTAATCGAGATAGACTGGGTTTGGGTCTTTTGTACACAGGGTTCTGGACATCCTCACGTGTGCCTCTTGCCAGCGCACACTTGGCGCGTGTCCGGCCCTGGGGTCCCTTCAGCGGCATTGTGCGTGTACAGATTTATAGGCTTGTATGACTGAATGAATGTACATGTGTTTATATCTATATATGTACAGTGTATATAGCGTGTGTATGTGTACATAGATGTATATTATGTATACAGACATGTAGCCATGTATCCAAAGTTTCCTTTTGTTTTAAAGAGAGTCTATGATAGAGTTGCTAAAAGTAAATTGATGTGGGTGTTCCAAGGTCCCTCAGCAGGATGGATTTGCTGATTATTTTAACTCCATTTTCCTTTGGGTGAGCCTGGCTGTGAAAGGCCACAAAGACAGAATCTCCACTCTGTACCAGGGAAGATTCCAGACAGAAAAGGTCCTGACAGGAGGACATCGCTATTCTCTAGGTTCAGACAAGGGCCAGAAAGCTAGAAGACCGTTTATCCTGATGTCTAAAACTAGGTGAGGACCTTTACCTTAACTTGGCTGCCACACACCTATTTATGGCCTAACTAGAAGGAACTTGGTAGCAGTAGGAGCTGTCAGCCTTTCCAGACACTCGCTCTGTCGTGTGGCCTGGAGACAGGCATCATAGAGATTCAGAGTGGTCCCTGTTCTGGGGCCTGACTCCCAGTGTGGTAGTGATTTCCTGCGCTCACTCCGGACTAGCAAACAGTGGGCACTGCCCTGTGACTAAACAGATTCCCATCTCTCTAATGCCAGTTGGAAGAAACCTACCAAGCATTCTTTTAGAATAAGCATGAATATGATCGCTAAATTATGGCATATAAGTTACAAATCTTAAATTATCTAGCATGATGTGAATAAAATCCACTGATGTAAATCCTTTCTACAAGTTGATTTAAACACGTCAGATAAAAAAATCACATTTTAATATGGCTACATGTGCCCTTTAAGCTACAGATACCTAATTTTCCCTGTCCAGGTCTATTCCAATGAATTTTCCCCCTTAATCAGGCTTTAAACTGAGATCCCCGGGGCTCGGGAGCCAGGGCCCAGCCCAGCGCAGTTGCCTGGACCTGGTGGGCGGGGCCTGCCTGGCGGGAGGGCTGAAAGCTGGCCCGCTGAAGGGAACTGGAAAACTGCAAAACTCACATAACCCATAGGTTTTCTGTTGTTTTTTTAAAATAAGCTACTGAAATGTTTGAAAACACTTCATTGAGACCATAACTCAGTGCCTTTTGTGAGACGGTGGGTCATTCAGCCTTCAGCTTCCCCTCTATTTGATGTAAAAGAAGCTCCTACTTTGCTGGCCGCATCCAACAGTACTTCCTGACCTTCCCTTGTCCTTGCCTGGTGACAATCACACTCTTGAAGGTGGCTTTCCAGTTACAGTACAAGAGGAAGCTTGACAGTCAATGTTCAAAGTAAAAACTTTCATTTGGGGCTATCTTAACAGCAATCTAAGAATAATTAAGCTTTGAACTTAAAAAGAGTATCTTAGGGGTGGGGAATGGAGGAGATACTTTTAAGGCCCAGCTATACTTATAGTTCAGAAGCCACTAATTTGGGTGTCTCAACATTTATACATACAGCATAGAAAAAATGCTATAAAAATAAATGTGGAAAAAAATGTTCAGCAACATTTATCAACTGACAGACTGTGAGAACGCTTAATATTTGGGTAACATTCGGAAGTAGTAGACTTTATGTTCTAAACGGTTTTTCTTTAGGATCGCGTACTCAATTACCTATTTAATGTCCAGAGCAGCCTCGGGCTCAGATGCTGCCGCCACACAACTCAAGTGCTGGGATATTTTTCTACAGCCTCTGTTCTCCCAACTACCTTGTAATAAACCAGTGTTCAACTAGTTTTATAACTGAAAAGCTGCACATTTTTCGTAGTACAAACCCTAGTTTTTACCCGTAGTTTGGACCTCTCCGTTAAAATGTAGCTGCATTACCAGCCCTTTTAAAAGACATCTGTTAAAGGAAAATTCGGGTGTTAGATTTTCTTGGGACCGTTTCTGTAACTTCTGCCCTTCACAATATAGAAAATACTGTTTATGCCATTACATTTTAATTCCAGGTTTAAAACCTGTCGAAAGCTGTAGCTTGAAATCAGCTTTGTTTATGTGATGGCATTTAAAAAATAGCATGTTCTTTTTAAACTGAATTTTATATCTAATCAATGTCTTCAGTCTTGAAGAAGAATCTGCATTGTTGTGTTTGTATATAGAGTATTGCAGTGCATGAATTAGCTTTATGCATTTTATTAAATGCTGTTTCAATGTGGCATTATTGTTGTGGCTTAATACTACTACCTAAATGAGGTTTATACTATTAAAAAAGTGAAGTAAAAGAAAGACTAATGTGCATCTGCTCATTTCTTCTCAGAGTAACACCAGTAACAGCTGATCCCCAGGGGCACCCACAGTATCTCCCCCAGGGGGCACTTCCCTAGCTGTCTGGCTGCCTTTAGTGGGAAAACTCCTGGGGCTGGAGTCCAAAAGCCAGGTCAGTGGTTCTGGAGGGGAGCACGGCTCGGCTGCCAGGCCTCCAACCAAGCAGGCTTATCCTGTAAGGGTATTCAGTATCCAGAATAAACATGTGTTCTGAAAGTTGTAGAAGTTGGAAAGAACTTGCTCAGTGGTCGTCATGGGACCTCTCGTTTTACTGGTGAGGATTCTGAGGTCCAAAGTCAGATTCTTGGCAGAACCCACTGGCAGCCAGATAGCTTTAAATGGCTCTTCCAGGTAAGTATTCAAAATGAAAACCAGTCACTTCAGAAAAACAAGGTCTAAAATCATGTGAACACTGTGCAAGTAAAATGGAGTGCGTCAGTTGTAAACTCCTCATGGCAATCTTTTTTTCCTATTTCTATACATTTTAAACCCATCTTTTATCACTACTAAACCAAGTAGGAAACAGGAGACAAAAGGTTCAAAGAGATGTTTCAAGTCTCTGTAGAGAAAGAAAGATTAAGGGTGGCACTGTCTCGCCTCCTTGTCAGCAACCTTTCTGGGCCCCTGTGGGCGCTGGAGGGAAGGGTACTTACTTCCCCGGTGCTGGCTCACTCGCTTGCGTGCCCTTGGAAAAGCTCCAGCGGCCCAATCGCGGCCTCAGCTGGCGTGAAGGCCAAGGTGACAGTCAGCTGGGCAGGGTTATTAAAAAACATGACAGGAAGGGTGAGCATGGAGGACAGATGTCTCCGCCCACCCTCCAAAATGGTATAAGGGAGAAGGTGCACCTCGGCCTGCCAAGCCTGGCGAGCCTGCAGCCGTCCCCGCCCAGCCCCACTGCCTGGCTCCCCGGACACGAGTCTGGTACAGAATCACCACCTGAACACACATCAGATGTAAAAGCCAAATCCCTCCCGATTTAATGGGCTGATCCCCCAACATTTATAGTCTCAGCCAAGTAAACCTTGAAGTAAGCCTAGAGGGCTCCGTTATCAGCTGAGGGTTGAAGCCAGCATCCCTCAGTGACAGCAGCATCCATGTCCTGGGAGGAAAGAACCGGACGGACCTTCACTCCCTCTTCCAAACCTTAGAGAGTGAGGCCTGATGAGCAAGACAGCAGGCTGAGAGGCAGCCTCCAATGCCGGCACTGCAGCGGGACCTCAGGGTCTCAACCAGCCGGCACCCCCACCCGTCCGCCCCCCTGCTCTACAAGGATGGGGCCGGGGAGTGGCAGCCAGCAGCAGCCGCCTCACCGGGGCCCACACCTGAGGGAGGCCGGTCTCTGGCCGCCATGGGGGCCTCCTACACGGCCTGCTCGCCCGCAGCCAAGCCTCTTGGAGAAAAGCTGGTTGGCTGTAGTTTAAAAGGGGACTTCTTGCTGCCATCCAGACAGCTCCAGCCGGATCCTGCCAGATCCAACCACAGCAGCTCCTAACCGCAGCAGGGTCTGGAAGAAAAACTGAAGCCAACGGAGACCAGGAAAGGCCAGCAGGATGACACAAGGGAGGTCAGCAGGGAGTCCTTAAACCGTCTCCATCCCTGCGCAGGGCAGGCCTTCCTCCTGTGCCCGGCAGACCAGACACGCACCACGCCTCTGGAGATCCGGAAGCATTTTATTGACCCGGAACGGAGATGGTCTAGCAGCAGCTCTCGATGGCAGACAGTCTCCCAGCCCTCCCATGTCCTTCCACACAGCTGTGTGACAGGAACCCTCGTGCCAAGAGACTTTCAGAGTCCCTTCAAGGACAGCCAGGGGCGTCCCTGGGTGTGGCCTGGGGCCTTAGTCCTGGGCGCTGGCTTTCAGCATCGCTTTGTACTTCCCCATCATCTCCTTGGGTAACGGCACCAGGCCCGGGCAGGGGACCTGCCCTTCCACCTCGCAGATGCACTCCCGCAGGCAGTACTTGCGGGGGCCAAAGTGAGCCGGGTGAGAAAGCTGCTTTTTCTCCTGCTCCTCTGTCTCCAGGGTTTCCCTGCCAGAGAGCACAGACAACGAGGTGTGGGAACACTGCTCTGAGCCTCCTGGTATCATGGGACTTCTTGGCCACATGCACCCCACCATTAGCCAGGGAGGCCTGGCTTTCCTGTGCCTCTCGACCTGCTCCTCACCCCCGAAGCCTGATGGCCTCCCCAGCACGCTGGCCACAGGCCCAGGCCCAGGCCCGCACAGCAGCGGTCAGCCTTGAGGCAGCCCCAGCTCTGACTCAGCACATGGTCAGGATGCAGGGGCCTGTGAAGGCCTCTGTGTGCTTCCTCCAAGATGTACTTTCTTGGCTTCCCTCCCTTCCCTCCTTCCATCTGTGTAAAAAAAGATGGATCCCAGCACGTGCTGGGGTGAGACACCCACCAGCTCCAAAGGGAGATTCCCAAGGAGAACTGGCCACAACCGCCCAGGGCAAGTGCTCCCCCAGCACCTCAGCTTCCCGTCGAGCCCAGGAGACACGGAGGTCTCTGTCCCCACCTCACAGCAGAGGGAGGCAGAGCTCACAGAGGCACACACACACACAGGGAGCAGCAAAGCCAGACGGAGCGGACTCTGCCGCCTGCCTTTGGCTGGTGTGTGCCCTCCTGATGCCCCTTTTCCTCCCTTGCCTGCGCTGACACTTTTGTCCTCCTCCAGGTCAGCCCCATCAACTCACTCGCTCTTCCCCAAAATTTTTTTGATGTGCTCCATGATCTCCTTACTGCTCTTGGTCTCCACATCCACGAGGACCTGCTCCCCGGAATCTGGAAATGGGAAGCAAAGGGGGATAAGCAGCACTGAGGACTGAGCAGCGCGCTTCACAGCCTCCAGTGGTGGTGATGGGTTTGCCTTCAGTAGAGAAGCATTTTAACGGTAAGAAAAATGTGTTTCTCCACATAACCCATAATGTTACCCTTCTTTTTCCACATTTCTTTAAACATGAGAAAATCTGAAGTACATGCAAAAGCATACTATTTTAATGGAAAGCAATTTTCCACCTTCACGGATAGAATATTCAATATCATTAGGACGGCAATTCTCCCCACACTGGACCATGAATTGATTGCAATCTCTATCAAAATCCTAGTAAGTGTTTTCATAGAAACAGACAAATCAATCCTCAAATTCATGCAAAGGACCCAAAATAGCCAAAACAATTTTGAAAAACAAGATGGGGACACCTGGGTGGCTGAATTGGTTAAACATCCAACTCCGGTCATGATCCCAGGGTCGTGGGATAGAGCCCTGCGTCAGGCTCTGTGCTCAGTATGGAGCCTGCTTAAGATGCTCTCTCCCCCAGCCCCTCTCCCTGACTTAACGCTCTGTTTCAAAAAAAAAAAAGTTAAAAAATCAAAGGCAAGAAAATGGAAGGATGTTCATGTTCCAATTTCAAATTTACTATAACCGACAGTAACCAAGACAGTGTGGTATTAGCATAAGAACACACTACAGACTGATGGAAAAGAACTAGGTCCAGAAATAAACTCCTATTTTTGGCCAACTGACTTTCAGCAAAGATGCCAACGCCACCTTAATTCCTCACAGCATTTAAAAAAAAAAAAAAAGGAAGAAAACCTGAAAATGGATCAGAGACCTATATATATGAGCTAAAACCACTATAAAACCTTTGGAACATAGAAAATCTTCATAACCTTACCTAGACAAAGATTTTTAGATATGACATCAAAAACGTCCATTAAAGAAAACAATCTGATAAACTGAAATTCATGAAAGTTCAAAACTTGTGTTTCAAAAGATACCAAAAGCCAAAGACTAGGACAAAATACTCATAATGTATACATCTGATAGAGGACCTGTATCCCAACTGTCTAAAGAACTCTCACAAGTCCTTAAAACAATCCAACTAAGAATATGAAATATGTAAATAAACATTTAAGAACAAAGATACAACGGTTAACAGTAAGCAAATGAAAAGATACTCTTCATCATTAGTCATTAAGAAAATGCAAATTAAAACCATAGGATGATACTGGAGGGGCTCAAATTTTTTTAGATGGGTAATACAAGTGCGAGGGAGGGTACAGAGAAACTGGAACTTTCCTCCTAAAAATGCAAAAATCACAGCCACTTTAGTCACTGAATACACAGAAAGAGAAAAGGAAAAAATACTGGAAAGGAAGAAAATCTATCTTACAGATGAAATGATTGTATATGTTGAAAATCATAAAGAATTTAGAAAATAAAACCTACTAGAAATAAGTTAATTAGCAAGGATGCAAGACACAAGGCCCACACACAAAAGTCTATTGGACTTCTATGATTGTGTAACCAAACAACTGGAAAATGAATTTTAAAAATAACACTTTTCACAATAGTCACAAAACATATTCAACACTGTTAAAATGTCCATTCTCAAAATGGTCTCTAATGTGATTCCAATCAAAATCCCAGCAAGCCTTTTTCTAGAAACTTGCAAGCAGGTTTTAAAGTTAATATATAAATGCAAAGAACATACATATAAAGTGATTCGGCGGGGGGTGGCGCTGAGGGAGAACAAAGCTGGATTTAAAACTACCTGATCTTAGGGGCGCCTGTGTGGTTCAGTTGGTTAAGTGTCTGACTTTGGCTCAGGTCATGATCTCATGGTTCATGGGTTCAAGACCCTGCATCAGGCTCTGTGCTGATAGCTCAGAGCCTGGAGCCTACTTCGGATTCTCTGTCTCCCTCTCTCTCTCTCTCTGCCCCTGCCCCGCTCATTCATTCTCATTCTCATTCCCTCCCTCCCTCTCTCTAAAAAACAAATAAAAACATTAATAATTTTTTTTAACTACCTGATCTTAAAGACTTACTAGAAAGCCACAAACCAAGACAGTGTGGTATGAGCCTAAGAACAGACATATGATCAGTGAGAGGATGAAGAGATCAGAAATATGTGGCCAAATGAGTTCTGTGTGTGGTAAAATACACGTTAACAAAATTTATCATTTTAAAGCATATAGTTCTATGGTTTTTATTCCATTCACAATGTTGTGCAACTGTAACTGCCACCACTATCTTGTTCGAGAACTTTCGCAGCACCCCAGAGAGAAGCCCTACACCTGTTAAGCAGTCACTTCCTCGTCCCACCACACCACACCAGCCTCAGCCCTGGACAACCATCTTCTGTCCCTATGGACTGGCCCGTTCGTACATTTTATATAAATGGAATCATATAATCTGTGATTATATTACGTTGCGTCTGCCTTCTCTCATTTGGCTTATGTTTTCAAGCTTTGCCTGTGTTGTAGCATCTGTCAGTACTTTGTGCCTCTTCGTGGCTGAGTGGATATACCAAATTTTGTTTATCCATCCACGGTTGACTGCGTTTTGACAAAAATTTCAAAGAAACTAAATAAGGGAAAGGAGGGTCATTCACCACATGGTGCTCTAACACCTTAGTATCCCAACCCCAAAAAACAAAAATGAACCTTAAGCACTATCGCACTCAATACACAAATAACTCAGATTATATATCAGAGACCCGAATATGCAATCTACAACTATAAAACTAAATGGAAACAGAAGAGAAAATCTTTGCGTCCTTACACTAGACAGAGATTTCTCGGGCAGGACATAAAAAGCACTAACTATAAAAGGAACTGACAAGCTAGAGTTCATCCAAATTAAAACCACTCTTCCAAAGAAACCATTATGAAAAGCAAAGCCAAAGACTGAGAGACAATCTTCATAATACACAAGCCTGACAAAACAACTATAACCAGAACATATTAAAGAATTCAACAAGAAAACAAAGAGCCCAATTTTCTTTTTAATGGACAAAAGATTCAAAGAGACTCTTTACAAAGAAATCTATGAGTCGCCAATAAGCACAAGAAAAGATACAGGAAAATGTAAATTAAAACTTCAGTGAAGCCTGGAAAGGCTAAAATTTAAAATATTTAATGTGTTAAGTAGAATGGCCTCAAAACAGATCCCTGTCCTACTCGTCCAGAACATGGGAATAGGTGACCTTATTCGACAAAAGGGGCTGTCAGACGTGAGTCAGGTTAAGGACCTGGGGATGGGGCCATTCTCCTGGATAGTGTGGGCGGCCTAAGTTAATCATGCAGCTCTTAAAATCGGAGAACCTATCTGGTCTGTGTTCCAAAGGGCATGTGACCGTGGAAGAACAGCTGGCTATGCCAAGCTGCTGTCCTTGAAGATGGAGGGAAGGGCCACAAGCCAAAGAATGGGGGTGGCCTCTAGGAGCTGGAAAAGCCACATAAATCAATTTGCCCTCAAACCTCCAGAAAGGCAGGCTCTGCTGGCACCTTGATTTTTGTTCATGTTGGACTTCTACCGAAATGGAAATCTGTGTTATTTTAAGCCGCCCAGCCTGTGGTCATTTGTTAGAGCAGCCACGGGAAACCCATGTAATTAACAGTAGCAAAAACAAACAAAGAAAAACAAACCCTAATGCAAATGACAGCAGGTAAGGATGTAGAGCCACGGGGACACACAGGCCGTCGCAACTGCAGGGTGAAATGCAGTTCACAGCAGCGTCCAGCAGCTGCACACCTATCCTGCCGCCCAGCAACCCCATCCCGAGGCGCATGCCCAGGAGAACAGAGCGCCCGTGTCCACAGTGTCCACTTGTGCGGAAGGGGCTGACGCGCGCACCTTCTCTTCGTAGCCAGAAACTAGACCCGGCCATCAACAGCCATGGAGGCCCTCCTGGAGGAGGAGCTGCCGGCCCACAGCACCGGTCCAGGACCTGGCCGTCTCCGCCCAACCGGGAGCCAGAACTTCCTGCCGAGTCGGCCCGGACTCGCTCAGGCCTGCACCAATTTCTGAGGCGTGTCCAGACCTCCTTCCTTCTCCCTTTCCTTCCAGAGATGTCCAACCTGCTCGGCCACCTGAAGACTTTCCCTGCCCTCCCCCTCCCTTCATCACCAACACATCTACTTCCAACTCTGTCTCAGCATCTAACAAAACCCAAAAGATTATCTACCAACAGGTGAATGGACAAATAAAGTGGTATGCTCCTACAGTGGAACCCTACTCGGCACTCAAAACTAATAAAATACTGATAGACCAAACAGAGGAAGTCTCAAAACCATGATAAGGAAAAGCCAGACACAAAAGAATATTTATACACCGAAAACCTGTTTGTTTTATTATGGGTAAATTATAACTCAATGAAACTATTAAAATATAAACACAAAATATATACACAAAACTGCTACAGCACCAGCATTCTCTTCACCCCCCTGACCTTGCTCTAGTTTTTCTTTCATAGCACTTATCCTCTTACATACTGTCTTGTTAAGTTTCTTGTCCATTCTGTCTCCTCCTGCTCAGATGTCATCTCTACAAGGGCAGAGACCTTTGTCTCTATGGCTCCCTAATACCCCAGGCACTGTGTGTGCCTGGGCCCAGCGAACACTCCATACGTATTTGCTGGATGAATTTAAGAACAGAATCATTTTGCTTCCTGAAGCATTTCCCAAACTACACTTGGTTCTTGTAACCATGTAAGGCAGATGTTGGACCTTCACCCGAGAAATTAATCAATGGGACTATTTATTACTTGCTCACGGTCAGAACTGCTGAGTAGAGAGCTGGGCCAAAACCTCTAGGTCTGACTTCAAGGCACTGAGCCCGATGTAACCAAACAGATATTCGCTCAGTGCCTCATGGGAATAGGAGAGCATCATGTAAGTGTGAGCCCCAGAAGAGCACACACAGATACACACTGCTCAAGAGGACATGGCCAGCACTGAGAGGGCAGCTGGGGGAGACGGGAGGACCAACGTAAGAGTGCACGGAGAGCTTCCTGGAAGCAGTGGTGCCCAAGTGGAGTTTCTGAAGGATTTTAAAAATAATAAGTAGAAAGTGGATTTCCAGCAGAGGGGCCAGCATGAGCCAAGCATCAAGGTGAGATGTGGCAAGGGAATTTGAAAGAGTCTGCTGTAGGGTATGAGGCAGGTAGGAGACACGGGGGCAACAGAGACAGGGCTGGAAAGGTGGGGGAAGAGTCCAGACCTCGGTGGCCACTGTGTGCCACGGTGCAAAGCCAGTAACGGAGATAAGGGGGTTTACAAGAGCCCTTGCCCCAGAGCTCCCCTGAGGACCGAGGTAGGGAGAAGGGATGGAAGGAAAGACTGTCCCGGCCTCAGCAGAGACCACACTCACCCAGATAGAACCGCAGGAAGGGGGACGGCGTCATGTTCTTAAACATTATGATCTGTACCCAAGGGTTTTTGTATTGGATCTGAGGTATGTTGAAAAACACAAATTTCCTGCAAAAGGGAAGAAATTAAACTTGTGAAACAGAGTTTTTAACTTGAAATAATGTACACTTCCGTATTTTTAAAGGGAAAGTCCCAAATTTTCAGCTGACTCACAGGTACCCTGCCCCACAAAAAGGCTGAGAAAAGCAGCAGTGCGGAGTTTCTTACTATATTCTCCCAACAGTGGGTGTCAGGACTTGTGGTTTATCATTTGAGGGAAAAGACATCTGTGTCTCTACCTCACATTGCACACTGACCTAAAACTCACTGAGAAGTATAAATGTAAAAATAAAACTATGAAATGTCCGAGATCTTGTGTGCTGGTTGGACGGGTGTATTCATTCATAGGCAGAAGCTCAACGAACTGTATAGTTACAGGCGTGCACTTCATGTGAATTATCCCTTAAAACGCAAAAATAAATAAATAACATTGGGGCGCCTGGATGGCTCAGTCAGTTGAGCATCCAACTCTTGATACAGACTCAGGTCGTGATCTCCTGGTTGTGGGATCAACCCCCATGTCAAGCTCCACACTGAGTGGAGCCTGCTTGGGATTCTCTCTGCCCCTCCCCAACTTGCACATGCATACACACACTCACTCTCTTAAAATAAAGTTAGAAAAAAATAAAAATAAAAGCAAACATGGAGAAAACTTTTACAACCTAAGAGCGAGGAGACCTTTAAACTTAAGTTTAAAACACAGATGGGGCACCTGGGTGGCTCAGTGGGTTAAGTGTCTTGACTTCAGCTCAGGTCACGATCTCATGGTTCATGGGTTCAAGCCCTGCACTGAGCTCTGTGCTGACAGCTCAGAGCCTGGATGGAGCCTGCTTCAGATTCTGTGTGTATCTGTCTCTCTCTGTCCCTCCTCCACTCACACTCTGTCTCTCTCTCAAAATGAAAAGAACATTTTAAAAAAATAATAGATAAAACAGATAAATATGACCACCTTTAAACTTTTACATGTCAAAAATTACCAGAAACATAATCAACATTTGCCAAAAGAAAAATGTTTACAAAACATAAAACAAAAAGCTAATTCCTTTGATAACGTTTTTTGCATCATAAGATTTAGAGTTCAACAACATGGGGCGCCTGGGTGGCTCAGTCGGTTAAGCGACCGACTTCAGCTCAGGTCATGATCTCACAGCTCGTGAGTTTGAGCTCCATGTCGGGCTCTGTGCTGACAGCTCAGAGCCTGGAGCCTGCTTTGGATTCTGTGTCTCGCTCTGTCTGCCCCTCCCCTGCTCACACACTGTCTCTCTGAAATTTAAAAAAAAAAAAAAAAAAAAAAAAAGTTTACTGTTCAACAACAAAGGCCACAAATAGGCAGAAACCCAAATGGCCTATCATCTTGAGAGTCTCAATACCTTCCCAAGAGTCATGTAAATTAAAATAGGATTCTTTTCCACCTGTTAGACTGCTAAAGATTTAAAAAAGAAGAAGTTATAGAAATCAGGAAATAAGTCCTTAAGAATTGGTTTAAACTCTTTGGAGGTCAACTTGGAACTAGCAAAATTTTAAAAGCTTAGATCTTGACTCCGCGATTTCATTGCTTTTAGGTATGTTCACACTTGAATGCAAAGACATTATTTGTTACAGCAAAGGAACAGAAACAACAAACGTCCCTTGAGAGATGACTAAGGCACAGCTACATGTCTGAATCCCTCACCACCTAGTCTCCATCCTCAACGGCTAACCTACTTGGGACTAGGAGGTGGGCTTCCTTGACCTCTGACTTCATGTTGAGTTTGGCCAACAGTGAACATTGGCAAGACTGGAAGGAGGGGGCAAAGTCAAGTATTCTTTCCCTGACTTGCCTCCTGGCTGAGTCCCAGGCTCCTGTTAGGCAGTCCTCTCCCTCTCACTTCTGCAAACCTAGACCTGGGGTCCTGCACTGTTCGTTGTGGTTTCTTTTCCCCATCCTTTTCTAAACCTCTATAAACAGTTCCTTAATTAAAGGCTCCCCAAATGATCCTAATTTAAATGTGCCCTCTGGGGGCCTGGGTGGCTCAGTCGGTTAAGCGTTGGACCCTTGATTTCGGCTCAGGTCATGATCTCATGGTTGTGGGTTTGAGCCGCCACATTGGGCTTTGTGCTGACAGTGTGCAGCCTGCTTAGGATTCTCTCTCTCTCTGCCCCTCCCCCATTTGCACTCTTTCTCTCCCTCTCAAAATAAACAAAATATACATATATTAAAAAATAACAATAAAGTAAATAAATAAATGCCCTCTGCTTCCTGCTGCCACCCTGCCCCATACAGCAGATGACAGACAGGTACATGTACTACATGGGACAGAAACAGTTTCCCAGCTTTACCACCTCTCAGCTGTCTGAACCAGGGCAAGGTATGGCTCTGTGCCTCAATATTTATACCAAGATGATGGCAATGAAGGACAACCAGTTCATAGTAGAGCTTGTAATTTATTTTTAAGAAGATGGAATTGAGAGGGGCACCTGGGTGGCTCAGTCAGTTAAGCGCCTGACTTCGTTCAGGTCATGATCTCACAGTTCGTGGGTTCAAGCCCTGCATCAGGCTCTGTGCTGACAGCTCAGAGCTTGGAGCCTGTTTCGGATTCTGTGTCTCCCTCTCTCTGTCCCTCACCTGCTCACGCTCTGTCTCTCTCTCAAAAATAAACATTAAAAAAAATAAAAAGACAATTGACAGAATCAATAGAAAGCAACTATGTGACCATTTTACTTGGTCCATAACCAATAACCAAGGCAGAGTCTACAACTGAAACAAAACAAAAGCAAGGACAATTATTAACTCCAGGGAAAACAAAAAGCTTTGCAAAAACAAATAGGAAAAATAACCATAGCGCTCTAATTGGTTCAACTATGTGGTGTGTTCGCAAAGTCATATTAATTTAAAACCTGAATATTATTGTATCCAAAATTCTGAAATGACTATACTAGGAGGATGAAGAATTGAATAATGTGTTGGGCTGAGGAATGGCAATGTTCGAGAAAGAGAGCTAAACCCTCATCTTCCACAGTTGGCAAGTCAGTAGATAATGCCTAAAGCTACAAAAGTAAGAACTAGCTTTCTAGGTATGGTATTTAACTATGAAGGGGAAACTAATTAAATGGTTAAAAGTGTAAAAAGTTGCTGCCTCTAGGGGAGGCAACTGAGATAAGGTCCTACTGTAGCCTTTGCAGATCATGACAAGGCTAAAGTTACCTTCCTAGGCTTCCCAATTCGAGGGGGCCCATCAGACTGCCTCCCTCCTTTCTGGTACTGCCTGGCCTCTGCCCTGACTCCCAGCATGGAAGGAGTGGATGGGACGCATATTGGGTTATGAGGAAGTATCTGGATACCTATTCCAGAAGCCCTTAGCCCAGCTGATCCCATACACCCAAGTCCAAGTGCTTGGCTTCACCTGTAGACAGCAAACAGCTAGCAGGTAGCTTCTGGCTGTCCCGAACAGCTGTGCAGCGAAGGCACTTCACCGTGGGGGACCATTCCATACTGGGAGCACTCCCCCTGTCCCATTTTGATCCATTCCACATACCCAGTCCCAGAGCTTATGAAGGACCAAACTTTTTCCTTACGCACTGCTGAACTCACAGCTCACAGCACAGAGCCAAGCATTCAGCAGACAATCAGTAAATTTATACTAAATACCTGAAAGGCCCAAAGCACCCCTATTGCCTCGAGGTTCAATTCAAACCTTGCATTTGGAAACATCCATTTAAGGAGTTCCTACTCTGCTCCAGGATTAAAAACCCACCGTAAGGAGTTTATGGAGCCTGAGGCTACACAGCTGACATAATCAATTACAAGGGTGAGGAGTCCTGCATACAAGAATCATGTGCACAGCCACCACTTACAACCACTTACTAGCCAGCCTGGCACCTTGAACAAGCGAGTTATTTAACATCTCTGTGTGTTTCTTCACCCCTAGAATGCGGATAACCATGGGGCTTCCGTAAACATCAAATAAGATAATACGTGACAAACATCCTTCTTAGATGCCGCACACCTAAGAAGGGCTCAGGAAGTGCCAGCAGCTGTTAATTCTTTCAGGGCATCCCCACATAGACCCTGGACATACGTATCAGCCCGGTTTGGGGCAGTGAGAAGGAGCAACTCGCCCAAAACCAGCAGTGGTTAAAGCTGGGGCTTAAACAGGGTCTGTCGCCTCCGGACCAGGCTCCATCCGGAGCAGGACGTGTGCGGCCGCTCCCCACGGATCGCCCGCCAGGCACAGGTAGTTAAGGAGGCTGTGGCCTCCCCGGTCAGCCTAGTCCTTCAACGGGGAGGCAGGGGGAGGAGGGAGCCCTTGTTCTCCGCTCCCCCACCTCCGTCACGACTGCACCCTGCACGGCGTGGCCCTACTGTCTTCGCGCTGTGGAACCTGGAGCAAGCTGCTCCTCAGTCTCCTCGTCTGTAAAATGGGGCCAAAGGCATCTGGCTCAGGAGGCCAGCCTCAGGATTAAGCAGCACCTAGAGCAGCTCCGGGTCTCAGCGCTACTAGCACGTCATTACAGTGAGCACGGTACGGTCCGCGCGGCCTAAGGACGGGTCGAAGAGTTCCGACTGACCTGGCGCCCTCGCCCAGCTCCCCGTGCGTGTTGTAGTTCACCGTCATGACCTTCACGCAGTCCTTGAACACCACGTCCCCCTGGGCGAGGTACTGCAGGGTGCGACGGATCGGGAAGCGGCCCTTCATGGGCATGCCGGCGGAGAGGTCGGGCCGCTGGCCGAGCAGCCAGACACCCGTAGCAGTGGACGCCCCCAGCCCGGCGGACCGCCCACCGCTTAGCCTCCCAGCTCTTTTCCACTTCCCGCGCAGACGCACGGGAGACGCCTCCCGGCAGGCTGCGCGCACACCGCGGGGCAGCTTGGAACTTGTAGTCCCCACTGGCGGCATTTGGCTTAGGGGCGGGGCACCTTTTCGGTAGAACACCCTCGTTCAAGGTTTGGTTTGCACACTCCGTAAATTAGCCTCTCCCTGCCTGCGAAAATATTTTTAAATAGGCTCATACTCAGACAAAAAAATTACAGTAGTAATACATCAGGAGAGCAGAGTTCAGATGCCAAGTGGGCTACTTCTAACTTGCTCTTCAAACTCAAGTAAGTTTTTCTCTCTCAACTTCTCCGGATTCTAAGTGAAGTGTTCCAAGTGCAGATTTTTTTTTTTTTAAGATTATTTATTTATTTCGGGAGAGCGAGTCGGGGAGGGACAGAGAAAGGGAGGGAGAGAATCTCAAGCAGGCTCTCGCTGTCAGCACAGAGCCCAACTCCAGGCTCAATGTTACAACCACTCCAGGCTCAATCTCACAACCGGGAGATCACCACCTGAGCTGAAATCAGAGTCTGACGCTTAACAGAATGAGTCACCCTGGTGCCCGGAAATGCGTTTCTGAAGTACGCTTACTGATCTGAGAAAGTTTTTAGTTCTCCTTCACTTTTGAAGGACAATTTTGCCAGATATAGAATTCTAGGTTGGTGGGGTTTTCTTTCAACACTTCAAATATTTCACACCACTCTTTTCTTGCGTGTTTCTGAGGTACTCCTCAAAATCTCAGTCAGCTGTAATTCTTTGTTTTCTCTTTAAGATAATTTTTTCTTCTGACTTCTTTCAAGCTTTTCTCTTTGGGGCACCTGGGCGGCTCAGTCGGTTAAGCGTCCGACTTCAGCTCAGGTCATGATCTGTTTGTGGGTTTGAGCCCCATGTCATGCTCTGTGCTGACAGCTCAGAGCCTGGAGCCTTCCTGAAATTGTGTCTCCCTCTCTCTCTGCTCCTCACCCACCTGTGCTCTATCTCTGTCTCTGTCTCTCAAAACTAAATAAATGTAAAAAATCTAGTGAGCCATTATAGCCTCAAACTCAAGGAGAGGCTTGTGGAAACTCTAACTTATAGACCACCGGTTAGAAGCATCAGACACTTACACTTGTGATTGGCATCTAAAGTGGGGGGGCAGTTTTGTGGGGCTGAGCCCTTTGTGTGGGATCTGACGCTAACTCTGGGTGAACTGTGTCAAAACAGAATTGAATTTGTAGGACGTCCAGCTGGTGTCAAAGAACTGGTCAGTGTGGGGGGAAAAACCCACATATTCAGCGTCAAAAGTGTGGGAATAGCAGAATGTATAGAAAAACAAGTCTTACCCTCCCCCACTTAGAGGAGATGGAAAGGCTAGAGGGTGTGGGAGAGGGAGAAACCTGCCCTTCCCTGGGTAGGATTAGATTCTGGTACAGTATTTTCCCCTGGGGAATGCTCAGAGTTTATTTTACAAAGATTACTCATCCCCTTTCCCTGTCAGAGCTACCAGGGAATCTTTCTCAGCAATTAGCTGTGAAAACCCAGGTGGAGTTCCTGGAGATGAAACCATGAAGGTGTGTGATGTCCCTTCAGCTGTGGCCCCTAGGAGTTCCTCACTCCCATGCTAGTCCACGCTCAGCCTCCCACACTCCCACCAGTGTTCCTACCGGGTTCCAGTGGCTTCTGCTCCAGGTTAGCGGGTCTCCACTGTGACTCTCCAGATTTTGAGGCAGCAGTTTACCTGCACTCAGTTCTCTGGTGGGTCCAAAGCACCGTTGATTTTCAGTTTGTTCAGCTTTCTCTTGTGGTGAGGACAGGAGTGACAACTTGCAAACTCCTTGCATGCCTGAGACGAAACCAGAAGTCTTTCTGAAGGTATTTTTTCCCCTTCCTGAAGTATTTTAAAAACTGTGCTCGACTGAAGAGTTTTAGGCAGAAGAGCTTTTGATCTTCAAGTCCACAGAAGGCACTGCTCAAGGATGAAGTATCCCATCCCACATTAGAAACCTGAGTGTCCATATACAACACAGGCCACAGTGCTTGGGCACTCCCACTGTGCCTGACCCGGATGGAACCCTTCTTACTACTCGGGGCAAAGTGAGTCAGGCAGCCCAGGCTTTAAATCCTCATTCTACCACTGACTGGCTGTGTGACCCCCTGCCAGGCTAACCTCTCTTAACCTGTTCATCTGCCAGGTGGATACCTGAGGAACTACCTCACAGGCCTGCTGCTGGTAGAGCCAAATGAGGAGTAGTGAAAAGGTAGCACACTGCCTGGCACTAATGGCAGCCATTATAAGCTCCTCAACCTCTCTGAGCCTCAGTTTCTTCTAGCGTGAAATGAGGGTAATGGGATTGTAAAGCGTCTTGCACTATTCTTGTGTGAAACAATTCATTTAATCAACATTGCAGGAATAACCAGGTATGAGGACAGAAGTGGAATCCACGTGTATCCCATTAAGAGCCCAGTAACCTTCTATCCAGTATCTTTTGATAATCAGATGGTCATCTAGGAATGGGTGAGGGCAGAGGTGTTACCTGGTAATTCTTACTTGCAACACATGTGGACATACACACACATACACCCAACCACTAACATCTGTTATTTTATTTTTTTTTTAAAGGTTCCAATACAAGGCCCCAAAGTAGTGCATGCAAACCAATGACCCTCAAGCTGACTGTCACCGTCAAACAACCGGGACAATCTGCTACCACATTCTGTCACCTGGTAAAAAGACCAGCTTCTCTGAGTACCATCATCTAATTATGCCAATGTCCAACCTACCACCTGGCTCGTGATGACGCAGAAGTACACTTGAGTATCCGAACAGCAAAGACACACTGAGCTGCAAGTACAATTAGTAAGTGTCCTTAGTGTATTAGACATGGAAAAATACAAACAAGGTGTAAAAAACAAAGGCCAACTTCATTTGATGCCTGAATCCCCAAAATCTCTTCCATACATGATCTTGGTCTAAGGAGATCTGCCAACACCGCATCAAGAACTTGCTCACTTTTGGGGCACCTGGCTGGCTCAGTTGGAGGAACTTGGGACTCTTGATCTTGGGGTTGTGAGTTCAAGCCCCATGATGGGTGTAGAGATTACTAAAAAGAATAATTTAAAAAAAACAAAACTTGCTTATCTTCTCATGAGATGGAGTGGTTTGCCTTGAAGGACTGCGGGAAGAGTAAAATATTCACATGAGGTAAGAACCTGAAGCTGTGGTCGCCATCCACAGGCCATCTTTACCCTGATGATAATTCATCTCTATAAATCCAACTTTGTGCCTGTGTAATTCTGGGAAATGTTAGGGATAGAGAATTCTAATCCCTGTCAGGTCTATGAGTATACAGAATATAGCCATGGAAGAATTAAATGGAAGAATATACCCATGGAAGAATTCAATCACATCAGAAGGTTTTAGTTTGGTTTAGTATATTGTGTTTTGTTTTAAGTTTAACTTTTTACATATGTTGTTCTTAATGCTCTTAGTTACAGGTTGCTACCTGGGTTGACTTCAGGAAAAGGGTATGTCCAGTAAACTAGTCTGAATTGAAATCACCAGCTAATTAAGAGATATATTTTCGTAAGAAAAGCAATTATGATGGAAAGCAGCATGTAGCTTCTGGAACTACCTGCTTTTTGGTGCAGAGAGTGTCCTCCTCCTCAATCAGAGAGCAATGACAGACTGAGCAGCAGGGAGCATGCCAACCATCTGTGAAACTCTCCATAATAACAGCAGGAAGGGCATGAGAAGGAAGAAAGCTGCCTGTACCAGGCAACATTTTAGACGCCTGGTTGCCAACTTCCCAACCCCCACAACAATCAGCAAGGCTGGTAACTGGCTGACATTAGCAATCCATTCATACTCCTTTGTTTGCAAACAGAACCCAATGCAAAGGGTGCTGCACCACCCTCCACCCATTTCCCACTGCCACACCCCTACACAGAATCTTTTCATGCAGCCCAAAAATCCAATAGATGCTAAAGAAATGTGACTAGCGTCAACACAAATACAGATCATCTTTACACCACAATGGTTTTCAAACATTCTCAAGACCAACAGGGGTCTTCCCAGAAGGTAACAAAATGAAGCTCAACTCTCACACCAGGAACCGGTGAGAGTATGACCCAGAGTTAGTTAAGGGATATAAAGTGACTAGTGGTCAGTTATTGTTCATTAAAATCAACAAGCCTAATTGCGGGAACTCTACCTAGAGCTGAGCACACTTGGGTCTCATGATGTCAGACGTCAGGTAAGGATTACATTCCTGTACACCAAAGCACCAAAGCTAAGTTCACAATTTCCCTTTTTGCCCTTACTTGATGAAGAATTCAAGTATTGTGGTGCTACCAGAATTATCCTGGCTTGTGCCTCTTCAAACATTTCCACTTCTTAATACTAAACATTGGTAGGAAAATACCTCCCTGGTGCCCAAATCAGGACTGGATGACCCAAAAAGGAAGAAGGCCGATCAACTTGCCCTGAAAATTACTTTGCCTTTTGACTCAAGGAAGCTTCCACTGTCCTGGCAAATGTTCCCCAAAAGCGTCCTGATTACAATCCTGAATTATAGACCAGGCCCTCTGAAAAAGCCCAGGCCAGAATAATGTCACCAAAGCTCTAGAGGGAGGTTTCTCCGGGGACAATTATACCATCAGTCATTCAGTTCCAACAGAGTAACATTTGGGTAGAGACTCTTCTCCCAAAGACTACTGCCTCCATCAAGCCAAGTTTGCCACTCCCATCTTCTAAACAGCCCGTGGTCAGGCCCAGTGATACCCGGGACTGGAAGTCTAACTTCCTGAAAGGAAAGTTAGGGAAACGCCCTGGTGAAACATCACCCTCTGCCACCCGCTCTTAAAAAGAGGTGCTGGGCTCTCCTGGGTCTAAACCACTGCCTTCACGTGGCACCTCTACCCTTCCACTCACGGGTGGGATGTGCCCAGCAGGGCAGAGGAAGCCCCAGGTGAAAGAAGCCTAATAGGTACAGACTTCTGTCCGACCAAAGAGAAGGTTTAAAGGAATCCATCTTGTCTGTCTTGGCTGAACAAAGTGCCCTATTTAAGGCTTCCCTATAATACTGCATAAGGACCAAAGACTAGGCAGGAGTGAATGGACCCACGAGGACTGCCCAGCAGAACTTCATTTACTTATACCCGGTAATGAAAATTTAACATCCCTTCTAAAGGGAAAACCCAATTCAAAAAAACAAGTAACGGAAAACCAACCCAGGAAATACAGCAAATGAATGCTGATTCTTCCTGTTCTAGTTCCCATTTTATTATTTAGCTGTAGTGGAAAACCCTCCAAGTGCACAGCACGAAACAGCAGATTCCCTGCCCTAACCCTGCCCTGTGTGCACCTTAGCTATCACCCCTCCCCTTTCCCTTTCACCCATGGAGCCCACCAGCCTGCCCTGCTCCACAGGCTCCTGCCAGGCCCTGGGCCCACAGTCAGTGGGGTCAGTCAGTGCCCCCCTTCTGTTTGGCCAGGGTGCGCTTCAGCTCCCTCAGGTTCTCCGTCAGCAACTCCACCTCATCCAGGCGGCCACACTGCTTGGCATCAAAAATGTACGCCTTGATGTTATCAATCTGCTGGAGAAGGAGCTCCTCCTCTATGGGCTCCTCGCCCTCTGGCCCACTGTCACTGTCCATCTCAAAGGGGTTGGTACAGGCGGCTTCCTCAAACGGGTTGCCAGGAACAGGAGGGCTTGAGGGCCTCGGGTAGGGATGCTCGTCTTCCTCGTCAAAGGGGTTGGGCGCTGGACTGTCTGGGGTAGTGAAGGGATTCCCTGCTACGGCCTCCTCCTCTTCTTCCTCAAAAGGATTGTATTCTTTGAGGACGCAGGCTGAAGGGCCAGAGGCAGGCTCTGCAGCCAGAGGGCTGGTAGTGCCGTCTGCTGTGGGGCTGGAGGGGTCTTCCTCCTCAAAGGGGTTCAGAGAGGCCAGCTCACTTTGCTGTGGCACAGTGCTCTGGGGAAGGGGTTCCTGGCCAAGGGCTGGGGGCCCAGACCACACTCTGACCGGCTCGAGGGCTGAGATGGGCGAAGGAGTCTCTGGAGCTGCACTGCTCTGAACCGAGGAGGAGCCTAGATCCAAAGCATAAGCAAGGTGGGTGCGAGCCTCCCTGCCAGGCTCCAGCTGAAAAGGCCTGATTTCTCCGAAGTCCAGGGACCGAGTCCGCGTGTGTAGGGACGCGGTCTGGAATTGCTCCCTTTCTCGCTCCCACTCCCGCTCCCGCAGCATCTGCAGCTGTTCACGCTGCAGGTCCTCCTCCTCGGCCTGCCTCCGAGACAGCTCGATGGCCTTCTCCGTCTGCTGCTGGTCATACTCATCCTGCAGCTGCCGCAGGTTCTCCTGCAGCGTGCGCACCTCATCCGCCCGCCCGGCGGCCCTGGCCTGCCTGATGAATGAAGTGATGTTGTGGATCTGCTGAAGGAGCGGGTCCGAGTCTTCGCTCTGCCCCTGACCTCCGGACAGAGGGAGCCAGCCCTCAGCCTTTCTCAGGGGGGCAGGCCCCCCTCGAAGAGATGCCACCTCCCCATTGGCCGCACGAGACGCCAGGTCATTCCGCCGATCCTTAAGCCTGCGCTGGGATTCCAGGGCAGCCTGGGGAGACACCAAAGCCGAGGAGAAGAAACATAGTCACCAGGCCGACAGCAGCCACACCATCAGCCACCCCTACTGTCCCGCCATCCCTGTGCTGGTGAGACTCCCAACTGCCCACCTCAGGAACCAGGTGTCCAACTGCTAAGTCAGATCATGCTCTGTGCGCTTTAGGGGAGAGGAGGGACATGGCCTGGCTTTCAAAAATAAATCCATGGATAACAGTACGTTAAGGGATAAGATTTTTCAATCTTATTCACTGGCCACATGCTGGTCTTAAACCTGTGAGGTCTAGTATCACTTGTCTACACTAGAATCTCACACAATATTAAATGCACACATCATTTTGTTTAATGATGCGTCTTTCAAAGAGCTCCCGGAGGTCTGGGTCCTCTGAAATCTGTGCTACAGGGAGAGCCGGCAGCCTCCATGGTATTCTGGATGGGAGAAGATCAGCAGAATCTCTCCAAGAAAGAGAGGACTAACCTGGGGAGACAAACAGCTATTCTGGTGTCTAGAGAGGAGAGGCCGGGAAAGAACAGAAGAGAGATGCAAACCGGAGAGCACGAGAAGTTCTGGTTTACCACGACCTCACAGGGGACCCCTTGGGAGCCTGGGGCAGACTCTGTGCCCAAGAGGCCGCCAGCAGCCCTGCATTTCGCTCACCTGTCTCTCCACGATCCTCTTCCTCTCCATTTCCTGCTTCCTTTTCTTTTTCAGTTCCTCAAACTGTTCTCTGGTTGGCAGTGACATCAAACCAAGTAACTTTTCCTATAGGGAGCCACAGACAATTTTATGTTTTAATCCTTTTAGGAAGAACATGAGCCTAATGAAGTCTATTTGTAAGCCTCCATTGGAGCCCCACACACCCCCGCTATCCCTTCCCTGCTCTACGTTTCTCCACAGCACTTTTCGCCATCTTCTAATCTATTTATTTTAGTTACTTCTGGCCTATTCCCATCTAGAAAGTAAATTTTACGAGAACAGGAGTGTCTTTTTTGTTCATGGCAGGACACCCTGCACCTAGAACACTGCCTGGTACACAGTACGCACGCACCACATGACTGCTGAATACAACACTAATCAAAAAGACAAGGGGCTGGGGAGCCTGGGTAGCTCAGTCAGTGAAACGTCCAACTTCAGCTCAGGTGAGGATCTCGCGGTTTATGAGTTGGAGCCCCGCGTCGGGTTCTGCTCTGACAGCTCAGAGCCTGGAGCCTCCTTTGGATTCTGTGTCTCCCTCTCTCTCTGCCCCACCCCCCTGCTCACACTCTGTCTCTCTCTGCCTTTCAAAAATAAACAAACATTAAAAAAAAAAAAAAAGGACAAAAGGGCCTACTTCTCTGCAATATGGTACTGGAAAACTAAGCCAACAGGGCTGCACCAGATCCTCGGTCACGCAGCCCCAAAGGAGGTTCGTGGTGGCTCTCCTGAGAGGTGTGCTGAGGCAGGAACAACTCTGCTCTAAGCCCCCAGGGTAGTCAGCCTGTGAACAATCAGCTGTCTCCTCCCATCCAACGGCCCAGGAAGAGTCCCTTAGGAGCTCATCCCGAGGAAGAAATGGCATGTATAAATAAGTCCGTCAGGCAGTATTCAAACCAGCAAAACACGGCAATCTATCGGATGCCCCGTGAAAGGAGAATAATTAAAGAATGGTGCATGCACAGTCGTATTCTGTAGCCATTGAGATGACAGCTGTTTAAACAAAGACTATGTAAAAACTGCTTATGATACAAAATTCAGTGTTAAAAAACAAATTTGCAAATATGTACTAATCATAACTAGTTTCTATAACAAATACAAATGAAAACAAAGAGGAAAATATGCCAGAATGATGTGTGATGGCACTGGGGACACAGAATTAAGAAGTTTCTACCTATCTTTGTAGTCCAAATTTTTCTCTCAGTGTGGCACGATTGTATTTATAAAGAATAGTAAGCGTACAAATAGAAAACGAGCCACTGGCGTGGTCTGCCTTCTGAAGGGTAGAAAAGCAGGGGAGGCAAGTGAGACGTTTCTGCCACCACGGGGTGGCTTTACCTGCACAAAAAGTGTCGCGGAGTATCTGATCATCCTCTGCAACCGCAAAGTGTTTGGATGTGGCGGAGGGTCCTGGTTCAAGCCTAAGGTTAAGATCTTCTTACTGAATTGGAACAAACACATCAATGTAACAGGCACTGCTTGTCCTGGAACCAAGGGAGCAATCCTGGAGTGGCCAGGCTTTCATGCCAGGACCATCCGTGGAGGAAGCAAGTTAAAGAGTCCACGAAGTCTCCTTCAGGGCAAAGCCCATTTCTTACCGTGTGGTTGTACCCAAGGCCCTGACACAGCGCAGGGTGAACGACCAGCACCCCCCCATCAAAGGACTGGCCACACATGTAGAGCCAGCTTCATGAGGGAGCGGCCTGGGCCTGGTTTAATATTCTGCTGTCATGGTCCTAAACTTCTTAATAATGCTGACCGGGGACCTGCATGGTCATTTTGCACTAGGTCCCGCAAATTCCCTAGCCAGTCCTGCACAGACAGAAGGACAAGACTGCCGCACCTCCGTTCTCCCTCCAAATCACTGTACTGTCTACACCACAAAGGGCTGATTTAACCCCAACAGCCAGTCCACCGTTAAAAAGCAGCTGTTGACCCGCAGAAAGAATCTGGCTTTCTATTCTGGCGCCACCACTCTGCCACCACTCTGTGGTACGTTTTCTCACCTACAAAATGAGGGCATAACTCCCTTTCGGCACCGGAGAACTTTGGCCGAATAAATGAGACATGGATACAACCAAGAGTTGGCACAAAGATGGTGTCAGGAATCAGTTCCTATTTCTTTAATAATAATACTGAACATTAGAAGCCTTAACCAAGTTGCTGGGATGTGTTGAGAGCCACGGCTGACGCCTACCCTCAGCCCACTCCCCACACATACTCCCCGGGACTCGGGTAAGCTCAGGCCTGCCAGCCACCCACCCCCTCATTGAAATCGCACCTCCTCCACTCAAGGCAGCAAGTCAGACATCACCTAACAGACCTTACCTTAAAGCATCTATGAGCTCATACACTTTCTGCACTTCTATTCGAAGGTCACCGGCATGTTCCAGACTGTAGGTGGTCTCCCCAGCACTAAGGAGAAATCATAAAAATGTTCGATCCAAGTTTAATCACACTGACTGGAGAGCATTGTGTAAAAGGGCTCTAAAGGTTTATGGCCTTACAAAGGTAGACACAGCTAATTCTCTCCAAGTGGTATTATTTCAGACTCCTGTATATAATGCCGGGCTCCTCCCTCTTCTAAATCTAAGTGCTAATCACCCAGAAGCTGCTGTTAGTTCTTTTAGTTTGCAGACACCACAGGAAGAGATTCGTGCCCAGGCCTCTAAGGACCAGCTCTTCCGCTCATCGCCAAATAAATGCAAATGAATCTCCTTCAGCCTACTTTCCCTAAACAATTTCTTTCTACCTAGTAAGACATATGAAGTAGTTTACTAAATAAGTTGGCTACACCATATCAGAGGAAAAGGAGCCGGCTTTTCTCACTCAGCCTACACGGGGAGAGCAGAAATCCCCAATACCTAGTGACACGCAGCACGGCATGAGATCAATTGCCCCACGCCCCTGGGTCTCGTGAACAATTGCTCCCTACATGAGAAAAGCACTTTGACTCCAAATTAAGAAGGGAGGAGTATCCAGGGTGGGGCAGGGGACTTTAGAGAAGGCCAGAGGTGGCTTAAAGTCCACAACTCCAAGGAACAATAGCAGTTATTATGTGATCTTAGAATTGTTCATTTACAAGTCTGTCACCCCCATCAGCCCCGAAATCCAAGTGCAATGATGACGCCATTTCATTTTTATAGCCTCAGGAACTAACACATGGCCAAGCTTCCAGTGTTCACTGAAAAGAGAACCACTTCGGAAGATCTCGCAGCTATTAATGCAGCCTCAGCAATGGCCACTCAACCCCCTTTCTGAGGCAGCAGCAACTTAAGTGAAATAAGCAGAAAGGACTGTGGCGCTGACCTCATTCACCACCTATGAGACAGTTCTAGCTGGAAAAACCTTGGTGTGTGCTGTAACCGGAGATTCCAATAAGGTGGTTTCATCATCTCAAACTGCATAGTTTGCAAAAAGAACATCAGACCAGAAGAGAGAATGCGTGCAATTCGTCTTGTATCTCCAAGTCATGTGGAGGAGAACAAGGTTGGCCCAAATCTAAAAGCACTCCCATGGTCTCAGTCACGCCAACCAGCCTTTTTCCCACAGAGCCTATCACGTCTGGAGCTTTCTTGTTCATGACTTGTTCACTTGGTTATGGCCTGTGCTCCCATGATAATGAAGCTCTATGACAGCAGACACAGTCTCCACTGTTCGGTGCTACACTCCCAGCACCTACAACAGTACTTGGCACATAGCTAGTGTTCAATAAATATCCATTGAATGAATGAGGGAGTAAAATTCGCTTAAAGCCCTTTAGAACCAGTCTTTGGAGAAGCAATAGGAGTTAGACATCTGGAAACGTGTTGAGCAATGGTAGTTCCCCAGCTGGATGGGGAGGCCCCTTAACCCACAACTGTGTCTGAGGCCCAAAGCAAGAAAAACAACAGACTCAGGGAGAGGAGACCCGTGGGTAACAACATCCTGAGGGAAAGTGGAGTGCCAGCTCCGACTGCCAGGAACACAGCTCTCCTTGCTGGCATCCAGGAAGATAATCCTGTCATGATTTCAAACCAATGGACACAGATAGGAGGAAGGGTGTTCACTCCAGTAAGATCCAGGGAGGAAGAGAGCATGAGACAGGTGCTCCAAGCCAACGAGTCTCCATTTAGGGGAGCTATATATCAGGATGACTTAAGCTGCTTCTCCCAACCTACTCACAGGGAGGGTATATGCTGCATTGATCAAAATTGCTCAGTGAACTGCAGGTAGAAAAGAATGTTTCCTTTCCTGCCATTCTTCGTTCTTGGAAAGAAAAGAAGATGAATGGGGTACAGAAGGTGCAAACAGAAGAGAAGGCGCAGTGTGGCCGAGAGGGCTGGAGAACCAGGGCTCCTCCCCTTACACTGTCTGCTGCCAGGGGCCACACACACCCAGGAGCTAGAACTGGGGGTAAAGGGGGTTGTCCGCAACGGTTTCCCTACTTTCCCTACCTCGGTTTCCCTACTTTCCCTACCTCGTTTCTGTCCCCTCCCACCTGTCTCTCCCTTCCCTGGGGGAGGGAGCAGGGACTGGAAGAAGAGTCCCAAAGCAACAGCAGAGGCAGCAGAGGAGACATGCAAGGGAAGGGGTGTTTTTGCCACAAACCAACTGAGTTTAGCCATTCGTATTCTCTAAGTCAGACATTTACAGACTCATAAGTCAAGCAACTCCTTAAGGACCTTGTAAATGAAAAAGTTCATTTTCTTTTCATGCGAGACCCACACAATAGACTTAGAACGTGGTCACTGACATCATGAAGGAAAAGCCACGCTTTGCTTGTGGGGACACTAGAACATATTGTCACAGTAAACGGGTAAATAAAAACAAAGGCAGATAATTCTCAAAACGAAAGCATTGGATACCATAATCTTCTTTCCTGAAGGCTGGGGAAAGACTGTGGGGATCTGATTCAATGGTAGCACTTCAAACTCTAGCTCATGTATCACTAACCTACAGAAGAGGCAATGCTCCTAAGAAATGTCAGCATATTTTTTCTGTAAAGGGCCAGATAATAAACATTTTTAGTTTTGCCTGATAGTCTCTGTCACAACTATTCAATGCTGCTGCTGTAGTTTGTAGTTACAATCCAATAAATGGGCATGGCTATATGGCAATAAAATGTTATTTATAAAAACAAGTGGCAATAACAAGTGTTGGCAAGGGTATGGAGAAATTGAAACCCTCATGTACTGCAGATAGAAATGTACAGTGGTGAAGTCATTTTAAGCGAACAGTCTGGCAGTTCCTCAAAAAATTTAAAACCTAGAGTTACCATATGACCCAGCAACTCCACACCTAGGTATATACCCAGAAGAAATAAAATTGTATGTCCACAAGAAAACTTATACATGAATATTCACTGAAGCATTATTCATCACAGCCAGAAGTGGAAAAACCCAAATGTTCATCAATGGACTAATGGATAAACAAAATGCAGTCTATCCATACGATGCATTCACACAAAAGGGATGGACACTAACACGTGCTACCACAGGAGTGAACCTTGAAAACATTACACTACGTGAAAGAAGCAAGACATCAAAGAGCATATATATTTATGATTCCATTTATATGAAATGTCCAAACTAGGCAAATCCATAGACAGAAAGAAGACCAGTGACTGCCAGGGAGAGGAGAAATGAGCAGTGACTACTAATGGGTATGGGGTTTCTTGGAATGATGAAAATGGTTTAGAATTAAGACATTGATGATGGCTGTACAACTTGGTGAATATACTAAAGAACCACTGAACTGTACATATTAAAAGGGCGAACTTTTTGGTGTGTGAATTGTATCTTAATTAAAAAAAAAAAAAAAGAGATGACAGGCTAGATTTGGCCTGTGAGCTAAAATGTGCCAATCCCTGCTCTAAAGGAAATGCTTACTCTAAATCCTGACGCCTCGATGCAACGCTGAAGTAGCATCTAGCCAGGCAGGCGCATGAGGATCCCTGTCCTAGCTCACCTCCAGAGGCTGCACTCGGCAGTGGGGCCTAGGAACCTGCTCAAGCAGAATGACTGGGTCACTTGAACATGACTACATGGGACTACACAGACATGACCAAGAATCTCCGCAGCTGCTCACAGAAGAAAAGCATAGCAAGAGTTAAGATTTTCAGAGGAAAGCTACTGAGGAGCTGCCCTAAAGGGCCAGAAAACAGTCGACACTGAATTAGAAAAACAGGAACAGCTTACTTTAATGATGCTGCCATCCTGATGTATTCAGGAGCTTTTTGGTCAACTTTCTCCATGCAAAGTCGTAATTTCTAAGAACAAAAAAGAAGAGGTGAGTGGTGCTCTCAAGGTACAGAAAAGCTACGCTGTTATCAATAGAGATGTATTTAAAATCTATAGTTTTCGGGGCACCTGGCTGGCTCAGTCGGTAAGATTAAGAGCATGCGACTCTTAATCTCAGGGTTGTGAGTTCAAGCCTCATATTGGATATGGAGCCTACTTTAAAAAATTTTTTTTAATTAAAAAATAATATGTACAGTTTTCTAATACGGAAATATGCAGAGAGTGCTTTTTGTTTGTTTTCACTGTTATTATCAATTTCCTGATTTACAGACCTTCTTTAGAAGCAGTAGGTCTTGCAGGAAGGAAAGTGACGGCAGAACTTTTGACCGGATGTTTTTGCAGGGAGCAAGGCCTTCCAGGATATAAGCCAATGAGTTTACCAAGGCAGAGAAAGGAACTGGTTGCTGCATTCTTTCTCTGCCAGGGGATGAAAGATACCAGCAAAGGCACTGCCAGGGCTCACTTCAAAGATGAAGGAAGGAAAAAAAGCACAGGGGCGATTTACAAAAATGAGTTATCAGGTCATGAACTCCATACATAGGATGGATAATGGCTACATCTGCAGCCCAGCACAGGGCTTCATTAACAGCATTTCTAGTAGAAGTCTAAGTATTTCCTTGGTGACTCCAGAAACACAGCCATTATGACCTGCAGAACTGCTAACAGTGACCAGTGATATATAGATGGTCCCCAACTTAGAATGGTTATTAGACTTTATGATGTTTCAACTCTACAATGGTGTGAGGCATTGATAGGCATTCAGTAGAAACTGTGCCTGGCACTTTGGATTTAGATCTTTTCCACGGCTAGTGACATGCAGCCGGACACTCTCTCAGGACGCTGGGCAGCGGACGGCAGCTGGTCAGCTGTGCAATCACGAGGGTCAATGGCCAGTACCCTTACAAGCACTCTGTTTTTCACTTTTAGTACGGTATTCAATACTTTATATGAGCCGCTCCACACTTTGTTATGAGATAGGGTTGTGTTAGAGGATTCTGCCCAACCGTAGGCTAATATAAGTGTTCCCAGCACGGTTAAGGTAAGCCAGGGCAAACTATGATGTTTAGTAGGTGAGATATATTAAATGCATTTTTGACTTAGGGTATTTTCAACTTCGGATGGGTCTATCAGGATGTAGCTCCACTGTAAGTCGAGGAAGACCTATACACTCTTCCTCTGCTCAGGGTTTTGCACGAGCTGCTTCCGCCGCCCAGGCTGATCCACCCCCCATCTCCTATCACCTCCCTGCAAAACCTTCACTTGGCAATTTCCCCTCGGCCTGCAGGGCCCTCCTGGCCACTGGGAGGCTGAGGCAGTCTCACCCCCAGGCTGACACTAAATCCCATTTTTCATTACACCACGTTCCTCTCAAAGTGAGCATCTACCAATGGTGTTGTGGGACTGCTGGTGGTAATGACAACTGAGGCAACTGAATAGACGTAAAAGGGGAAGCTCTGTCTCACAGTCTGTGAGTTGGAGTCCTGTATGGGGCTCTATGCTGACAGCTCAGAGCCTGGAGCCTGCTGCGGATTCTGTGTCTCCCTGTCTCTGTCCCTCCCCCACTCACACTCTCTTTCTCAAAAATAAACAATTTTTTTAAAGGGGAAGCTCTATGCTCATGGACAGTCACTCAAACTCGTAAAGCCTGAAGCTCCCAAGTGAGTTTCCCAGGACTCCTCTGGCCCACTGTTCACCAACTGCCCCCGCTTCTGCCCTCACCCCCAAATCCTGTCCACACCCCATGGCAACCATCCTTCCTCCTCTTGCCCCTGGGCCACCAAAGTTTCCAACCTCCTGCTTTCAAGTAGGCAAGGAGGGGAGAGGGAACAAGGTTGTTGCAACACACCCCCAATGACTCTGTCAATCACCCAGGGCCCTAGCTAGGAAATCACACTGTACCCCTTTAGCAGAGACCAAAAATGATTCAAAGGAACAACTTCCCAAAGCATTCTCCAAAATGTGCAGGCGTGTACATAATTAACAGCCAAATGTGCATCTTGCATCAGACCCAGGACCACACACAGTGAGTCACCTCATAGAGCTTTACAATGTCGGGGGTGTGCTCCTTCTCATCAATCTGCTGCTCTCTCTTGAGCAGCGTGTCCTTGCAGTGTGTACAGCAACGGATCCGGTCATCATCCTTTTCATCCAGGACAGAGCTTACACTGCTCACGCTGCTGATACTGCCCCGGCGGGAGCCATGGACACTGTTGGGTGACTGGCTGGGGCTCGTGTGGGTGCTCAGGGAATCCTTGCTGGCACTGGTGAGCTTGTCTGTAAAGCACAAAACAGGACAGACAGCAGTGAGCCCGCAGCCTCCAGTCACCCCACTGCCTACAACAGAGGGGAGGCCACAGGTACTGAGACAGGCTCTGTCTACTGGCAAGAAGCACCACACCCCTGCCTTCCTGGAGTCAGGCTCTGTGGTGAGAGGGACTCTCGCTGCCAGCCGGGAAAGAGCACACAGCCTAGGAAGGTCTCTTTGAGTCTTTGTGGCCCATTCCTCGCCTGACCCTAACTGCCTTCCTCCATCTGCTCTGCCTCCAACACAATCCACAATCTCCCTAGACTGTCCTGACAGACTTCCCCACTCCCAAACATCTGACTCCTACCCCTTCCAAAGCTCAGCTCAAATGGCACATCCTTCAGGAAGCCCTACTGTATTCCTTGAGACAAAAAATAATCTGCCCTTCCTATCAGTTCCCACCACTTAGAGCACTTTCCACTTTTCTCCCGGTATGACCGTGTATGTATACCAAGGGCTGCTCTATGAATCTGTAACTCTAGGAGGGTAGGAACTGCCTTATTCATACTTGTACCCCAATATATACAGCAGGGCTACCCCATAGCAGCTGTCCAGTAAATGTTGATCAAATAGCTCAAGACAAGAAAGGTGAATAGTGTCCCAAAACCATAGCTTATCAAGTCTCAAGTGAGACACAAAGTCTCAGGGAGAAAGGGAAGGTATCAAGGTAATGTGTGCCTGCTGGCTGAGAGAACTGGACAGAGGAAACATCTGCTTCTGCCCCGTGTTGCTCAGATGCTCTGTAGCCAACAGCACATGCAGAGTTAGCAGAACTCTCCAGGGTTGCAAAACTACCCTAAATGTCCCAGAATTGGCCCAAAGCCCAGGAGATCATCTTTAGCAACTTTTAACTAACTGAGACTCAGAGTTCTGATCCTGTGGTTCCACTCAACCTTGTAGCCACCATCTCTGTAACTCTCAGATGTGTTACTCCCCCAGCCATTCTTGCTCATCTACTAACCTTCCCCAGGGCCTTTCCACAGCTTTGCTGCTGCTGTTCACTCTACCCAGGATCCCTCCGGCACAATCTCTTTCCAATCCTGATGATAAGCCTCTTCTTGAACACCACCTCCCAAACCTGAGCATCCATGCTCTTGATCCCCCCAGCACTCAGTGTCTCTCATATTATGACGTTATAGTCTGTTCTATAAGACAATGTTCGTGACTTTAATCTCAAAGGAAGGACAACCTGGTGCTCATTTTTGAGACCTTCTCTTGCAACCTCCACTTCTGAAGCAGAGCTGACAACAACTGGGTCAAGTCTCCTAAGTGTTTGACACAATGTCTCTCATAGTACTTATCTTTTAATAAAGCAATTATTTGTTTTTAAGTCTGTATCCTCTACTAGATGCTAGACCCTTTGGGAAAACGGATGATGTCTTATAGACCAGAAGTGGACAAACATGACCTGCAAACCAAGTCCAACCTGCTTCTGTATGGCCCTTGAGCTAAGTATGGTTTTTAAAAGGTTGTTTAAAAAAAGAAAAAGAAATGTCACAAAGCCCATATGCAGCCCACCTAGCTTAAAACAGTTACTATCTGCTTTTTTTCACAAAAAGTTTGCCAGCCCTTGTTGTCCACCATTGTATCCCTGGGCCCTAGCACAGTGCCTAGCCTGTAGCAGGCTTCATGGAATCGATAAGTGAATGAAGATCCCATGGGACATCACCTTAGACAAAAACGTTCAAAAAAGGCACCCAGTTGTGATCAGCAAACAAGCCAGTCACAAGAAGAGATCAGGGTCCGGGGTACCCCCTCCATGTTACCTACTTGCAAAAGGGAGGCCGATGAGCTGCATACACTTCTTGCACATAATGGACCCACAGAGCCGGCAGTGGTGGCGGCGGTTACGGATGCTGAACTTATTCCCACAGTCTGGACAGAAAGGAACATCCTGGTCGTTGACCCAAGGCACCACCGACTTTTCTATTGCTTTGAGAAGAACAAAGCAAAACTCAAACTAACAGAAAAGCAAGCCCTTTAAGAAAATAATAAAAAGGTTTGATCAGGGAGAAGGATAAACGGAATGAATATGAGCAAAATTCTGGACTTACCTCGTATCTTCGCAGCCTCAGTACTCGTTCTGTCGAAAGCAGTGAGCTGACAAAGAGAAAACAGTGCAAACGGAGTTAAACTGGTGATGTATACACTTTCCACAGGCAAAAGGCATCAAGCAGGAATTTGCACACCTTCATTTCTCAAGTCTCACTTGTCATCACCAGCCCCACAAAGTCACAAAAGTAGTTTTTCATGAGACAGAGAATTAGCTTTGCATCGAGAAGGCAGCTCCCTTCCCGCGACCTGGTTCCAATCTCTTTACCGTCGGTTCCCCATTTAAGCAGTAAGCAGGCACAGGCGAAGATGTGCTGGGTGTGGCCCTGAAAGCAATGGCGAACTCCTGTTCTCCACAGTCCTCCTGGACAGTGAAACCGGCCACATATTTGTGGACTACAGAGGACACATCAAGAACCAGACCTGCAGCTGCGACCATTCCCACCACACAATCCAGGTTATACACAACAAGCATTTTCTAGAGTCAAAGCAGAACAGAATGAGTGTGGTGTTAGGGTGTCTGGGTGGCTCGGTTGGTTAAGTATCTGACTCTTGATCTTGGCTCAGGTCATGACCTCACAGTTCTTAAGTTCGAGCCCCACATCGGGGCTCCATGCTGATAGTGTGGGGCCTGCTTGGGATTCTCTCTCTGTCCCTCCCCTGCTCACGCATTCTCTCTCTCTCAAAATAAACAAACATTAAAAAAAAAAAAATAGAATGACTGTGGTACTGAAGATGCACTCTGGTACTACAGGACAAGAAGGCCCAGTCAAGAAGTTCCCACACTAACGGTGGCCCTGGCTGAGTAGTCCTCACGGACCTAGTCACCAGCTTCTCTGTTTGCTATCAAGTATCACACACTATGCCCCACTGTGTGTGTGTACGTGGAACACCCAAAACAGGAAATAATTTGAAGGCAGAAAGGTTCTTCCAGCAGCCAAGTGGGCTTCAGAGAAAGGAAAAGGAGAGCTTGGCTAGGTGGCAACTCTGTCAACCTGGGCCCTGTCCTTCAGTAAAACCAGCCCAAGCTAGAACCATCCACGAGGTCCTCTGCGCCTCTCTAGGAGGGCTCTAGGTGGGGTGTTTCTCTGCCAGCATCAGGTGTATACAACATACATAGTACACGCTGTAGAAACAGAATTCTTTTCTCCCAAAAAATTTACAATTGCAGGGGAAAAAAAAGGGTTTAAAACAACAAAATTTACCTTCTCTAACCTAATTATTAATTTATTGACTTCAACAACATAGTGGTCAATTCTGGCAGCTCGGTGTTTTTTGAAGTCGGAAAGATGGCTTCTCACAGCACCTAGAAGGAGAGGAGATGGGGAGATAAATGACCTGTCATTTCTGTGAAAAAGCCCCTCTTGCTTCTTATCCTCAATGACTTTTACACGCAAGTAGAAATTCTAGTTTAGAGTCTTACTAAAACTTCAAACACGAGCAAACCGAAACAAATTTGCTAAAATGTTAATTAACCGTGGTTACCTTGGAGGTCACAAAATACAATCCCAGAGACCTCAGAGGACAGCGGATAAGAGCCTGGACTGGAGGCAGACTGTGCTCAAGTTTCAATTCTGTCACACACTTGTGTGACCTTAGACAAGTTCCTTACCATCTCTGTAACTTGGGAGCACTTAATCTATAAAATGGTAATAACAAAAGTACTCACTCCACAGAGTTACTGGAGAATTAGAAAGTTAAAACGTATAAAGCCGTTAGAGCACTGTCTGGTACAAGAATTTTTCTTCAGCAAAAAGGACAGTAACATTATGGGCAACTTTTAAACATCTCTCATACTTTTCTGTACTTTCCAAAGTTGGTACACTATGGTTTTTCATCAGAATAAAAACAGTCCTTCTCAAAACAGTCCCCAAAATGTAACTGCCAACAGGTGCCACCGGAGGAGCCCCCTAACGTGACACCTTGCTTGGTCCAGCAGCACAGACCCAGGATGGGCCTCCTCACACAAAGGGAACCAAGCAGCTTGTGGTCTCAGCATACCTGAAACAGTTATTCCCTCTTCCAAAACACCAACCCTTCCCCTGGCACCTGCCCTCACCCCAGCATACAGTCCTCTTCCTCTTCCCAACCATGGCCGGTCCATTTATATACAGTGCCCTGCCTGGAGCTGCTCACACACTACTCTCTGCATCATCTTCATTCTCTTCTCCCCTACCATACTTCCTAACGGCTAATTAAATTTTAGTTTCAAATTCTTAGGGGTGAACATATAAATATTAACCTCTAAAATCTGCCATTATCTCAACCTTCCACAATTTTGACTTCTTCAATTGCCGAAAAGAGGCAAATTAATCAGAAAATGGCTCTGATAATTTAACACTGGTAATCATGAAACAGGCTATCGAAAAGCTAGTAAGAATTCACAAATTCTCCTTCAGGTTTTGAACTGACTTTCATATGTAACTCATAATTATGTGTATAATTATTTTTTAAAATTGAAGCATAATTTATATTAGTTTCAGGTTTAAACACATTGATGTGAAATTTTAAATTTAATTTTATTTTTTTAAATATAATTGTTACATTACATACTATTAAAGCCATTTTCTCCCGCCATAATGAAAATGTTTCCATTCTCCAATATGGTAGCCACTAGCCATGGGTGCAAACTAAACACTTGAAATGTGGCTAATGTATGATTGAGGAAATGACTTTTTTTTTAAGTTTAATTTTTTTATTATAGTTTGTCAAGTTGATTTCCATATAACACCCAGGGCTCATCCCAACAAGTACCCTCCTCCATGCCCATCACCCATTTCCCCTTCTCCCCTACCCCCCATCAACCTTCGGTTTGTTCTCAGTATTTAAGAGTCTCTTATGGTTTGCCTCCCTCCCTCTCCTTAACTATTTCTTCCCCTTCCCCTCCCCCATGGTCCTCTGTGAAGTTTCTCCTGTTCCACATGAGTGAAAACATACGGTATTTGTCTTTCTCTGCCTGATTTATTTCACTTACCATAATATCCTGGAGTTCCACCCACGTTGCTACAAAGTTTTATTTATTTATTTTGAGAGAAAGAAAGAAAGAGAGGCAACGATTGAGGGAAAGGCAGAGAGAGGGAGAGAGAGAATCCAAAGCAGGCTCTGCACTGTCATCACAGAGACCCACTCAGAGCTCAGTCCCACGAACCATGAGATCATGACCTGAACTGAAATCAAGAGTTGAACACTTAACCAACTGAGTCACCCAGGCATCCTTAAGGAAATGACTTTTAAATTTTACTTAATTTTAATTTGCTAAAACTTAAATAGCCACATGTAGTTAGTGTCTATCCTATTGGACAGCGCAGTTCTAAGATTTTTCTCATCCAAAAAGACGCATTCCATCGCAGCCCTACAAGAATACAGTAGATGACCCTGGATAGATATCGATTCCCTTCGTACAGCCTATTTCCTCATCTGTAAATGGGAATGAGAATCACTACCCATTCCACCTCACAAAGCTTTTGTGAAAGGTACAGAAAATAATGAATATGAAAGTATAATAAAGCCTTATGAGTAAATCATTATTTATCCATTGCATGGACAGAAAATATTATATTAAATTTTGTTGTCATGCAACAGGTTAGGAACATGTAAGATTAGCTAGTTCGACTTCATGTGGCAGCTTTAGTAACAGCTCTGTTGAGATATTATTAATGGACATACAATTCACCACTTAAAGCACACAAATTCCATGGTTTTTAGTATATTCAGAGTTGCACAACCATCACCGAAATAAATTGTAGAGCATTTTTATCACCCCAAAAAGATGATTATTTTGAAAGTCAGTAGATGGTATGGTAATTGCGTGTTTTGAAAATTAAGTTGCACAAATCAGTGAGGGCCTCTTGCTAGACAGGTAACATCATAAGCGAGAGAAGACAGCCAAGTCAATGGAGTCTCCACCGGGGTTGATGTCAAACACCTGGATTCCTATCTCATTCTGTAGCTGCTTAGCTGTTTGGTTCTGGGAAGGACCCCATCAAGTGCAGTGTGGCTTAAATGAGTCCACGTGTAAAGTATATAATGCAGTGCCTAACACAAAGCAGACACTCAGCTCATTCTGGTCCATTTTCGCCCCCCACTGGGACATAAGGACCGTGAGAAGCTTAGACCACTCTGGTTTACTGATGCCTCCTCAGCCAACTCTTAAAACATCACCTAGGACGTCAACATGCTCACACATTTGCTGAATGAAGGAACAGAACTTCTTACCAAGTTCCTGGGGTTCCCACATGTAAGGGTCAACCCCTCCATAGCTGAAAGACTCATAGCCTGGTGTCCCTGATTCTGCTCGGTCATCTCCTTCTCTTTTCAACAACCTGTTCTTAGCTTTCTTAGCCTTCTGGACAAGACCTGGAAAAATCAAACACCATAAATGAATCCACAAAGAACATCTAGTACAAAGCCAAGGGAAATCCCAAATACGAGAAGCGATGAAATGACTCTACTTTATTTGAAAATTTTTGGATCCCAAATAAATTGCAATGATAAACCCCCAGAGCAATCCATTCACTAGTCGGTATTGGCAATAAGTTGGTTTATAGCCAATATATAGTTAAATTACTACTTGTTACCAAATTTAAGAGCCCAATTAAATAATAGTATTAAAATAAAATTCAATGAGGGGGCCAAGGCAATGGAAATTTTTTTTTCTAGATCTTAACTGGGGAGGTGGTGACATGGGTATATACATTTTTCAAATCTTACTGCATTGCACACTTAAAAACTTCTTTGTAAACTATATTTCAATTAAAGTTTTTAAAATTAAATTCTACAGTATTAATTTATTTAGTCTATGGACTCATGAGTAAGCACTTCTTGTTTACTTCCAGGATGGAAGTGAACCAACATCCCTGGGCTGGTGTTCCCCATAATGCTTAGCTGTACATAGAGTTCTTCTCCCCACCCCCCACCCCGCCTCACTGAATGCATGTGTGAGGATATTGACAAAAAGCTTCAAGAAACAGATATAACACCTACAACATAACGCAAAGAGAACCAGACTTGGTAAGAAGAGAAAATGAATGTTTCCTGGATTGATTCCTTGCATGTACCAGGCACACAAAGTGCTTTCAAATACATTAGGCCAATTCATGCTCACATTATGAGGCAGTTGGTTTCCCTACTTGTAAATGAGGACGTGACATCAAAGAGGGGGGAACCTTGCTGCGCCCGTGACCACAGAGCTTCTAAGGCAGCAGTGTTGGAAGTGGAAACCCCACGTGTTTGAAATGAGAACCCCAGATCGCCCCAGCCAGCACGACTCAAAAACTACGCCTCTGCACAACAGGGGCTCTGCCACCCACGAGGAGGTGAGGCGACCTGCTGTTGAAGGGGAACAACAGTCAACTGGTTGGGGGGAGAAAAGAATTCTTGATTCTAAGTTGCTCTCATTAACGTTCTTAAGTCTTGGGTAGCTATCCCTTACTGCCACTAGAATCTAGTAGAAAACACCTGGTTTAATACAAAATGTAATTTCTTTTACATTTAATAGATCAACACTTCATGGAATTCCCATAATTCTGAATTGCTCTGTTATACCTGAATAACATTAAAAACTACCAAAGCTTTTCAAAAATCTAGGGAAATGCAAACGTGGAGGGGCTGGCAGGCAGAGGGAGAACGTGTTAAGCTTGCAGATATGTTGTTGTTAGACAGTCAAGCTAATAAGCAAATTCCCTGATTATCAGTCACTCTGAGATGGCTTTCTCCACCTGGAAAAATAAGGCCCACCAGATGATATTCTTAACAATACAGGAGAGAAAACAGTAAACAAGGGGTTAGGAGACAGGAAGCTGGAGTTAGCAAACACAAATTCACTTTTGCAAACAAGACTAAGCTGTTAGACACAGGCAGTCCGTGCCATTTAACCAATTTAGGAGGATAGAAAAACCTTCTGGCCACCTTCCCGGTGTAGCCCTTCAAGAGGGGGCCAATTAAGAACAATCCCATGTCTTTAAAAACACAAAGCAGGGGAAAAAATATTAAACACACACACACACACACAAAACAGAAGCCCACAGTTAATTTTCAACTACCTTTTCTTACACTTACTGTACATGTGCTAAACTGACGCTGAACCAGGACTGGGGGCCCAAACTCACTGACCACTTAATGACACGTTTATATTTTCTTTTCTTTTTTAATATTTTCTTTCTTGAACCATCTCCAAAACCTGGTATCAAGCTTTGCTCTTTTGGTTTTAACATTTCACTGGACAAAATCAGCAATGTCATAAAATTTCTAAGAACCAAAAGACCAAATGCTTTTCAAAGGACTTCTCAAAAATCTTTGATGTCAATCTTTACAACTTTACTTTCCTGATTCTGAAACACAGAAAACTCCCACAAAGCAAGACATCCTTCCTGACTAAAGAAATGATCATTAGTACTAAAGGAATGCTTAACTCAATTTCTTAGGTCTTCTGAGGTGGAGATAGGGGGAAAACAAGGAAAAACACAAGAGAATTCTTTCAAGTTCCTTTCACAACTCATAAAATTTCTACTATTATTCTTTAAGTGGATTCCCACACCTATTATTCCCTAAGTAATGTTAAACGTTTTTCCTCTAATGGACGGGTTACCAGAGGAAGCTGAAGACACTGTCTAACCTCTGTACCCACCAGCATCAAGGTCTTAGTGACATCACGGTATATGACTCAGTTCAGCTGACACTCAGACTGGATGCTCATTAAAAAATCACAGAGGTGCTCCAGCTGACCAAGGAAGCTCAGATGAGCAGTTTGGTTTGCATTCTAGCTGCAGGGCAAGCTGTGACTGGAACACAAGGTCTCGTATCATCAGTCATGCCAAGTGGACAGAGCAGCACTAGACTCAGAGGTAACAGAAGACCTGGGGTCAAAGTCTGCCTCTGCAAATTCCTATGTGACCTTGGGTAAGTTGCTCAACATCTCTGAGCCTCACTTTTTCTCTGTAGAATGAAACCAACCACCTTCTTGCAGAGTTTCTGGAAGAATCAAATGAAATAACAATGTTTATGAAGGAACTCTGAGAATGACAAAATACAAAACTTGTTTTGTTTTGTTTTTTGCTGCCTAACAGTTATGGCTCTGCTCCAGCCTCTACAGACAGACACCTCATTTATCACAGCCCTCAGGATTCTGAAAATGTTTGACTTTGTCATGTGGTTAGACAGAGGTAATAAATGATAATGCTTTCAACAATTTTTTCTGAACTGAAAAGTGAAGGCATGAAGCAGGACTATGTCATTATAGGGTGCGTGTGACTCGCATGCATGGAGGCCAAAGTCCACCTAGAAACATATGATGATCCCCTTCTCTCCCACCCAACACAGAATTGTGAAAACACATCCAGACCTTCTGAATCTCACTGCCTTCAGAAGTGCTGCCAGCTGGGAGAAGCAGATTAGCTGAATCACTAGGAAAGTAAGCTCCAGAGTCGTGGCATCGGCATCGTATTTAGGAGTTAGAATCTGAATTCCAGAAATGAACACTATGTATATAGTTAAAATTGCTTTGAAAAAATTCTTTCTGCACCTCTCTACAACCTGAGGCCTAAGAGCTCAAAAACCAAGTTTAACTTTTAGGTTGTTCCTCTTTGCTTTTCAATTCTGCCCTTCCTTTTCCTGGGCTGCAGAGGACACGGTATAGTTGAAGAAGGAAGGACGGCTTGAAACAGTTACAGGGGAATGGATATACCATGGGCCTCCACTTTCAGAGCCAAGGAGAGAAATTCCACTCCATATTCCTCACAGACTGGCAATGAGATAATTCAAACAGTCTAACAAGAGACAGCAGAGTACAGTAATGACATTTAATAGGTTCAAAGCCAGACCCTGCCTCACTGTATGACTTCAGGCAAGTTATCTAATTTCTCTGTGGCTAGTACCCACAACAGTAAAATGGGTCTCACACTCCAATAGTTACCATGAGGATTAAATGAAGTTAATTCATGGGGAGACTTTGAACAATGACTGGCACATGGTAAGCATCAGATATATGTCCACTACAACTATGCTTAATTTACTATTGTTTATCACATCCGGTGGCATCATGGAAGCTAATGAAAACCATCCCATGAGTTAAAGCTCCCACTGACAGAATAGGATAGGCAATAAATTCATGCCTCTTACTTTTAATTTGCCCTTTGACATCACGGTCTTCCCCAGAGTGCTCTTCCTCGTAATGTGACTGAAGCTGACAGAAGGACTGCAGGTCCTTCAGGCACAAAGGGCAAAGGAAGCCCTCCCTGACTTCCCCAGGGTCATCCAGAGAAGCCATAGCAGTGTCCCCCTCAACCCCTGCAAGGCAGGGGCCTCATGCCAAGAGACAGCTTGATTCTTCCACAAGGGACCAGCGCTCTCACAGCATTAGCTTAACCCGGCGGCACACAGATGACGGGGACATGGTATCATGGCTCTGGATGATGAGGTTTCCTCTCTGGAGTAGGAGAAGCTCTGAAACAGGAAAGAAGGGGTAGAAAAGAAGCCAATTCAGGCACATTAGCAGCAATTGCGAATTTTCTTTGTTCTTTTCACAGCTCGACAAGATTACTTAGTGTTTGTTCAGTCCAAGTTTCAGAACACAAACTGCTTTCCCTTACACCAAAATACAAAACCTTCAAAGACTGGAGAACACCACGGGACAATGGCAACTCACTGCAGTAGGAAACACAGATTCCTGAAGATAAGAAAATTCAACTTCAAAAGCAAACACACTACCAAGGCAGATCTCTAACATTCACTTCAATCAGTCCAACTTCATAATTTGTATGCCACTTCAGCTACTGGGAAATGTCTGAAGTACTTAATAAACTTAAATAAGCTTTAAATTTATTTGTTTTGAGAAATAGAGAGCACCAGCGGAGGAAAGGCAGAGAGGAATGATAGGATCCCAAGCAGGCTCTGTGCCATCAGCACAGAGCCCGACACAGGGCTGAAAATCATGAACAGTGAGATCGTGACCTGTGCAGAGATCAAGAGTCAGATGCTTAACTGACTATCCCAGCCAGGTGCTCCACACACAGAAATTTTTGACTCTTTACCTTGATCATTTATTCAACCACATATACTAAGGTCTTACACTTATGTCAAAAATGCAAACAGAGGGGCGCCTGGGTGGCTCAGTCCTTTAAGCATCTGACTTGGGCTCAGGTCATGATCCACCAGTTCAAGTTTGAGCCCCGCATCAGGCTCTGTGCTGACAGCTCAGAACCTGGAGCCTGCTTCAGACTCTGTCTCCCTCGCTCCCTGCCCCTCCCCCACTCATGCTCGGTCTCTCCTTCTCTCTCAAAAATAAATACACATTAAAAAATTTTTTTAATAAATAAAAATTTTGGGGCCGCCTGAGTGGCTCAGTCGGTTAAGCAGCCGACTTTGGCTCAGGTCATGATCTTGTGGTTCATGAGTTCAAGCCCTGAGTCAGGTTCGGTGCTGACAGCTCAGAGCCTGGAGCTGCTTCAGATTCTGTGTCTCCCTCTCTCTCTACCCCTCCCCCACTTGCGCTCTGTCTCTCAAAAATGAATAAAAGTTCAAAAAAATTTTAATAATAAACAAAAAATTTTTTAAATGCAAAGAGAAAAAGAGATAGTGTTTGCCCTAAAAAACAAAAGCTACACTAAAACCAAACCAAACAAAAATCTCAACCTTAGTCTCAGGAGGAACATTAAAAAGCCAGTGGTAATAAGAAAAATCTACTTTGTGTTTTATAATTTGTACTTTCTCAACAATGAATTTAGTGGATTTTATAAGCCAATAAATGACAGCTGAAAAGCAAGCCTAATGTTCTCACTGTTTTAAAAATAAAAGGATTTGGTGGTGCTTAAGACATTCGGGGCTTAATAGATAACATTTTCACTTTTACTGGGCCATGGCAAAGTCACTTCCAATGTCACCTCAGAAAAACTCCCAGCCTTGGGAAAATCCAGACAAAACCATTCCGCAAAAGCAGAGAAATTTCTCCCCAAGAACCTGAGGTGACAAACCGCAGTAGAGAGTAAGAGGAAATATAGGACTCTCAGCTTTGCATGGGCCTGCAATGAGGGAATGCCTGGTCCTCAAAGCCGAAAGGTAGCTGTGACCCAGAAAATAAACAAATGAATCACAGGGTCCCTGGTTTTTTCCCTCTAAGAAATCCCTTGACTATATTCACCCAGATCTCCCTCCCTTTTCCAGATGGTCACTGAAACAGCAGTTTCCTCCCCAGCAAATGGTTCATCAGATGCCCAGACTCTGAAAGCCCCCTTCCTTCCCATGCACTCACCCTAACAACCACAAATCACTCTCTCTCTCTCTCACACACACACACACCCTGCACATCTCAACCCAACCTTACTTCTCAAGGAAATGCCTCTTATTTGAGGCATTCTCCCATGGGACCGCTCCTGCACTTCTCCTTCACAGCACTTGTATCAATTTATAATCACGAGTACATAAAATAACCAAGTACATAAGACTCTAAGCTCTGTAAGGGCAGATACTATGCGTTTGTCCCACCACCTTATCCCCAGGCTCTAGCACAGTCCCTGGCACCTACTAGGAAGAAAAGCAATAAAGCTTCATTTATGAATGAATGAATGAATGCGTGAATGAACTCCAAAATCACATAACCAAACACACACCACAAACCAGATAAATCTACAAACCACGAAGCCAGACCCCACAAGCAGAACATATGAAAGCCCCTCTCAACCTACACCATGTAAAAAATTAAAATTAAACCTACATATCCTGAAATTATACGCCCAGCATGAATCCTACCCGGCTACATGCCGCAGAGACTACACATCCCACAGCCGCACTCCTCACGGCCTCGACCGCACACAGTACGCTGCACATAATCCAACTCGACTATGCACAGGTCGCATAACTACACACAACATGAAAGACTCAACCCCAAAGTGGGACATGACAACTTGACACGGCGCACAGACGCCACACCAAATGCTACAAACGACTCTACACAAAATCAGAACCCAAACGCCTCAACCTCACACAACCAGGGAACCAAACACAAGAAAGAACTCGGGAGACCACCGCTCACCCCCCTCAGCAGCATAACCAAACACAACTGTGCACGCCCCCACGTAACCACACAATCACACAGAGCCCAATCGTCGCAAGCACAACACGGTCGAAACTCACGGCCCGAAAGCCACATCTCCCACCACGCACGTCACACCCACCACAGCCGCATACATCCCACACCCGCACGGCCCGCCCGTCTCTGTTCCTGAGGCGAGCCGAGCTCCCGCCACTCAGACCCTGCCCAGCCCTCTGCACCCGGCCGCGCTCCCGCTGGCACGCAGTCCCGTCGGGTCCTCCAGCCGGGGTTCTGGGCCTCGGCGGTCCCTCACCCAGCAGCGGCCGCCATCGCCATCGGTTGCTCGACGCTCGGCAGGCGCGCCTGCGCGGCACCGAAACCGGAAGGCAGGCTGACAGACGCCGGTCGAGCGCCGAATCTCCGAGGGCGAGAAGGGCGGAGGTGGGTTTCAACAGCGCCAGACGCCCACAGGCTTCTGCGCAGGCGCTATAAGAACCAACAGGGGAGGACTGGGTAGTTTTGCACGGTTTTGCTGTCCCTGGTGCTTACGTGCGATGCGTTAAAGCCAGCCGGTGGTTCTCCACCATTTGTAGAGGTGGGAAAACGAAGCCCGTGATTCTTTAGCTCTTGGCCAACGTATGCGATTAAGTGAGGAAGTGGCGGGGAGTCGGGGGAGACGGTTAACATTTCCTACCCCACTCCCAACTGTGGCTCTGAATTAATATGAGTCAATTCAAGTCCCTGAGAGCTAGAGAAAGAAGGAATATTCAGGAGACTTGGAGGATGTGGAAAGAGCCAGAATAGAACCACGTGAGAGTGGGGATTTGGAATGAGGTGGAGTATCTGACTCAAGGGCATACAGCATAGTCAGATCTGTGGGAAACCTGTGGCGTTTTCAAATGCAAATCAAAACCTTGATGAATGTCACCTGACTCCTGTTAGAATAACTACTATCCTAAAGACAAGCGATAACAAGTGTTGATGAGGGAGGATATGGAGAAAAGTTAACCCTTGTGCGTTGTGAGTAGGAAATTGATGCAGCCACTATGGAAAACAGTATGGAGGGTCCTTGAAAAATTAAAAAATAGAACTACCCTGCCATCCAGCCATTCCATTTCTGGGTGTTTAGCCAAAGAAAGTGAAAACACTAACTTGAAAAGATAATATGCACCACCATCACCATTCCCACTATGTTCTTTGCAGCATTATTTACAATAGCCAAGATATGGAAACAATTTAAGTGTCCACTTATGGATAAATAAAGGATATATAGAATATTATTCAGCCATAAAAAAAGAATAAAAACTTGCCATTTGCAACAACTTGGATAGACCTTGAAGGCATTATGCTAAGTGAAATAAGTCAGAGAAAGACAAATACCATATGATCTTATATATGGAATCTAAAAACAAACAAACAAACAAACAGAAACAAAACCAAACATTAGATACAGAGAACAGATTGGTGGTTGCCAGAGGTTTGTTGTGGGTGGGTGGGTGGTGGTGAAATGGATGAAGAAAGTCAAAAGGTACAAACTTCCAGTTATAAAATAAATGATGGGGATGTAATGTACAGCTAATAATATTGTACTGTGTACTTGAAAGTTGCTAAAAAGGGTAGATCTTAAAAGTTCTCATCACAAGAAAAAATGATTTTGTAACTATATATGGTGACATTTGTTAAATAGACTTATCGTGATGCTCATTTTACATAATATACAAAGTCAAATCATTTTGTTGTACGTGAAAGGTACACAGGCCAATTATACCTGAATTAAAAAAAAAAAAAAGACAGGATGATCACTCAGCACCTACTCTGTGCCCTGCATTATACTAGGTAACACATGGGATATAGAGACAAAACTTCATCCCAGTCCTGGGAAGCTATCTGCTTTGTGTCCTGCACAAGAGCTCACCTTCAACCTCCTGAGCTCCCGAAGAAGAGCTGCAGAGCATCATGGGAAGATCCTGAGCTTTGGGTCAGAAGGCCGCCTCTGTTCATGTTCCAGGAGTGTTACTTGAATCCTTTGCCTCCTGGTATCACCATCTGTAAAATGAGATGAAAAGAACACTTTCCACTTCATAGAGTTATGAATATTGAGTGAGATGATGCATATGTGGCAGCGAGTGTGTGTGTGTAAGTCTGTAACACCAGCTCTGGCTCTGGACAGGAGCACTGCTTCTGCGAGTAGCACTGGGCCTCCAGCACCTTCCATTTAAGGACACAGGGCTCGCAGCACAGAGATCACTGAGTGTTTGAAAGGCAATGGCCAGTGAAAGGGCAGTGAGCTAGGGGTCCAGAGGCCTAGGCTCTACCACTGGCCACACTTTATTTTGTTACTTTGAACAGTTCCCTTCCCTCTCTTGGCCTCAGTTTTCTCATCTGCACAGATAAAATGGGTTCCAAAGACTTGCAAGCTCTTCTACTTTTCTCAACCTGATGACCAATATTTTTTTTACCTTTACAGGGTTAGCAGGAATGGGCAGTAACTTTCCTTTGCACTTGACACAGACAAGGAAGAAACCTTGCCAACCTCTCAGAAGTAAAATAAGAGACCAAGCTTTGCCTATCTGTTGCCGGCCTCTGCCTTGGGTCCTTGGGAACTGAAAACACCTTATGAAGTGTCTGGGACCAGATTAAGTCCCAGAACAGGACACTCTTAAGGGCAAGACTGTGTTTGGAGTCAGGCGAGGGACCTATTGTTAAACCATTATGATTTTGCCTGTCATTCTACCATTTACAAAAGCCAGGTGTCACACTCACCATTTGCTAAAAAAAAAAAAAAAAAAAAAGCAGTGGCAGTGTGGCCTAGAACTTGTGAATTAATTCTGGAAATCATGGTGGATGGGCAACTGCTGTTCTATTGGTATTTTTAAGAGTGATGATGGCAAAGAACTTGTATACAGTTTATCAAGAACATTTTCATTATTTAAGTCCTTTGGGTAACTCTATTACTATTTGTGCTTCAATACTAATAATGACTAATATTTACTGAGTGATTCACATGTGCCAGTCACCGTTCTGTGTGCTTCACACATTGTGACTTTGTTTACTTGTCATACAACTCTAGGTGCTACCAACTAATATTGTCCCCATTTTATAAGTGAAGAATCTGAGACCCAGAGAGATTACATGACTTGCTCAAGGTCACACAGTCAGTAAGTGCTAACTAACCGCAGAGTCATATTGCCTTTCACAACCCCCACTTTTTTCTTCCTCTCTGGAGGCCTGGTTTCTGAGCTGTCCTGCCTCTCTCCGCATTTTCCAGGCACAAGCCATGTACCAGGAGTGAAGGTGGAGGATGTGAGGAGAATAAGGCAGGATGGTCTCTCAGTGTTGGAGGAGGCCATAGCTGGCAGAGGATACAAACAGTCATAAGCCAGTTAGTTGAAAATATATATAGAGAGAGACGGGCATGTGCACATGGATGCAGATGCTCTGGTGTCAAAGGGGAGGCCTGCTGAGATGCCCCCTGGAAATTTAGGGAAGTTTCCCAGAGGCAGCAACACATAACCAGGGCCCTCAGGTAAAAGTGGACATGAAGGGTCTTCCAGGCCAGGGAACAGCAGAGGCAAAGGCAAAACCCTGGGGAAGAACATGTGTCTTTTGAGAAACTTAGAAAAGTTCAATCACGCTTTGAACATTGTTCCCAGCACCGTAGGGAGCTGCTTCTCAAGGTGGAATCTGGGTCTCTTTGCCTTTGCCTTCTACCTTATGGTTCTCCCTCTCTCTAGCTCTCTCTGTCTCTCTCTTTCTGGCCCCTTATTCTCTAAGTCTATCCCAAGCAGCACAAGGTGTCTTGGCATCATATTAAAAACCCCAGAGCAGAGGGCACCTAGGTGGCTCAGTCGGTTAAGTGTCCGACTCTTTGACTTCAGCTCAGGTCATGATCTTACGGTTCATGGGGTTCTGTCTCTCTCTCTCTCTGCCCATCCCCTGGTTGCTCTCTCTTTCTCTCAAAATAAATTTTAAAAAACTTAAAAAAAAAAACCGAGCATGAAAGGGAAATCATGATGTGGTAAGCATACATCAGGAGAAAGTGTACGGCACGTCATGTAACTCCCCAAAGATCTGGCTTCCCCTTCAGGCTGGCCCAGACCCCAGTTCTGCCAGCCTCTGCCAGCTGCCACTGTGGTGATGAACAGGCGGGTTGAGGGGGTACAGGTCGGTACACCCCGTCTGCTGGCACAGGGAGACAAGAGTAATGAGGGAAGGACTAGCAAGGCCGTGGGAGACAGAGCCTGGTCTGCAGAATTGGCAAAGGGTGAACAAACCCGGGCAGGTCGCACCTGCTCAGCATTGGTAAGGAAGGGAGAAGAGAATGGAGGGAAAAAGAGAGGGGAAGAGAGAAAGAAGGGGAAGAAAGAGAGGGAAGCAAGGAGGGGACGAGAGAAAAGAAGGACAAGAAAAAAGTTAAGAGGCAGCGAAGCATTGTGGTTATAAGCACAGACTCTGGGTTTGAAGCCCAGCCCCATAGCAGTGTGATCCCAGGCAGGTCACTTAAATTCTCTGAGCCTTCGTTTCCTCATCTGTAAACTAGGATAATAGGACCTCCCTCCTAGGCTGGAGGATTAAATAAGTTACTCTTTAGAAAGTGGTAGGTAAGTGCTGGGCACACAGAAAGGACTAGGTAAATGTTAAGTAAAGATAAAGGCTGGGAGGTGTGGTTCAAATGCCGTGGCAGTTTGTGTCAAGCTGGGTCAGTGCCATAGGGGGTGTGCGGATCCAATCTGGTGTCAGGGAAACATCTGTGAGAGTCACGGCCCTGCCAGGTGGGAACTTAGAAGAGAATCATGTAGTAGCTACATTCATCAGTATCTAGGGAGGCTGCAGGGTGGGCGGTGGCAGCCTCGCAGACCTGAAATCTAGGATGCACATGGATCTCTTGGCTGGGGGGCACGTGAGCTGCAAGGCCACCCATCTATAAGTTGTGGGCTGGCATCTCCTTTGCTAAAGCAGGGCCACCACCAGCCACAGGAGCCTTTGGTGTGTGGGAATGGGGACCCCCGGCAACAGATGAGCCCTGTGCCAGGACTCAAGCCCTGCACTTGGTGCGTGGGGCAGGGACTGGATTTCTGCTCCCTCTCAACCCCTCAACGGTGCTATCCGCAGCCTGTACAGGAGTCCTGGGGCCAGGGACCAGAGGAAAGTCTCAGATTTTTCAAGAGAAAAATCACGCTGCTTATCTGCAGCTTCAAATCTTAATTCTTCTGACCTAAATCTCCGGATATATGTGTGCTTGGCTAGTTGAGAGGTTATCCCAATTCCAACCCAGATTTGAAAGAATCCATGCATATGCGGTATTTTAAGTATTTAGGGCATTTAAGAGAATCTGGCATGTAAAGCATCTCACACATTAGGCTCGTGACTCCAGTTTAAAATGTGTAACTCAGCAGTTGACTTACACTTGCAATTTTAAGTTTGTTCAACAAACTCTGTATTGAGCA
>CM053574.1:51691912-51709105 GCA_028646485.1 Cryptoprocta ferox
GCACCCCTGTAAGTTTAAGCAGTGCTGCTGGAGGTTAAGGTGCAGAGCCGTGGGGGAAGGGCACAGGCCTCCAGAGCCAGCTGCCATGCCTCAGTTTCCTCATGCAGGTAATTGTAATAGTTACCTGCTGGGTGTGAAGATTTAGTAAGTCAGAACACATAAAGCACTTAGAACACAGCTGAACACATGGAATGCTATCAGCTCTTCTTAGGATAGCGTATGTCAGCACTTGCCAATCTTGTTGATCTCAGGACCCCTTTAGGCTCTTAAAAATTATTGAGAGCACCTGGGTGGCTCAGTCGGTTGGGCATCTGATCGGCTCAGGTCATGATCTAACGGTTCGTGTGTTCGAGCCCCACGTCGGGCTCTGTGCTGACAGCTCAGAGCCTGGAGCCTGCTTGGGATTCTGTGTCTCCCTCTCTCTCTGCCTCTTTCACACTTGCACTCTGTCTCTCTTTCTTTCAAAAATAAGTAAACATTTAAAAACTTTTTAAAATTATTGAGGATCCTCAAAGAATATTTGATTATGTGAATTATATCTACTGATGTTTCCTATCTTAGAAATTAAATGGGAGATTTTTTTAATGTTTATTTTTTCATTAAAAATTTTTTAAAAATTAAAATTTTTCATTAAGAAATAGGGTCACCTGGGTGGCTCAGTTGGTTAAGCGTCTGACTCTTGATTTCAGCTCAGGTCATGATCTCACCGTTCGTGTGTTCAAGCCCCAAATCAGGCTCTGTGCTGACAGCTCGGAGCCTGGAGCCTGCTTCAGGTTCTGTGTCTCCCTCTCTCTCTGCCCCTCCCCTGCTCGTACTCTGTCTCTCTCTTTCTCTCTCTTTCTCTCTCAAAAATAAATAAACATTTTTTATTTTTATTTAATTTTTTTAAGTTTTTTATTCAGTTTTGAGACACAGAGTGCGAGCAGGGGAGAGGTAGAGAGAGCGGGAGTCACAGAATCAGAAGCAGGTTCCAGGCTCCGAGCTGTCAGCAGAGAGCCCAATATGGGGCTCGAACTCACAAACAGTGAGATCATGACCTGAGCCGAAGTCAGCCGCTCAACCCACTGAGCCACCCAGGTGCCCTTAAATAAACATTTTTTAAAACTCAACATATTAAATTTGGGTTGAAGTATATGAAGATAAACCGGCCTCACACAGACATGCAGTTAGGAAAGTGACAGCCTCATGGATCCCCTGAAAGGGTCCTAGGACCCTAGGGGTCTTCAGAGCAATGTCAAGAAGTGATTGTACGTATGACACATTAGAGTCAGCATTTCTATAGCTGTTCAACTTGGAAACAGACTGTCTGAATATAAATCTCAGATATATGAGCAAATCACCCAATCTCTCTGTGACTCAGTTTCCTCCTAAGAGGGTTAAATAACGTGTTCCTCGTGGAGTGGTTTGAGCTGTCATAAGCACTTATAAACGCTGACTGTTAGTATTAGCCCAGAGCCCGGCACTGTTAGCGGCTCCTCTATTTTCCTGGGTTGGACATCCCCTCCGAGATAATGTTCAACCTCCCAAGAATGGCCTGGACTTCGATGTTCTCCAGGGCTCCCCTGAGACCCTGTGCCCCTCCCAAGGGAGACCCGGGCTGAGCCCAGCCTGTGCCTTTGCCCCCGCATGCGCCTGCCAGCCTCCGGCACGTCAGACCAGTTGTGCCTGTGTCGGTGCTGGGAAGCTCTCCTCCCCGGGCAGCTGGCAATTAGGAAGTCACTCTCCATAATGGACAAGACCTAATCAGCCTGCTGATAATTACCAGGCCTGGAACGTGGTTGTGATTCAGGAAAGATGATCCCCGAAGACCAGAGCCACTTAAATCCTGGCACTGACCATGGGTCCCCTTGGTAACCTGTAACTCGGCACAATTTAGCCACCGAGCTAATTGATGTTCTCCAAGGCAGTCAGCTCACACTCGGGCAATCAAATGGGCTCTAATTGCCAACATCCTTCAGGTAAGAAACTCCACATGTTCTCTTGCCACCCAAGAGGCCCAAGCAGGAACTGAGTCTCTTGGCACACTAGTCCTCTGGTTGCATTTAATTAATCAAAATAAGGTTTGAAGAAAGAATTAATTAAAGGACTTATTAGAGGAAGTCACGATATTGAGATGTTTCACCAGCAAAGCAGGACAAGCAGCCTCGCTGAATTCATGAGAGGCGGCTCCTTGAAGAAACAGTCCCCCGCTTCTCAAAGCTGCCTGAGCAAGCAACAGCAGGGCAACAGGGGGAGAGGAAGGACTGTGGGACCTGCTGTCATACAGAACCCAGGTGAGCCCCGTGGCACCATCCGCAAGAGCAATGTGGCCTGGGCAAGTCAAGTCGCTTCACATCTGAGCCAAGCATTTCCTACCCATAAAGTAGGGGTGGAAATAGTGAGTAGATAGTACCTTCCACAGTGCCCTGCACGAAGTAGGTTCTTGGTGGCACAGTGCAGAGGTGAAAACTGGCCCCTGCAGAGGGCCCTTTTGTGCCCTCCAAAGTGTTTAAAAAGGCAGAGTAATTGGGTAGATGTTACCCTGGCTTGCAGCATAAGCTCTCAGCTCCGTGGCCATCCATGAAGCCAGGTTCGCAGGTCTGTAGTGACTGCACAGCCCCCTGCAACATCTGGGTTTGTCTCACCGCCTCGCTCTCTGGCCAGGCAATCAGGCAGACCTGGTCTCAGATCCCAGGTGCACCCTAGCACGTGTGGCCTTCATTCACATTCAACAAATGTTTCTTGAACATTTGCTCTGCACCAGTCACCATCCTAGGTGCTGGGGGTGCAAGAGTGGCCCCTGCTTTACACAGAGCACAGAGTTTGGTGAGGGAGGAGTCTCTTATGACAAAGTCACTCAATAGGACTAGGACAGATGCTACTAGTACCTCACCCCGTCCCCTCAGCTCTCACCTTTGCAGGACACATAATGGCATCTTGAGATTCTTCCCGCCATGGCCTCCTTCTCGTGGTAGTCACACAGGGCAAACTGGAAGGACCAGGGAGTTAATACCACCACCCCCTGATCAAAGGGAATCAGTGGAAAATCTCCACCCTCCTCATCCCATCGAGTAAGACAATTGTAAGGCCTGTTCTACAGCACAGCTTCCCAAGGAAAACCTGCTGACTGATGCCTTCCCCATGCACTTCTCTCCCTCCTCCCAGTCGCTCCCCCACTCCCAGACCACTTCCCGGGATCCCGCTCCAAGTAAACTCTTTGCACCCCTGGGACTACACCCTCCAGGTAAACTGCTTGGACTCAAATCCTTGTCTGGGGGTCTGGTGCTGGAGGCACCCAGCCTAAAACAGATATAATTACAAACTGTGATAGCTTGCAAGGAAGGGCAGGAGGGATGCAGTGCCACATCCTGACGAAGTGTCTGAAGTGACGGTTAAGGAGGAGTAGGAGTTACCTCGTGTGAATCATCAGGTTCAGCAGAGGAAACGGAAATCATTTTGGAAATGTTAAGCAAAAAGAGTTAACACAGCAGGGCTAGCACTCAGCTCCTGGCACTGCTGTAGCCTCACAGGTGTATCTGAATCCACCCGTTGTAACTGGACACGTGCCCTGATTGGCTGATGCCTGTTGTGAACCAGTTGTTGAATATTTTGAGAATCACTCTTGGAATTAGGTGTTTATGAAATTGTTGAGGGCTTGAGGAGCAGGATTGCAGGGTGATGCCACACAAATGACCTGCCAGGGAAGCCGTTTCCTCTGTTTCCACTCAGAAAAGTGGGAAATGAGGAGACCGCCAGTGGGATTATTGAGCTTGAGAACTCACTGCTTGGAGCGCTAGTCAGCAATAAAAAGGAACAAACTACCAAAACATGCTGCATCGTAGATGAAATTCAAAAAAGTGCTAAATGGGGACACCCAGGTGGCTCAATCGGTTAAGCCTCTGACTTCAACTCAGGTCATGACCTCATGGTTTGTGAGTTTGAGTCTTACATCAGGCTCTGTGCTAACCACTCAGAGCCTGGAGCCTGCTTCGGATTCCGGGTTTCCTTCTCTCTCTGCCTTTCCCCTGCTCGCGCTCTTTCTCTTTCTCTCAAATAAATGAACATTTTTAAAAAAGTGCTAATTAGTAGAAGCCAGACACAAGAAACCACATATTGCATGATTCTATAGAATCATTAAATGTCTAGGAAAGACAGACTGATGGAGAAAAAGTAGTAAGTGGTTGCCTGGGGCTGATGGTAGGCAGAGAGATTCATTGTAAGCAGTACCTTATTGGGGGTCTGAAAATGTTTAAAAAATTACTAAAAATCATTGAATCGTATGCCTGCAATGGGTAATTTTTACATGTAAAATATATCCTAATAAAGTTGTTAAAAAGGAAAAGAAAAAAAAAACATACTGGTAAAGCTGTGAAGCTGGCCAGAAAGCTGCTATCAATTACTGACTCTAGATACTTCCAAAGCTGGGGTTTGGATACCAGAAAGCTGTTGCAGAAACATCACACCTCACTATAGCCCTGCTTTTCAGCAGGAATAATCAAAGCAGTCTTCCAAATCTCACATGAAAGCATCCATGTGGAGAACTTACTGCGGAATCCAAGACTCTAGCTGCAAGGGAGCCTGGGAAATGTAGTCTTTGCTTTCCAACTTCCACAATGTGGAAGACACATAAAAGGGAACACAGGTAATATAAAGAGTAGGAGAAAAATAGGGCTCTGAGAGCACCTGGGTGGCTCAGTAGGTTAAGCGTGTGACTTCGGCTCAGGTCATAATCTCATGGTTCATGCGTCTAAGCCCCACGTCTGGCTCTGCACTGAGCATGAAACCTGCCTTGAGATTCTCTCTCTCTCCCTCTCTGCCCCTTCTCTGTTTGCATGCCCACATACAAGTGTACTTGCACGCATGCTCTCTCTCTAGAAATAAATAAATAAAATTTTTAAAAAAAGAGTGCTTTTCCTAATGTTTGGCCCCAGAGGAAGTGCTCAGGAATTTTTTATTTCATCCTTCAAAACTTTACTCAAGTGCCCCTTTCCCCATGAAGGCTTCCCTGATTCCACCCCAAACCACACTGCTTTCGCACACATCCAAGCCATGCCAGTCTGAGTTCCTGTGTGGGGACTGGACTGAACCAGGGAAAGAGGGAGGACTGGATAAGGCACAAAACCTGGAGGAGCTTCAGCTGTCCCCTTCAGGGCAGGACAGCGTGGAAGAGGAGAGGGAGGGTCCAAAATACCTCAGATTTCAGATGTTAGCCACTCCAATAACACCTTATTTCTTCCCACTAAGCCTTTGTTAATGCTCTTTTCTTCTGCCTGAAATGTCTTTCCTTTTGTTTATCCTTTGGCTCAGCTTGGATGCTTCCCCCTCCAGGAAGCTGTTCACCCAATGACCCGTCATCTGTGCTCCCCTGGCACGCTTTGCTCACCAAAATCAACACTTCTTACCCTAGGGATGCCTGGGTGGCTCAGTTGGTTAAGCAGCCGACTTCATCTCAGGTCATGATCTCGCGGTTCACGAGTTTGAGCCCCGCGTCGGGCTCTGTGCTGACAGCTCAGAGCCTGGAGCCTGCTTCAGATTTTGTGTCTCCTTCTCTCTCTGCCCTTCCCCTGTTCATGCTTTGTCTCTCTGTCTCTCAAAAATAATAAATAAAAACATTTTTAAAAATTAAAAAAAAATACTTCTTACCCTAAGTGGCCATCATCTGTTTGCTTGTCTGTCTCGTCACTGGCTAGGGAGCCCCTTAAGGGCAGGGATCCCTAGGAAGTCAGGCTGAGGGACTAAAATAGAAGTGACCTGAAGCTTTCCACATCTGCTCTATGAATATTTCCTGAGCACTTATTTCATGCTAGGCCCTGATCTAAGCAGGTTTAATGAAGGCAGACACATGTGAGAAAGATGGGAAAGATTTCAGTGGAGAGAGACCAAGGGAGGAGGCATCTGTGTTAGTCAGGATTGGCTAAGTTAGCTGCAGTAACAAATAAACCCTGAAATCTCAGTGACTTAATACAAGTTTACTTTGCACACATGAGAAGTCTAATGTGGGTGTGCAGGGTCTAACTTCTACCTTGTGATTCTGGGGTCCAGAATCCTTCCATCATATGTTCTACCATCTCATCATGTTACCACCACCCCCCCCAGGCCTCTAAAGCAGGAAGAAAAGGGTAAAGGAGGCTTATGGGCTCTAAGTGCCTCAGCTGGGGAGTGACACCTGTCTGCTCACAGCTCATTGGCCAGGGCTAGTCATGACTCCACCCCAAGTGCAAGGGAGGCTGGGAAATTTAGGGAAGCATTCTGGAGCATCTCTGCCTTAGCATTGTAGGCTAAGCAAAAGGCACTGATATAAGAGTGGGAAGGAGAGAGCGTATTTGGGGGGGCAGCACATAGACTCATAAAGCTCCAGTTCCTGTAATGGACTCATAATAAAGCCCCAGTAACTGATTTTTGAGGGTTTTGTTTTGTTTTGTTTTGTTTTCCTTTTGTGTGTGTGTGTGATTGGAGAATGAATGAAAGAAAGAATAAGCTGTTCTGCAAGGTTCAGTTTTGAGTCCTTCTGGTCCTGGGGCGCTAGAGCTCAAAATGCGGCTTATCAATAGTCTACTTGTTGCTGTACACTGTGCTAGGACTGTACACAATTCACTCCATCCCATTCACTTCTTAGAACAACTCTGAGGGAGGAGTAGGGATTGCTGTGCCCATTTTACAGATGAGAAAGCTGAGGGTCAAACTCATTTAATCATTTGTCCAGGACTGAAGCCAATGCCTGATCTTTCCATCGTGGTACATGCGTACAATCAGTCACAGGAGTAGAAGGAAAAACCTTTAAGAACTAGGTGAGTTTCTCACACTCTTCAAGTCTTCCCATATCTGAGGAGGAAACAACACCTCCCACATCAGTCAAGTTTGGAAACAAGAGAGGGTAGAGTATATCTTTGGTCATGGGCTCCACTTATCCACACTCCACTGCAACTCAACTTTCTTCAACTGCATGGATGTGGTAGCAGCCCTGGGGTGGTCACGAGATGCACTGAGAAAGTGTCTATAAGCTCTGGGCACCAAGAAAGTACTGTAGCAGTCAGTGGTCCATATTGCCTGTATTAGGACACCAGCCTTTCAGAGGGGTACTGTGAGCAGAGGGAATGTGCCCCACTTGCCCTGATGGCGACAATGGGTGTTTTAAGACCTTCCAGAGGAAGGCAGCACAGTAGGGTGGAAAGCCAGGCATAGAGGAAGGCCACCTCTACATGTTCATGCACCCTGGGGCAACACACTAGGCTCTGTGTTGATTCTTTCATCTGAAAGTGAGAAAAATCTGCAAATCCATCAAATGCTTAATGTTTCAGAGGGCTTTGGGGAGTACTGTTAGAGATGTGGGTGTGAATGCAGCTAATAAACCCCGAGTCTTCCTCTGTCCCAACCACACTTGAACCATGTGCTCCCCAAGGAGAGGAGCTGGGGCTCAGACACCCTTCTATACCCTCCTTCCTCTGCCCAAGAAGGCAGCCAAAAGCTGTCTGCAGAAAAGCTGAATAGTAGTTCATCCATCCACCAAACAAATGATGGTCTAATTCAGAGTCTAAGGCCTGAGAAAATTTGGGAGTTCAGTTTATTTTTTTTTTAATTTTTTTAAAGTTTATTTATTTTGAGAGTGAGAGAGAGAGAATCCCAAGCAGGCTCTGCGCTGTCAGCAAGGAGCCTGATCCCATGAACCATAGATCATGATCTAAGCCAAAATCAAGAGTCGGACGCTTAACTGCTTAACTAACTAAGCCACCCAGGCACCCCTGGGAGTTCAGTTTAAATCAGGTTGCAAACCGGCAGTGAGTGGGCCAAATTCAGCTTCAGACAAGTTACTTAACCTTTCTGTACATTGGTTTTTTCATCAGGAAAATGGGCATAATTATAGTGATAATACCCAGAGGGATTATTGTGAGGATTAAAAGAATTAATACAGGGAAGCTTGGCTGGCTCAGTCGGAAGAGTCAGCGACTCCTGATCTCAGGGTTGTGAGTTCGAGCCCTATGTTGGGTATAGAAATTACTTACAAAATAAAATCCTAGGGGTGCCTGAGTGGCTCAGTCGGTTAAGAGTCCGACTTCGGCTCAGGTCATGATCTCACTGTTCATGAGTTCAAGCCCTGTGTCAGACTCCGTGCTGACAGCTTGAAGCCTGGAGCCTGCTTTGGATTCTGTGTCTCCCTCTCTCTCTGCCCCTCCCCTGCTCACCCTCTGTCTCTCTCTGTCTCTCAAAAATAAATAAATGTTAAAAAAAGATTTAAAAAAAAGAATTAGTATATGTAAAGGGCTCAGGACAGTGCCTGACACATAATAAGTGTTGTGTATATGTTGTTGTTATTATTTGACTCACATGTTAAAGTTTTTGTATTTAAGGGTCTTCACTTAGCTGGCCTCTTCATTTTGCCCCAGGCCCTCGTGTCCCGTACCCACCTGGCTTCCCTGGCCAGACCCAGGAGGTCCCTGGTTTGAGTCTCCAACCACAGCCTGTCCTCCTTGTGTCTGCTGGATGACACAGACTGTTGATTCCTGCCATCGAACCGTGACGATTACAAACCCAGGGTCCATGAGGCCCTTCTCAACAGAACTGCAGAGCCTAATCCTGTCCTCCTCAACATTAGAAAGAGAACCCCCACACCAGCTGAGAAAAAACTGGAACCACAGAGCTCCAAGATTCTCTAGATGCATGTTTTATTATCATTCAGATGATTATCACGGACAAAGGGAAGGCATCTGAGGGTTATATACAAATTCAGCTTTCAGGGCTGTTGACCTATGCCTGCGCTTATTTATTCCCACAGCCACCACACAGCAGCACAGCACAGGAGGCCTTCGCCTGCAACGCTTCCCCTAAGCAGAGCATAGCCATGGTCAGGGCTCCGCCCATCCATAAAAGGATGGCAAAGAAGGGGAGGAGATCCTGGGTCCTGGAGGTAAAGTTTACATGTGGGAATTCTCGACTCATGGAGTAAGGGGATAGAAACTGGATTTGGACATCACATCTTCAATCCGACCCTGACCTCACTGGCTGCCAGAACCAGTCACCCTGCTCCTCTCTGGGGATCCCTTAAAAGACAAGGAAGGGTCATTTTTAGCCAGGGCTAAGGAAGGGGAGCCGCCTGTAGGCGTGCGGGGAGAGGGACTCTGGGCTGTCTCCTTGTCAACAGTGTAAGGGGGGGTAATACGGGGTTTTAACTCAGCGGCTCGCTTTCTCATGTCCCTGAAGGGGGAGGGGGACAAGGCCAGGGAACTGGTGTTGTATATACAGGGGGCTCGGGTTCATGGTCAGGGATCTGAGGAGGGAAAGAGGGGGTCACAGAGGGATAGGGCACACAGGACTTAAGACATTCTTAGACCCCAAACTTTATAGGAAGCTGAGTTCACTCCTCTAGGGGCTCCCTGGCCCAGGCCGCCCGCCGCCCAGGATGCTGCCGCTTCTCCTCAGCCCCCTGACCCCTGCTCAGGTCATCCAGGAGCCCCAGCAGGAGGCTGGCCTGACCACAGGCTCCCTGGGGCTCACATGGGCCTCCCAGAGCCCTCTTGCCCGGATGCTGGCGTTTCGCAGGTATCAGCTCTCCCTCCTCCCCCTCCTCCTCCTCTTCTTCCCAGCTCCTTTGGGCCTTGGGATCCACCAGCCGTCTGCCTGGGTGCTGCCTCTTGGTGAAAGTGTGCCCAAGCCAGGAGGAGCGCCGGCCAGGGTGCTGCCGCTTCTGCTGGGTTATATCTGACCATGCAGCCACATCCTCCCGCCGGCCAGGGTGCTGCCGTTTGTGGGGGCCCATGGCCCCTCCTTCTTCCTCCTCTTCAACTCCCTCTTCTGCCTCCTCCTCCCTTTTGCCAGGATGCTGACGCTTGGAGAGCCAGTCAGGTTGAATGATCTGGGACTCTGGGGAAGGAAAGGGGCCAGTGAGGGACCTCCTGACCCCTGGGTGCCCTTTCCAGCCTGTTAAGGTGGATTCCCTGCAGCACTCATCCAGAGTCACAGCCTTGTTCAGCCTCTCAGAAATCAGACACACATACACAGATGGTCAAAGGAATGACCTCTTGTTCTAGCTCTGCCACTCCCTAGCTGTGTAACCATAAGCAAGTCACTTAACTTCTCTGAGCCTCAGTTTTCTTCTGTGTGAAATGAGGGGTAATAACAGTATCAGTCTAAGAGCTTGTTAGGAAGATTAAATAGTGTGATAAGGTGTTTGAAGTGCTTAGAACAGTGCCTGGCATATATGAGTCTAGTAAGTAGTAATTAAAACTGTCACATACAGAATTTTTCTCTATCCCCTGCACTTCCCCACTGGAAGTCTGCTCTCTGTAAAACATTCCCAGGATGGATATGGAAGAGAAATCTGATCTCAGGAAAGGGTGAGCTCATGATTCTGCTGAGCTTATGGTCAACGGTTCCTAATCTTCTGAAAGGCAAGAGTTTGGATGACCAAGTGACTCCCCACCTCTGCATCCACGTTTCCCCCAGCCCTCTTGGCGGGGTCTGGTAGGAAGGACAGACCCACCCCTCACCTGATTCTCCATCACCCTGGTTCCCTCGGAGACGCAGGAGGTCTTCCCGGAGGAGGAGGAGGCGTTCTGCCTGGCGCAAGAGGTTGTCCAGGCCTGCGTGCTCACCGGCCATAGCTGCCTCCTGCTGGGCCACCCCCGGCTGTGCGCTGCCTCCCGGAACACCAGCCACAGTCAAGGTCAACGCCAAGGCGAGCAGCAACCAAGGGCCAGGCATCGCGGCGCCTAAGATTGGGAGTACAGAGAGTGTAAGCACGCGCAGCCCCTCTTCCAGCCTGCCACCTTCTCCCCCTTTCCTGTCCCAGCGGGTTCCCGAGCTGGGTAACAAATTCAAACACCCTCCTGCGGCAGGACCACCTGCCACCTCAGGGTGGGGTAGGGCAGCCTGGGGCTATGAGGGTCCTCATCCACGGGGACGCTTGTTGTGCCTGCCCGCGCCCAGTTCTGCCTGCGCGAGCCTGGATGGGGTGGGAACTCCATCGCCACCGCCACTCCCCAGTGTCACTCGAAGCCGGGGAAGCCAGCGTGGCGCTGGCTCGCCAGGCCAGGAGTGTAACCACCAAGAGCGCCGGCCCGATGGCCACAATGCTAATTCCCGCGTCTCAGGCTAAGATTCTAACGGCGCTACGGTTTTGGTCCAATGCTCCTTTCCCAACATCCTAATTCCCATGTCACCGTTCCAGTTCCAACGCTTAGATTCTATTTCTGATGCTAAGATTCTTTGGCGACGCTAGGAAACCAGTTCTGACTCTAAAATCCTAATTTCAACGGTGAAATTGTTTCTAACGCTGAGGCTGGCACTCTAAGGCTGAGACTCGAGCCCAACGCGAAAATCAGTTTCTAACGTCTGGATCCGGATTCTAACTCTCAGGCTCTGACGCCGGGCACCCAGACTGCCCAGTTGTGCCCCGACGTCCGGGCGCGGACCTACAGCTAACATCTAGGCAGGGGTGGGATGGAGAACTTCCCATCCTATCGACACTCAGCGCCGAGGGCTCCAGGCGCCGAGGGCTCCAGAAGCCGGGACGTGGGCGCACAGGAGTGAAGGCCACCAGTGTGCCCACACCACCAGCTGCGTCGTCCAGTCCGTGGCCCGCGCTGTGGAAGACCCGGGGGGTAGGAGCGCAGCGCCCCACCGGTGCGCGGAGTCACGCTCCGGGAGGCCCTCAAGGGACAAAAGCCGCGGCTTCTCCCTGGGCTCATGAGGGGCTGGTGGAGAGGGCTCCCTCTCCAGTGCTCCCGGACGCTCCCTGCGGGGGGCGAGGGAGCAGAGATGGTTACCTGCCGGGCGCGAGCTCCGGTGGACAGGTCTGAGATCTTGGGGCTCTTAGTTCGGAGCTCCGGGGTCTAGAGTCGGCAGATCAGGAGGCGGGGAGCGCTGGCAGGACCCGGGCCCCAACTGCCCGCTTCTCGGCGAAGCCGCTGCTTATATCTGCGCGGGTGAGGTCAGCGGGGAGGGGTCGCGGACGCCAGGAAGGGGCGCTGACGGCAGCCAGCCCCGTGGGTACCCCGCCCGCCGCCTGCCGGCTCCTCCGGAAATCTGGGGCGGGGGCGGGGAGGGGGGGGGAAGCGACGAGGCGCGGGCTGGAGCTTGGGGTGCTGATGCTGGGTCGCTTCTGCACCCGGCTCCTAAGGTTCGCTGTCTCAGAGAACGCTCATGGAGAGGAAGAGAGGCAGAGAGATACTGAGAGCATCACACAGTGAAAAAGAGACCCACTGGAGAGAAGAGGAGATAGAGACAGAGACAGAGCAGGGACAAACACCAGAGACAGAGAGACAGGGACAAAGAGAGAGACAGAGAAGGAGAAAGAGAAGGGGGAGAGGACAGAGGGAAAAAGTAGGGGACAAATGGGACTTGGGTTCTCATCTTGACTGTGTCATTTCTGGGGCCTCAATTTTCTCATCTCAGAATGCCAAACCTGGTAGCCTGGGGCCCCCACCGGCTCACAGGCGGTTTTGTTTGACTCCCACAGTGATTTGAAAAAACCTGAATAACTCACATTTAAAAACCAGGAAGAATTTGGGTTTATGGCTTCTCTTGAATATCTCTTAAAAGAGAGTCGATCTGCATTTCCTCCTGACAACAGCCAGCTGGCTGAACCTGTTGCCCCAGTCCCCAAGGCAGGACATCTGAGCTTGTGGCCCCTGGACCAGAAGTCTGTTGGGACCCACCCATCAAGCAAAGGAGGAGAGGGGATGCAGGGAGAAGAAAAGCATAGATGATAAGGATCTCGTCCCTCAGTCAGTCCCCAAAATGACATTGGAAGAGAACACTGCCACATCTAGTCCTCAGCACAGCCCCCGTCCCAAAACATTTAAGGGGACCCCGTGGTGTGCCAGGCTCCTTGGTCAGTCCTACAGACACAGAAGCAAGCCAGGCCTACTTCAAGGGAACCACATTTTAGGTGAGTGAACAGCATCAGTGAAGTCATCTCCTACCTCTAGACCATCTTAACATTAGTCTGCCTCCCCATACAATATTTCTTCAGCCTCCCATTTTATTTTATTTTAGTTATTTTTTATTAAAAATTTTTTAAATGTTTTACTTATTTTTGAGAGAGACAGAATGCAAGCGGGGGAGAAGCAGAAAGAGAGGGAAACACAGAATCCAAAGAAGGCTCCAGGCTCTGAGCTGTCAGCACAGAGACCGGACGTGGGGCTCCATCAAACTCACAAACCAGGAGACCATGACCCGAGCCAAAGTTGGATGCTTAACTGACTGAGCCACCCAGGTGCCCCCCAGCCTCACATTTTAACTGAGTACATGTTGAATGCCCCAGGCCATGCTGGCGGTCTGGCAAGAGATTCCAAAAGTGTTTAAGTTTCGCTCCTTCCCTTGGCAGACCATGTCACTGCAGCCTCACAGCACCTGGCAAGATTGTCACTGCAGCCTCACAGCACCTGGCAAGATAAACAAGGTAGAGACTATTAGTCCCACTCTATAGATAAAGACACGGAGGTTTGGGGAGGCAGAAGGACTTTGAATGTTAGCAGTGGAAGGGAACTTTCAGATCACCAGCTAGATCCTCTCCTCATTTTTAGATGAGGAAACTGAGGTCTGTAGAGATGACCTGATCTGCTTCCTGACTCCCTGGCACCCCCAGGCTCAGAGAGTTGGCTGGAGTAGACTGCAAACCTGAAACCTGCTTGATCTCCCAGCCAGACTCCAGGATTTGAAGAATTGCCATCCATACTAAGCATGAAATCAGACAGACAGACCTGTTATCTTTCATGTAGAAGGAAAAGGTGTAAATTGATGGGATCTCTGTGGGTGGTAACCTGAAAATGTAACACATATGTACCTTCCACAAGACATCCCACAGGCACCCATACATGTGCATGAGGATGTTTGCACAGGGCATTTGGTGCAGCATAGTTTTTAGAAGCCAGAATCAGAAACAGCCTGGGTGTCTGTTCATCATAAGGGGTTTGCTTAAATCAACTAGGACCCATCTAAAACTGTGTATTATATTCTGACGTTGAAGAATGAGGCAGTTCCCTGTGTACAGATGTGGAATACGCTCCAGGATATATTGTTATATGAAAAAAAAGCGGAGCAGAGAACGATGTGTACATCATGTATGTGTGTGATGGCGCAGGAGATGAACTGTCATGCTCTTCTGCAGAGCCTCTCTGGGAGGGATGGGTGAGAACAGTGCAGATAGGGAATGGGGGAGCTGGGGAAGGAGAGGACAGTGGTCCGGGGCTTGCTTTTCACTGTCAGCCTTAGTGCTGCTTGAATTTTCTCTCTTTGCAGCATTAACCTATTTACAAACCAACAAGCAGCACCAACAAAACAAAACAACAGAATGTCATCTGAGTCTGAGGCGTGGAAGGAGTGATTAGTGTGGATGGAGAGAAAAGCTGCCTGGTAGTGAGAGCTGGCTGGGACACTGCCCCCTGGTGAGCCCATTTGTTGCATTTCTATAATCAGGGATTTGAGTTGTCAATTAGGAGGACAGCTCCTGGAGGGCTGGGGAGGGGGGGTAGAAAAGAGTTCTCACCTTGCCCCAGGGACCGGAGAGGATGGTACTGGCATCTGAGACTCTCTCTGTCCTTTCCTCTCTTCCTTCCTTCCCTCAACAAATATTCACGGAGCTCTTAGAAAGTACCAGGACCTATTCTGCATCTTGGGCACTGGGTTGACTTGTGTTTCTGATGCTTTGACCTGGGAGTCGGGGGTTGGAGGAGTCTGGCTGACTCTAGAGAGAATGCCTCTTCCAAGATTAGCCAATTCTTAGAGATAGTAAAGGACTCACCTGGGAGCACCTTTCATATGCAAACTAACCAATCCAGAGCCCACACCCCCACCACACTGGGCTGCTGTCTCCTTGCCCTCATCACCCGAAGCAAGTAGCCAAGTACGGGACAGCAAGGGATAGTCCCTAAATCCCAGAGCCTCTGAAATTATTCAAACCAGCCAATCCTAAACCTGCTTACCCTGCCTCCCTATTGCTTTGTTCCTTCGGTCCTTCAAGCAGAAACAGCAATAAAGGCACTTGCCCAAATTCCACCTTTCCCCCAACCCCTGCTTCCTCTGCCTCCTACTGGATCCTGGTGCAACAGGATCCAGCAGAGCAAAAAGTCCAGATCCTGCTCTGGTCTCTCGTAGAGCTAAGAGCCCAGTCATTAGGTTGCACATATTTTTCTCACTTGCTTTTGTTTTTCTCTAATAATACAAATGTGCTTGATTCTCAAGACTGTAATTGCTTATCAGATCAAGACAGCTACGCTTTTGAAAATGAATAATGGTGAGTTTGTACATTAATTTCTAACTCCCAGTGCCTGCCCACCCACCCCTACCCCAACACACACACACACACACACACACACACACACACACACACGTGTGCCTTCCTACCGAAGGGCTATGGAGTCTCAGAGTCTCAGGATGGGTTCTGATTTTCCAGACTTTGTCTTCCCTGGTTTCCCCTGTCTTCTCCTTCAAAGTCTCTTTGCTCCCTGTTCTGAGATGTCTTCTATATATTTCAGGGTCTTTTTCTTTTCTTTTTTTTACACTTATTTATTTTTGAGAGATAGAGTAAGACAGAGCATGAGCGGGGGAGGGGCAGAGAGAGAAAGAGACACAGAATCCGAAGCAGGCTTCAGGCTCTGAGCAAGCGTTCAGCACAGAGCCTGACACGGAGCTCAAACACACGAACTGTGAGATCATGACCCGAGCAGAAGTCGGAAACTTAACTGACTGAGCCACCCAGGCGCCCCAGGGTCTTTTTCAACCCTGAGCTATAGAAGGGCCTGAAGTAGCCCCACCCAAATTACGTATTAGTTTTTTACATAGTGGTAAATGTATCAAACTTTTTATTTTGAGATAATTGTAGATTCATGTGCAGTTCTAAGAAATAATACAAAGAGGCTGTGGGTACCCTTTGCCCAGATTCTCTGAATGGTTGCCTGTTGTAAAACTATAGTACAAGATCATGATCAGAATACTGACTTTAATACAATCCACTGATCTTATTCAGATTTCCCTGTTTTACTTGTACTCATTTGTGAGTTGTGTGCACTTAGTTCTATGCAATTTTATCACACATGTAGGTTTTTGAGTATCAATTATATGGTGGCTTTTTAATTACAGAAAATGGTACCTTTATATACTCAATTCTTTCCTTTATATTCTGTTTTTGCTCTCAAAATAATGAAGGTCTTCTTTTCCCCAAGATCATAAAAATTCCAGGAAGAAAAATCCATTTAGTGTCTGCTTTTTCTCGGGGAGCGGGCAAAATGGCGGAGAAGCAGGGACCTCTGTAATCCGCGCACACCCGTATGGATTGAACTGAGAAGGACTTGAAGGGATAAAACTTGGATTCGCAAGTGGGGGAAAGAAGAAACAGACGCCAGAAAGAAGACAACCTCAAAGATGCCTGAGTGAGTGACTGTGATCTGGGAAATTAGGGGTCGGGCGGGTCCCGGTGGTAAAGGGGAAAGGAGCCCCCGAGCCCAACACAGGGAGAGCGCGCTGTGCCCCGGAGAGACCAGGGGAAGAGAAAGAGACGGAAAACGCTCATAGAACCATCTCCAAGGGAGGAAAAACTCGCGCGTCTCCCCATATATAACTGCCGAGCGCCGGGAGAGAAATCCGTCCCATCTGGCCAGCGAATCCTTCCTTGGGCGCAGCGGCAGCGGCATCCACTCCAAGCCGCACCGGGAGCGGCAGCGGTGCAAAAACCGGCGGTGGCGGCGCCAAGAAAGGCGCCTTGAAAAGTGGCAGCGGTGGCGGCGGCGGCGGCGGCGGCTCCGAGAAAAGGGCAGTGCAAGCCGGGCCGGGAGGCCAGCCGCCAGCGGGAACGCATCTCATCCCCGGTGACGGTGTTGAACTGCAAGGACTGGGATTTGGAAGCGAGGCGGAGGGTGGAGAATACAGTTTGGCTCGCCCGCGGCACAGGGAGATCGGACTCAGAAGGGCGGTTGCAACGCTTGGTTCCGGCAAAACTTTGAGGCGGCGCCATACTGCTCCCCGCAACCACCAAGGCGGGGCCTCGGAGAGAGCAGCCCCCGAGACCTGACCTGACGCCAGACCACGCCCATCCGCACAGGGGAGTTGTCTTTTTTTTTTTCTTTTTTTTTCTTTCCTTTTTTCGTTGCTTCTCCTTCTTTTCTGCTGCCATCCAGATATATTTCCCGTAGCATATTCTTATCTCTCCTCTTGGCTGGTTATATGCTTTTAGACTGCCCACAGACTTTTGCTGTCTCTGTCCCCACCTTGTTGTTTTTTTTT